>CM050217.1:22350000-22487500 GCA_027475355.1 Coilia nasus
TCCTTGCTTGTACGGCTTTTTCGGAAGTCTGCCTTCAAAAAAGAAAGACGACATTGCATTTAATGTATTTGTTTTGTTTTTGTTTTGTTTTGTTTTTTTTCACTGTTATCGCCGTTCTGTGTACACTGAAGAATCCGTGAACTCTAACAGAAGCTCCTAGTTCACTTCCCTTACACTTTCTCACAGTACCAGACTCACAGAGTAGCATTTTCTCTGACCATGATAACTACAGCCTCTGTGTTTGTACTAATCCCTTCCTCCCTACGTCTTGGTCTATGGTGTTTGATCTTATTTGCATATATATTGACTCTTACATTTTCACATCTGTACCAAATAGCAGAGCAGAATTTAAAATGCTACACAAGCAACAGTGTTGATTTTCCCCACTCTCCCTCTGGATATGCACCACAGTGGCAAAGCAAAGGGGAGCTGTGGATAATGTATCTATGTGACAGTGTTGGGGCTTGGATGGGAATGTATTGAGTGCTGATTTTGCAAACAGTAACAATCTAGTTGTAAGGATTTTGCACTTTTTTTTGTGCTGTGAGGGAACGTCCTAACATCAACCCGCTCTTTGCCTATATCAGTCTTCAAAATTATCAGCACTTCATATCACATAATTAAATCAGCAAAAGGCCCTTGCAGCGGACTCTATCTCTGGAAACTTTGGCCTTTTTAATTTCACAGGTATATCTATTAATACTCACTCAAAATCGCTAGTCATATTTATTTGCAAACACAGCTTAAATATCAAAAAGCAGCATTCAGTGTTTTCAACAAATTTTGCCACATACCTTTTTATTTACGCTTGATTAGTTGTTTTGTCTACATTTATATGACATAAGTGTACATATTTTGCTCAGGTTCGGTCGTTATGCAAGGTTAGCAGTTCTGCACCAATATGCACAACTGCTGGACATGCCATCTGTGAACGGTGTGCGATAAATGTTATCCCCTAGGCACGGTGGATGGGCCTGCCTTTAACTTCGTAACAGCATTTACATTCCACCCACACTGAAACAAACACACAGTATTTGATGTTCTTAGTATAAAAAAAACAACTTCATTTTGTTCAGATATTATGTGTCTCCTGTTCCCAGCAGCATTTGTCCTGTCCGTGTATATACTGTTGAAACATTTGAAACAACATTATGGCCATGGATTGAGAGCAGCTATGACAAATCTAAAGATTAGGGGCTTTCTGTAATGGTGTTTTGGCCTTTGGAGCTCGCTTTAACAAACCATGCTATACTCTCTCCTGAGCCACGCGAAGCTTAGGTTTGTCTTACCATATGCTTTGGCATTCAAAGCTGAGCTGTGCCACGCCACGAGCCTCGGCTCTGCTTCAGAGCAGGATCAAAGAACCAGCCAGTCCCCGCCCTCCAGGGTGTAGGGATCCAACTCCAAGTTCCTGGCTAGCAGGTGATGCGTGTCATCAAGCCAGGCTGCAAGAGGAAGTCAAGGGAGAGAGTATCTTATTCAAGAAGCCTCGGCAAAACAAACTAGGTTTTCACTGTCAGTGGGAGAAGGAAAGCAACAGAGGGTGCTAGTAGTAGTACCATGGATGTCTTAGCAAAGTGGTTTATATACAGCTCTATACAGTTAACTATTGTCAGACTGTAGTTCTTAACATATGCAACAGTGACATGAAATGAATAAGAGGGTCCATTGTACAAACTAGTGTCCCTAACAGGTCAAAGAGAGAAGAGTTTTTTTAAATGGTTTCGTGAGACAGTGGCACTTCGAGGTTGACATATGATATTAAAGCAGTCAGAGCTTTGTGCAGTGCCATGGCTGTAAAACAGACACAACTGACAATGGATCATATTATGGCTCAGCACACTTTCAAAAGGTGTGGAAAAAATGTCTCCAGTTGCTGAAATGTGACGGATGTTCTGACAACAAATCACTTGACGTTCCACCAACAAGTCTCTTTTCCACTCTGTCAGAAAATTAAGTATGGCAAATACTCTATCACCCATTTATCCAAATATTGAAGGTCTGCAAAATGTTGTCAATTGCTTAAAAAGAAACAAAAGTATATAAAGGCTAAAGTATGACGAGGTATGTTTTGCTTTGAGGCTAATTTTGTGGTTTTGTTTTATTGATTTTTATTTGATTTCATTGTTTCGTAAATGCAAGCTTTGTAATGGCATTTGAAGGTAAATATTACACATGTAGAACCACAAGCTTCTATCTTGCAATTGTCTTTTTTTTCCTAAAAAATAATAATACCATATTTTTTTTATCAGATGTTTTCAGTGATCAAAATTTGAGTAATCCCTATGTTTTTGTCATTTGTTGTTGAATGTGCAAGCTTTTGTGTGTCTTGGTTAAACATGATCCTCTCTTTTTTGTTCAGTATTTTCAGAGTAACTGAGTGAGAGGTGTGTGTGACAGGTACTGTTTTTTTCATTGGCTTGTCCCTGGGAATATGTTGCTATCACTGCTGTGGTAGGTTGTCGCATGAAATGTGGTGGTGCTGCAGTCTCTCATTCCACCAGTCTGTCACTACATGTCTTTCTCTGGAAGCCCTGTTTGTCAGTCATCATCATCATACCCTCACCCACCAAATGATGCAGCCTTTGAGGTCCCTGATTACACAACACACTTTTGGGTTTTTGGGTCATGCAGCCATTTCATTATCCACTTTCAGACAGCCGTGTAATGACCTAAGACATAAGAAGAAATCATTTGGTATACATCATATTTGAGTCTCAGATGACCCACCCAGTCAAATTTTCATATTGATCAATTTCCTATTTTTCTTTCACTCGGTTTTGGGATTTATTTTATAAATGACACACATGGGGCCCTTTCTAACTCTTTTTGGTGTTCCAGTTTCCTATCGTATCTTATTCAGAAACTATTTTTGTACTTCTCTGCCATTTTCATTGATTTGGTCCATTTGGATGTTCTAGGTCAAATCTGTGCACTGGCGTCTCAGTTAGTGCAAGAGTTTCAGCCCACCTACATCTAGTCCAACAGCTCTCTCTGTGTCTCTATCTCTATCTCCATCTCTGTCTCTCTCTGTCTCTCTCTCTCTCTCTCATACACACACACACACACACAGACACACACCCACACACATAAACATGTACTCTCTCCCCAACCCACTAATGGCATCTGCTTCTCAAAGCTCAGCTCAGTGTATGTGAACATTATGTTTTTAATCACTGTCTGTCAGAGACTGAATGTGAATATCAGTGTGGGTGTAATTCACTACAATGACAAGCCTGTAGTTTTATTTTTATTTTGCAGACACATTTGGACACTACATATATGGAAATGTCTGGTTGGTTCTCGTCGTCACCATGTTCATTTAGGATGGCAGTTTCTCTGTCTTTGTCCATATCACGCATGGCCTTCAGCATCATTATCACTATTCTTGTGCCTTGTTTATCTACTGTAAATGGTGAATGTTGTAAAGTACAGGCAGGGCTGTAAACAAAACCATAGTACATTACATGAAAAGGTAAATATGAGTATACTGTTGGGTAGGCAGCAAGAGCTTTTTTTCTAGTGCGAAACATCCATGTTTGGTATTGCCGGGGCAGCTTGTGGTATATTGTATCTATAATTATGAACATTTTGGATGTTTTCTGTACAATAGAATTTGCAAATGTATATGCAGCCTTTTGGAAATAAATGTACAGTTGAAATTATGCTTGCTTTGTCATGTAAATGGATGTCTAACACATTCTACAACAGGTGGAGTCTTTGTGTAAAAAAAAAAAAAAAAGTGCAAGGCTGAAGGCAGCCAGTGACCTTGTCTGATGAAGTCTGAATCGGCACCCTTTTGAGTGATTTGCTTCACTCATTTACCCACAGGAGGTGGGTATAAGAGCGAGGCTTCCACTCTTTTTTTGGTAGGCTAAAACAGAGGCTTAATCAACCATCTAAAAGCTGCATTTCATTAATTAGCATTATGTTACAATGCCATCTAGTGGCTTTATCCCTGGTGCCCCTTCTCTTTGTGTGCGTTTGTCTGCCCTGAATAGACAGTTCTTGCTCCATTTTCCACGACCACTAGGTGAAACCCTATCCCTGGCCTGGCTTTTCTAACTGTTACAAAGCAACAGGTGTGGCTGAATGCAAGAGAAACAATACTCAATGAGGCACCTCAGTTGAGGAAGTCGGCCCCACCTGTATATCCTTACACCTTAAAGCCATCCCTATCCCAGAGTTAACTGAGCGTGTGCTCAGTGAGAGTAGTAGGCAATTATCTACATGTAAGCCCACCCAAAAAAAAACACAATTATGATGGCCTAGCAGAGTGATCATATCATATAAAACAAATAAATAAACATAAAATAACAAAACAAAATATAACCATGCATGTATTCAAAAGAGAGTTGATATACTTATCATGTGTCATTGTGCGAAAGATGTCAAAGATTACTAGATTAACACAGTAGAACATGATTTTGTTTGATTTAATGGGATTAGTCTGTTACTTAGGGCTTACACTGTTTAGAAATACAAACTGACAAATCTGCCCATATTCCCCTTCTCTTTAAACCATGCGGTCATACTTTTCTGTTACAACTATAGCTTCTTGAATATTGAATTTTAAGTGTTTCGCCTTACAGATAAGCCTTCAAAAGTCTAGCAGCAACATCCAGCATCGCAAAGACCTCCTTTCTTATCACAGACTCTTGCTTCGCGCAGCACAGGGTATCTTGTAAAATCCTATAGGGTTGTGAAAAAATACAGCTAGTGTCAGCCTTAGAGCTGGAACTGGGCCCTTTCTGCTGGCTTTTGTACTCACACGTAAATTAAGTCCTATCATGGGAGAAATGGTGGACAGCGCTGACACTTACCATAATGACCATAGTGATTCCAAGACCCCTAAGTCTGCTTAACAGTTAAGATACATCGGACTAAGGGCTTGATGAAGGCACTTTTCACACCAGGGCAATTTCCGTAAGGATTTGAAATGTGCTCAGACCTCAACACAGAACTACATTTCATTTTTTGGGTCAATGTTGCAGTTTAGAGGCCATAGAGAACACAGAGAGGCTACTGTACGTGAGGAAATATCCTTATGCTAATGTAAACAACAAATGCTTCCACACTGCCGCAACATTTCAACATGTTTAAAGGGACAATATGGTCTGTCTACCCTACGAAGAAAACACACTATCAACAAGCTATGATTTGGAGTTGCTATTCCGAAAATACTTTGACATTGTGAAGGCAAGGCTCAGTCTCAAGATACGTTTCTTGACTGGGAACTGGGGATATCATTATTGTCACAGACTAGCAAAACAACAACATCCAGAAAAGATAAACCCAGTGGCTGAGGAAGGGAGGAAACCGTTGAGGAGTTCTAATCTTTAAATGGTTTGCAGTTACTGTTTAACTTGCATTGGATTTGTCAGAGGCAGACAACTTCACTCTATTTCATTTTGTCTCTTATCACTAAATGAACAGTGGCAGGGGAAAACCCTTCTTCCTTCTCTTATCTTGCCAAAAGAAGGGGTCAGAAGTAACTCTGAAAATACATATACATGGCAAAACTCTGTTGATTCATTCATTACTATGTGAAAACCAGGAATTCATTCTTATGTGAAAGATAGGAATAATAAAATAAATAATTTAATCTGAGTCACACCTCATCTGCTCCCACACCAGTGGCAGGCAGTGCCTGGAGGGCATTGTTCGTTTGTTTGTTTGTATCAAACTGACAATCAAGAGAAGAGAAATGGTATGGAAAGTATTAGCAACATGTCTAAACATTGATGATTAACCATAAACAGGTCTGGCGGTGCCTGCTTATGGTAGCCTCACATTCCATTTATGAGGCGTCAATGTCACCTGACTGCTCATAGTCCTTCAATAACTGAGGTATGCCATGATGAGTCAGAGCAGGGTGGCGTAGGCCTGGCTGTCGAAATGTCAGCAGTAGCTGACCTATTATTTCAACTAAGTACGCATATACAGTAGGTTGCATATTCAAGTCTGTTGAAGGTTTTGGTAAATGACTTCACAAATGCCTGGTAACTTTTGGAGTGAGTTAGGCCTACACTCATCAAAGTGCTCGGAACAAACAACACGATAAAGTGCCACTTTTTTCCCAGCATTCTTTCACACTAGTACGAAATTCCTCTCTGACTTGGCGAATGTTTACAAAGCTGAGTCCTCTAAGACATTTCCTCCTCTGCAGCGGCACTGACAGTGACTTGCCAGCAGAATATCACAGAAGTGCAGGCAGCTACTCCCAAGATAATGCCAACCAAACGCTCCTCTAGGCCCAGTGTGGAGAGTGATAATAGCTCATGACCAACTGCATTCAAGTTTGGGTGGGTGGTTGGTCAGGTGGTGGTGGTGAGAGGGGGGGGTTGGGGGTTGAGGTATAATACGTAAACTATTGTATAAGCCTATTCAGAAATTAAAAGTGGGGTGAATAAACTTTTACAATTGTTATCATTCAGATGTTTCAAACTAAAACCTAAACATAAGTCAGTTAATCATAGCCTTTTGCATAATAGGAACACAATCTAAAACCAGACTAACTGCCTTGCATTACCCACAAAGTCTTTTGTGCTGTTTGGGATATTTAAAATGCTATCATGTACATATGCAGCTCAAGTGTCTCCTCCTTTCTTTTGCCTTCTTTTTTCTCCAAGACTGGCCTCACCTACTGTGACGCACTGATAAGTTTGTGGGGCGGGTGCATTAGCTTGTCCCAGAGCTTCTCCGGAAGTTTATGAATGTTAGAAAGCTATGCGCCAGGGTTGGAACCGGTTGGAACGTGCTGTCCAATCTTCGTAAAAAGTCGAATAAAACACTTCATTTTGTCAAGAAAAGTTATTCTTCGCGTTCTGCAATGTCAGTAAGAGGACGATATCGAGATTAAGTATGAAGCGAGTAAGCGGCCAGGTAGGTTCTGACCGAAATCACAGATTTCAAGGCTCGGACTTGGCGAGCACAGGCTAAATAATATGATATGCGTGACTGGGCCTGAAGATAACGCTTAGTGGTGTGAGCCTCATTTTGGTGTTGTATTTTACTACACTATTTGTTGCGTTACTGAACCGTAAACTGGACAGCAACCAACAAATATAGCCCTACCCTACACATCCGTTAATGTTTGTAAGACTTTCTTTCCGAACGAAAAAAACATCTTTTATGAGGTGGGGATAGCTTACAAATGCAGATTGTGTTTTGGGCAGTTTCAGATTGTGGTCTTGTTATGGCTCATCCACTTCACCGCTGCGACACTTCGACTTGGAGAACTAAAAGAAAGCCTTCGAAGGAATCGGACAGTTCGAGGCATTTCTTGCAAAGCAGGAACGTATGCACACGATGGCCTTTGTTGTGTCAAATGTCCAGCAGGTCGGTATAAACGGATGTCTGAAAAGACTATAAAGTTTTGCGTAAACGAAAAACAAGTATCCTGCTTTACAGTACCTTTATTTGGATTTTCCCGAAATTATTCTTCTATTGGTCTACTTTTGGCTTGGCCCTCTGCAGTATTTAATGCCTTCAATTTGTCTCATTAGGCACTTATGTGAAGGAACATTGCTCTGGAACATTAGAAGAAGGGACCTGTGAAGAATGTGATTATGATACTTACACTGAATACGAGAATGATTTAACTAAGTGTTTTTCATGCTTCAAGTGTCCTCCGGGTAAGTTTTTATTATGCATAACAGTACACTTGTAGACACACACAAGACTACAAATTGCTAGTGACATGGGTTGCTATTTTGCCTGGGAAGATTCTTGTTAAAGTATGTTTGGGTGTGTTAAAAAAAAGTTTCTTTTCTAGTACTGCCTTTTCTCTGTAGTGGAATATAAATATATATATATATATATGTGTGTGTGTGTGTGTGTGTGTGTGTGTGTGTATAGACTAGGCTCTACTGACCTGGTTTGGCCTCGGTCTCAGCATAAACCGTAGTTGCATCATATTCAACGTTTCACCTCAAGAAATATTACAGCAGCCTGCTCAACAAAGCATGTTTTGATCCTGATCACCCATGTTATATTGATTGCTTTGTTAGATTGACCAATAGTTGAGTTCAGTGGCAACACGCTTCTAGATGACTCCTTTCAAGTCAAGTATGAGTGGAGATGTGTTTTTTCTGGCAGATCCTAAAACCATCTGATGTGAAAGAGTTAAAGGAGAACTTCG
Organism: Coilia nasus; assembly: GCA_027475355.1. Lineage (NCBI taxonomy): Eukaryota > Metazoa > Chordata > Actinopteri > Clupeiformes > Engraulidae > Coilia > Coilia nasus. Next base: position 22,358,144 of record CM050217.1, read on the forward strand.
GTGTAAAATGAAAATTGGCATGTTAAAACATCATACCGAGTTGGTATGTGTACGGAGGAGCAAAATTGATTTAGCCTGTTGCATTCAGAGTTTACCTATTTTTTATCGTTTGTCCCAGAAGGCTAACAATGGAAGTGGTAGGTGCCCTTAGACGAAGCATGACGGCTACGCTATTTTTAAACCATTAAAACAGCTTGAAGAAACTCCATACTCTATCGGTAGTACAACAAAGGCCCTGACATTAAAAACGAGGCACTGAGAACTTTGTAAGTGTACACAACATTTATTAATAAAACAGTTTTGACAAGCAGTACCTTGCTGTAGTTTCTCGTCGCTGCCATGATGAAAGTCTGCACAGGTCGATTGACGAACACGAACCAGCAGGAAGAATAGGAGGAGAGGTAGTACAATCAACTTGTTTGGACTTTCATCATGGCGGCAACAAGAAACAACTGCAAACGACTGCATGTAAGAACAGCTTTTTAAATAAACGTTGTGTACATTTACAATATTCTCAGTGGTTCGTTTTGAATGCCAGAGCCTTTGTTGTACTACCAATGGAATGTGGAGTTTCTTCGAGCTGTTTTAATGGTTTAAAAATAGCGTAGTCGTCATGCTTCGTCTAAGGGCACCTACCACCTCCATTGTTAGCCTTCTGGGTCAAACTATAAAAAATAGTTAAACTCTGAATGCAACAGGCTAAATCAATTTTGCTCCTCAGTACACATACCAACTCGGTATAATGTTTTACCATGCCAATTTTCATTTTACACCGAAGTTCTCCTTTAAGGAACTGCATCTTTTGTTTTTTAGAGAATGCTCTTTATTATGATGCTGCATAGGGAGAGAGAGACAAATCGGTCAGTCAGAATACTAGGCAGGTTGGCACATTTGTGGTTGATAAAACTTCTGTGTTTTGTGTTGTGTTTCTCTTATCTGTAGAGAAAGAAATAGGCTTATGTGTTCCTGTACAACACTACTGTGAGGTTATGCAAAATGATTGCAAAGACAGAAAGAAACAGTCAAACTACGAACAACAAAATACTTTTCTACCAACAAGACAATTGTAAATATTACACGAAACAAAGGATGTTAAATGTTACATTAAGCAAAACAACACAGGTATGTAAATACCTGCTTGTTTATAGAAGTGAGTATATTAGAATAATGTACAAATTACTACCTCTGCAAATACACTGTACAACATCAGAATCTGAGGATGTCTCATGGAGTGCTGTTATGAGCTGCAAATGTCGCCCAGGCATCGGTGTTGGTGTTCTCTTAGCTGGTGTAAATAGGCCACCACTAAAGCAAGCCCCAGACAGGCTGTTGGGCCCAGCCCTGAGACAAACAGACAGTGTAATAGGCTTCGGAAGCACAGTGCAGATGCTCGACAGCGCTGCTGAAGTTAGTGTTGCGTTGAGAGAGAGATGGGGGTGTAAATACAGATGTTCAGACTGTGAATAAATCCTAAAACAAAAAATGAAAAGAAAATTGCACTGATCAATGATGTCCAGAGTGGTTTAGCCTGGTCGAGATAAGTTAGACACAGCAGGTTTTGGCATGGTTATTTTAAATCACTTGACAGAAAGTGGCACAGTTAAAGTAACTGTCCTTGACGATAAGCTGTAGCCTCAGATCCAAAGATGAGACAACAAAGACTAGCTTCGTGGAGTTCTTCGCCTCCACCTCCACCTCGCCATTATTTCTACGGAACTGGTCACCTCGACGGCCGTTATTCCTTACGTATAATTTAATGAGAGAGTTTTGCGAACATTAAATGTTTGAGAGAGAGAGAGAGAGAGAGGGAGAGAGAGAGGGAGAGAGAGAGGGAGAGAGAGAGGGAGAGAGAGAGGGAGAGAGGGAGCGTGACAAGTTCAGGGAGAGGCTGTCTTACCTGATGACCTGCTTTGCCAAATGGCTTTGTTCCAGATTGACTTGCCAGCCCTGGCATCATTTCACCACTCTGTTAAATTTTTGTTTGTTTGTTTGTTGGTGAAATACAAACCTTGTAAACCTCCAAACAAATCGTTATAGTCCGTTATAGTTTGTGGTGAACTCACCAGTGGCAAAGGGAAGGGACACCCAACATCAGCCATAGCGTAGCGGGCACAAGGAAATGGGATAATTTGTTGTGCATTAAGCCACCCACCGGTTGCATAATCCTCGGCCCTGCTAGGCTGCTCCTCCCTGTAGGATAATTACGGCTAATGAAAGACTTCAAGTAAGACTAGCAGTGAGAAACTTGGCGAACTGAACTGAATTAAAAGTAGTTATTGTATGAACTAAAATAAAACTAATAACAATAGTTTAAAAAACACACAAAAATGCTCAGTTAACTATTATTAACCAATGTTAAGTATTAGTTGACATTGTAACACTATATAAAACTAAATTGAATTGCAAGTAAGATCAGTGTTGTTTTTCTTTTTGCTGTTTATCCGCACCGTGAATTATTTTGTTATTATACCCTGTAATTTTAAGCTTTAAGACCTAAGCCAAATAATAGGACCTAAAATGGAAATTTGGTGAATTGTAGATTATGAATATCATCATTTTTTAATTTTAAGTTTTTTCAGTTTCTTATAAATTGTGGTTTTCCTCAACATCCTTGAATAAAACTGCTACTTGTGCTAAAGCTCAATAAAAATCACTTTAGCCAGTTTTGTAAATGAAGAGAGTAAAAAGAAAACTGTCTGCGTGTTCATAAAAGTAAATTGAAAAATCAAAAGGGAAACATAATTAGCTGCGAGTACAGAAGTCCACCATGGTAATGTGAAACTTAAGCAGAAGAAAAAAACAAAATCACGGATGCGCTCTGTAATTAAATGCCTTCCTCCTTGGCCCATGTCACCCCTGGACAACAAGGTTAATGGAAATCAGGCCAGCAGTCTTCTGTAGTTCTGCGTACATACAAAGACACAGACAAACAAATCACCCTAAAAACACTGGTAATAATAAAAAATGAAGAATTATGAATGCAATGAAAAAATACTAATTGAATAATGAGTTATGCTACTTTACTACTAGACAACTATAATGCTAATTCTCTGCTATTCTTAACCACATTATTCTGTCCTGATGTTGCGTTCCAATATCCTCTGCAATTATAAAACAGCTGGAAATGCAGGCTTGTTGAAATGTATGGAAATGCACTGAACTGGTGGTCAAGTGATTCCTTAGCAAAGTCTTGTGTTTTTGTACTGACTTGGAATGTGTGTCATGTTTGCAGGCCAAGTGGCCACAAAACTCTGCTCCCGCACCAGTGACACAGTGTGCCAGTGTAAAGAGGGCACCTTCTGCCTTCCTGACCATGCCTGCGAAGTGTGCAAGAAATGCTCCAAGTATGTGGCACTCTCCCAGTAGAGAAACTGTATTATTAATTAGAGAAAAACAGAATTCCTTAAGAAGAGTGTACCAAGTGGACATCAAAGGGAATTTATTACGGCATGTCTTGACTGGGCTGTGATAGATCAAATAGAATTCAGGCTTGAATTGTTGATTGAATGTGCTTGTTTAATATAGCATGCCGCCAGATGTTGTGCAGTAAAGTGGGTACGGTGCAGTGGGGCAAAAAGGCAAGGCAGTGAGCCTGAGCAGGTTGGTCCGTGGCGTAGGCTCAGTATTTATTCTTTTTCATTTAATTGACAGATGTAAAGAAGATGAGTTTGAAAAGAAGCGATGCACATCCACCTCCAACACCACCTGTGAGAAGAAAGCCAAAGTGAACACCACAGGTACTGCTCCATACTCCTCTCCTTTTTGAATGGTGTGAACAAAAACACACCTTCTTTTGTCCTCTTGTGTGTAAAGCAGGGGTCACCAACCTTTTTTCCTCGGGGAGTTACTTTAACATCATTATCGTGGCCAAGAGCTATGACACTATTTTGCATGAGTATTTTTTTATTAGCCATATTGAGATAGTTATAGAGATTGACGTTATACTGTATGTTTTACAATACAGAGCAGTTGAGACAAAGAAGTTTAAATATGTCCACAGAAAAAAAGATTTTATTGTCTAACACCAATAGCCAACGTCACTAACTAACCAAACTAACCAACTCGAGAGCAGTCAATTGGGAAACATTGTTTTAGATCAGGCAGTGCAGCATGTCTGTATTTACTTGTACTTAAATTTTAAAAAGTTTTTCATATTGTGTCTATTAAAAGATTATACAGTTATTATTATAGGGCTCTTCAGACTGCTGACGAACATCCCATTTACTTTGAATAGGCCACTCCAACATTCAGAGGTCAAATATTTTCAAATAATGACAGCTAAAAAAAAGTATAATGACCGCTGTCAATAGCAAGGAGCTTTGTGCTTCTTTCATATCACTCCGCAAGTAGTCCCATCACTTATCGTAATGGAATATCAACAGTAAGCTGCCACGAGTTATTTAGCAGCTGGACGCATTGTTACGCAACACTTACACATTCTATTTCCACGACCACAATGAACTATTTTTAGCAGTGGAGACCAAGGAGCGACAACAAAATATTTAAAATATGACATTGTTAGAAGTGTCTAGCTATAATTCTTTTCGGCCATATAATTAGCCATATAATAAGCAGCATAATTTTCTGTGAGTTGGTCATTCTCGTGGAATAAGCCCGTTCAGAGTGATTCAAGAATGATTCCTGCATCACTCTGTCGGGGCTTATTCTACAAGCCACCTCGCAGAACATTATCCCTTACTTATGACCTTTTGGAGAGCTACTCTAAGGCAGGTGGGACCTACTGATGGCTCCTGAGCTACCACCTGTTGGAGACCCCTGGTGTAAAGCATCAACACTGCTCCTGTTTGGTGTAACCGAAAATGGCCAGTTTCCTTGTCAGAATTGTGTATGTAATTGTTTTATGTTATTATTTTTTCTTGCAGTGGTTATAGTCATCTGCGTTTTGCTGCCACTATTAGTGCTTGGAGGCATAGCCTTTTATTTGAGGAGGAAATGGACACAAAAATTGAGAGGTAAGATCGTAAACCATATTTCTAACTTTGTTGTGTCCTGGCTGTAAAAAGCCTGGAGAGCCACAATAAACTCAGTCACCTCACCTCACACACAGACCTCCTGCTCAGTGAATTGAAGCTCAAAAGCAACTGAGTGCACATTAGGTAAAATCACTAATGCCCGTATTAACATAATGCAGTGCAGGTGGCATCTAGCAATATGCAGTCTATGTGGGCTGGGACTGCAATCACACATCCAAAGCATTTCAGAGCAGAGGACCTCTGTTGCCTTCTGGTATTGAATACAAATGTTGTAATCCTTTTCAAAAAAAAAAAAAAATCTCCCACTCAGCTGTGGTCACTAGCATAGTGGTTGTTTTTTTAGCAGTGGCAAAAGCTCAGTTGTTTTATTTATTTTCTTTAAACCATTCTACATTGTGATAGAATGTTTGTCCTCTATCCTGAATTATGTGGAAATTCTCTTCCTGAAGGGCAAACAGTGTTTTTTTTTTTTTTGTAATAATCTCAGATTAACTTCATAGACAATATTCTTGTTAGTCTTGAATTCCAGACAAAGTTTTTTAGACCAAATAGCTCAGAATTTGCATGGATAAGGGAGTAAAGTTTGAAGCGACAGCTATCTTCTCTCCCTCAAATCTCTCAACGGCCTTGGGGCCTCTGATAAGCACTGGGCAACTTATACAGAGCGAGCAGAAAGAAAATAACAAGAACTCCATGGAACTTAAAACATCTTCCACCACCAGCTAAAACAGGCTGTGTGCCCACTGCCCAGTCGCCTCCAAAATTCCCCAGGGTCTCCGCAATCAAACAGAGACTGTGAAACAGATAAAACGGTGTGAGTGTAGCAGCCATTGTTATTATCTCCCAAGGCAGAGGACAGTCTGTGGAAGACACCAACATCCCACCTCAAACTACCTCGACTCCATAATCCGAAGATCTGTGAAGTTATTGAGAGGCTGCTGTCAATTTGCAGGCTGTTTTTTTTTTTTTTTCCCCAAGATCTAGTGTCAGGGGCTGGCTCACCACACAAATCGCTTGCACCAACCGTTGCCCTCAATCTCCACTTTTACTTGTCCCCATCTCGCCTAAGTCAAACTCGCCTCTCTTCCACCAGCAGCTTGCTCGACAATCACAGAGACTCTCTCTGAAGAGGCTCACTGACAGCAGTGAGGGCCAACACACAGAAGTACTAAGCCTTGCTGAGTCACTCTTTTGTAAGTCAGAGTGCTCTGGGCACACTACCGGTCAGGGATGTGTGTGCTCACATACTCGGTTATACTGGTCCTAGTCAGGAAGAGAACCACTAAGCAGTTTTTGAAGAAAGTTGTTAACTGTATTAATGTGAAGTGTGTTACCTAATGTGAATCTGTTAATGTAATGTAACGGCAGCCTGTCTGAACATTAGACCTTTTTTGCCCTTTCTTTTCTTCTGATTTTGGTCCCGTAGAATCTTGTTGTTAATGCTTTGACCAAATTAACAACGGGGTGTTTTAAAACTGACATAACTGATACAGTCTCTTTTTGGAGAAAATGAGAATAGACCTCAAACTGCCAGCTATCTTGGCAATCTTATTTTGAAAAACTAGAAGTCCCCAAAACACTCTGCTGTACGTACAGCGTTAAAAGCAGCAAAGCGGGCTATGGCGTGAACATTTGAATGTTCGATCAGGGGAAGTAGCTCAGAGTTTGAGGGATGTAGACATTCCAATTGATTGCCTTTAAACCAGGTCATAACTCATTACAATAAAGTTAAATGAAGCTCAACTTCATCATGATGCTCCAGACGCCCAAAACACTTTCACCACTGATCACGTTCTCTTAATAGAATAGTGCTCTATTAATAGTGCTCTTGCTGCTTTTACCGCATTTGGTCTGAATATACAGTAACAACTACAGTGTGCTGTCTACATCAGCTGTCTGCCTTCCAGGGTTGAACATAACTCTGGCCTTGTTACAGACCAAAAAATAAAATTAAACAATTTCATATTGTGCAAAACACAAATCTTTTTAGAAAAAAAAAAAAAAAAAAAACTAGCCAGATTACTCCGATGTTTAAGTCCTAAAACTGGCTTTCAGTAGGTAAGAACATTTACTTGCACTGCTGGGTGTCCATGATTTTATTATTATTATTATTATTGTTATTGTTGTTTCATTTTGAAAGCACTTCATATGTGTATAAATTGTGCAATCTGGACATGTATTGTGTATCGACACATGTTGTGGCAGCTGCCCTGTTCATGAAAAATACATTATGTTCTTAAAGGCACAGTGCAGTATGTTTTCTTTCTTACAGATGCATTTGGATGGAAACATCCGCAACAGAGCAATTCGGTAAATATTATTTGTATTGACATTATCACATCCTTGACACTGAAATATTTTCAGAACCCCCACTGAATTAACAGTATCTTTTGCAAATGTGAGTTTAATGTTATTTGTATTCCACCTCACCACCATGCCTAACAGGATTTCCTGTACCAGTTGGCTACTAGTATTCTCAAAATACAATTAAGGATGACAGTCTATCACTCATTCAGTCATAGAATCACTCATTCAGTCCCACTCACAAGCTCAACATCAAGTAAATAGTACAACACATTCTTCATTGTTGTTTTTAAAAGGTGTTATTTTATATTTGAGTCTAAATACTTTCCAAAAATGTCCCTTGAGGTGGAGAATGAGAGGGGGACTGTGGACAGCTTGGCAGCGATGAAGGAACCAGAGAATCGCCCCCTGAAGCAGCTGGTGGGTTCCGGGTCACCCGAAGACGAGGACACAGGCCTGGGGGACAGCCTCCCAAACACAGCCAGCTCCTCGCAAGCCAGTTTGTCTGCGCTCCCGCCCGCCCCCCAACCCCCCCTCTCCTGCAGCAACGGCAATGGCAACGGTAGCAGCAGCGGCAACAGCAGCGGCAACAGCAGCTCTGCGCCCACCAACCCGCTGACGCAGCCTCTCCTTAGGGTGAGAGTGTTCTCAGTGGCCGCGCTTCCGCTTGCCTCCATATTGTGTCTGAGGACGGGCAGTCTTGTGCACAAAGGTCCAGTGTGTCTAGTGGAAGGGGTTTCCAGTGCAGCCCAACTGCAGGTGTATACATTGCACAGCTGGTCAGCTGTTTGGAGATTGGGATCAGCTGATGGCATTGCTAGATTTAGCTGGGCTGCTGCTTAAGTTGGAATGAAGAAGGGCTGCCACACTGTGCCTTTGCTGACAAGATTGCCCAACATTGTGTGTGTGTGTTTGTGTCAGTGTGTGGTGTGTGTTAGTGTGTGTATTTGTGTGAGTGAGTGAGTGTGTGTGTGTGTGTGCCTCTGCTGATCTTGCTGCCTTTCCACTTGTGTCCATGCTAGGGCCATAGACTGCTTTACTTTGACTTACCAGCTGCTGCTACTCCGATGCTTCGTTTTCTTAACATTTCATGAGTATTGTTTGGTGCAAACGATTTAAATGTTGTTTTAGGATGCATAGTTTCTTTGTTAAAAGCTTAGGTCAGTGTCAGCCTTATGTGTAGATGCTTTGGACATGAGGAATCACAAAACTGATATATTTTTGAATTAATATGTGAAAAATGTTTTTTGTACAGACATTGCATTACCAAATTTACTCTTGCTGTGTTTTTACTTTATTCTGCACAGGAACATGTTTTATCTGTTACGTTTTCTTTTTCTGTCTTAGACCGTGGAATATACCCCAGGCATTCCAAGACTAATTCCCACAAATGGTAAGAAAACAAACCATGGCATAGTGATTAGTATTTTAACACATTTGGTTCCATCAAATGATGTAATGGATGCTGTGCTTAATTCCATGCCTCAAACACGTTACTTGCATTTAACATTTTTTGTTTTCTTTTTTAAGGAGATGAATCGCTGCGGAAAAGTTTCGACCTTTTCGATGAAGTCGACGTGCTGTTTCACAAGAGGTTCTTCCGGCACATAGGACTTACTGACAACGACATAAGAAGTGTGGAGAGCCTTTGCCCAGATGATAAGATGTACACACTCCTCCGCATGTGGAGGGAGAGGCAAGGAATGAAAGCCAGTATTAACGACCTCATCGACGCTTTACTTCACCTGGACCAAAGGCTGTCGGCAGAGAACATCATTGCAAAGGCAGTGGAGATCGGCCTGTATAAGTGTGAAGAGGCTTGCTGATCACTGGTCAGGGCCCTGCAGACTGATGTTACATGGCTTTTGTATATTTCTTTGGATACTAACTGGTAAATATTTAAGTATTGTCCTATATCATGTCTTTCCGTTTGCACTGGCATTTGTTGTTAACCATACATGTGTAAGATTTGTGCACCTAGCATTATGTTTACCATCAAAATGGAGCATGAAGTCAGGCTGTGAATTATTTTAATGTACAAATTGTATAATGTATGCCCACACACAAGGTTCTGTACAATTTGCTTATTTATTTTAAAAAAGTATGGAGAAATACTATCAGAATATTTAGTGATGACTCTCATTGGGAAGGTCACCAATATTTAATATTAAAATTTTTATTTCACTTAAAAAAACACTTTCACAGAATGAAATGGCACCGAAACCTTGTGGCCAATTGACATGCCAAAACTCTGACAGATGTTGTTTCCTGTTGCTCCCAAAGCTAATAGTAGCCCCACTGAAACAACATGTCCTAGTAAGATAATCATACTGACACCGTAGTCAGTTTTAAACGACTCAGACCTCTGCTCTGTAAAGCAAACTAAGAGAATGCAGTGTAGTTATGTAGCCTGCTCATTCAAGCTCTTCATCTTCAACACCATCATGCCATGCAAATCCTATAGCATTTCCTGGGCCTTGTCACTGGTGTAGGGCAATTTGAATATACTAGGCGCAGGTCTGCCTTTACAGCTGGTCCTCTGTGGTCACAGCTATAACAACTTTTAAATTAATGCATTTATTAGTTAGGAGCATGTGCATTTTTGAGTACACGAGAGTGCATGTCTCCTTTTGTGACATTTGAAAAATATGCATCTTTGTTATGAAGTATGTGTTCCTGGTATCATCCTGTGAAAATGGAGATCCAGTCTTGCTTTCATATGTACAGCACAGTAAACGTACATAGTTTCTAGTGTCCTGAAATAAAAAAGCTAGATGTGTTGTACTAAAGTAAGGTAATCATTCATGAAATTTACAGATCTCTTACATTACTATGAACATTACCAAACAAGACTAATACAAAATACTTTTTTTTTCATGAAGGTTATGTGACCAGGTTTTTAGATCAATCAAAATTGCATTTTCAGTGCACTCAGAAAAAATATTATCAGCGAGACCTTTGAATGTCAGCCATGAGTAGTATATCACTAGTGAAGAAGAAACTACTAAATTCATAGTTTTTATATGGTGATTTTTTTGGACTGCCCTTAAGTTAGATTTGAGCTGTTTTCAATATTTCTTGTCGCTGTACTTTCTGTTGTAAGAAAAGAGCAACAAAGAGGTATGTTTTTGTATCAGTGATTTATGTTTTCTCAGGATTTACTTTTTGTGTCTCACCCATTGAAGTTGTCACACTGAGATTAAAACTTTTTCCTGTAATAGGTTTTTGTTTTTTGATAAATTTAATAAAAATCAATCACATGACTCAGGGTTATGCCACTGGTTTTATTTATGAGGTGTTACTGTTTGAATGATGATGCCACTTACAATACCCAGGTCAGGTCACATTTATTTGTATACCACATTTAAAAACAACAGCAGTTGTTCCCAAAGTGCTTTACACTGAGTACAGGAAAGGGACTGAGTTGTACAGGAAGGAGGAAGGGCACAAATATTACATGTAGCTTAGCAGAACATCAAGCTTGTCTACAGTGCAACATGGGTAGTGATAGATACCTATTAGATAGTAGATAAACATATACATATAAAATATGGTGAAATAAAATGTAAATAAAACAAGGAATAGAATAGACTAAAACCATCACCACACAAGTAGGATAAAAACCATCAAACAATAAAAAAAGAGATGACATAAAATAACTAGAAAAGCACTCAGAGAGCACAGACCTCCACCAGGGCAGCTCAGATCACCACCAAAATCTAATCACTTTTAAGTTAGCCCATTTTTGACCTACCCTGGACATTTCATCAAAATCCATCCATAACTTTTTGAGTTATGTTGCTAACTAACAAACAAACGCAGATGATAACATAACCTCCGCTGGCAGAGGTAAAAAAAAATATATATATACATAAGGGGAAACCCCTTGTATTCAGTAGAGGGAGAGCATGCGTGGTGACGGTAATGTAGCTACATCCATGGTAAATGCAACTGTTGTATGGCATTTAACAACAATAATTTAATGTGTTCATTTTTCTTTAGATAAGGCTTCCAAGAGTGTATGTATATCTAGCCTATATGTTTGCATTTCCTCTGGAACTCAGTCGCAGTCAAAATGTTGATCACTAGAGAATTAGTGAAAGTTATAACATTTTGTTTGTAGAAATGTACACTTAGTTACTAGTTTGTTTGCAATTTTAAGCTTTAACATGTGTGTTGCTTTACACCATTGTAGAAGTAAATCCAGCTGGTGGTGCTGTTGCATTGTATTGTGTTGTGCTGACACCTTTGTATTTTTTCAACCATCCCATCTTTAATCACAGTTTAATTCAATACATTTAAACAGTACAGCAAGCTACACTGTATGCAGTTTAACAGTAAAACTGTGACCTCTCGTTATGGTTTAACACAAACTGAATACTGCAACAACTGTGGAGGGAATTTATCGCAGGGCTGTTGTTGATTGGCCTGGTAATTAACCAGCCCCTCGTACTTCATTTCATTTTGTACAGAGGGTCTGGATCACCCTCTGTACAAAATGAAATTAAGTAGGAGGGGCTGGTTTACCAGGCTGTTTTATTTTACTGCAGTAACTATACAGCACTATGGAATGTATGATCCACCACAACAGTCTCCTCTTGCTAAGGAGGCTCTACATTGAAAGAAAAAAAAAAAACAAGTATTCAACTTTTTAGTAAAGTGGAATGCAGTTGGTCTTTACTTTTTCCATGTCAACAGGTTTTAAATAATTATTTTGCTTCAGGAAATGCTGTTAAGACTTCACAGGCTTGTGTGAAGCTTCAATAGATGTTGCCACATAGCTGTGCTATTTCCACAGTGGATGTAGTCATGCTGGAGTTGAACAGATGGTCTACATATGACATAGTTAAAGGTGTGAGTCACAGGCGCAAAATGCATGTGTGGATTAAAACGAACTTGAGACATTGCGAATGCAGGGCTGGCAATGTTCTTTTCATCCAGAGCCATTATAAGGTAGGTGATTCCCAGGGTCATCAATAACCAGAGGTGGACAAAGTACACAATTCCTTTACTTAAGTCAAAGTATAGATACTCCTAGTCAAATATTACTCCACCACAAGTGAAAGTTGCTATGCCAATTTTCTACTCAAGTACAAGTACAGAAGTAATTGTTTTTAAAAATACTTAAGTATTAAAAGTACAAGTATCTTTTTTCTTTCTTTTTGATAATGTGGGGCCACAGACAGGTCACTAGAACATGACCTGACCTTAAGTTCTTTATACACAACATCACATATTTTGGGCCCCCCATTGGAGCGTTCGTGCTGGAAGTCCCCAAACGCTCCCCAAGAGCGTCCGGACCAGACCCTCTGCACGAAATGAAATGAAGTACGAGGGGTGGGTTTACCAGGCTACATTGGGCCTACCTGACATTGTTATTTGCTTAACTATACAAGGTTTTTACCTTTTACCCTAATATAAACTAATTTAGATGCAAATAAACTTCCAATAAGGATAATTGCAGTCAACAAGAGCCTAGTCTTTGAAAATGATCTTTAATGGTTTCTTTCCCTTTAAGTAGGTCCATGTATAGTTGCAGGAATTGCAACAATAGGATAATGGTGTAAATTACAAAACAATATGTACTTGGGGAAGCTCTGTAATTTAAAAAAATATTTGGGAGAGTGTCATTCCTAGTCCATGTTTAAAACCATCAATGGAATTACTATTGTTATTTATTCTTTACTAACAAATCTGAAACACCTGAACATAACCAGAATAACTCAGTTGGAGTGGTAAATGTATAGTTTAGTTGCAAAGATGTGTGGTGAACTGATTGTCTTTTTTCATTCCAACTTTATCATAGTCACGAATGTTTTGATAAAGAATTATCATTATCTGCCATTGCCATCATGATCATTGCCAAGTTCAAATTTAGTGACTGAAAGTAAAGACACTTCAGACTTCGATATGATCTATCACATTATTGCAAAATCACTTCAAAGCCATGTTTCAATGTAACTTGTACTGGAACTGTACTGATCATACTTTTTAAACAGGAGTTGAGGGTATCCATCTCTCATCAATGTAATGAGTACTTCATGCACATTTCAAATGTAGTGGAGTAAAAAGTAAAATATCTGTCCTAAAAATGTAGTGAGGTGAAAGTCACAAGTTGCCAAAATGTTTAATACTCAAGTAAAGTACAGATACTTGAAAACTGTACTTAAGTACAGTACTTGAGTAAATTTACTTAGTTACTGTCCACCTCTGTCAATAACATCTGGAGCCTTAAATGAAATGATGGACAAAGTCTGCCAATGAGCAAAATGTCTGCATGAACTAAAGCTATCAGCTGGTGTGTGAGGAGCCATGAACTGACCCACTGATATGTGTGCTCCACATCTTAATCACATGGTACGACATTAACAAATACATTTTGCCTAATCATTAAATTAGATTGCGTTGAACTCTGAGATTTGCTGGTCATTCAAATGAATGTCCCTGATGTTTTTGATACTCTCGCAGTCAAAACACAGCAATCTTACAATCGTTCCTAAACTATGATGTATATTTATGAAATCGTAAATCCTTCTTTTACATCATCTTAGATATGCTGTTTGGTGTGGTGGTGGTTAGGGTAAGGGGTCTTATAGGTCCCAGAAGAGTTGCTGGTGTCATCTGTTTTGAATATAAGACTTTCAGTTCTAACTCAACTTTGCAGAATAAATATACAAAGAAATTGCCTAAATACACACGCACATACATACATACATACATATTAGGCTACTTCGCCTAAAGCCTACTCATTGTTCAGCACGGAGGGAATTCCTTTAATGTCCACATGATGTCAGCACAAGCCATTTCGCAGAGCGTGGTTACATTCCTTTATTTTCTTCTACAAACTCTTCAATTTTTTTTTTAGAAAACCCCCGAATGCCTGAAATGTGTAATAATAGTGATTTTGAAAAATCCGTGGAATGTGACCCCTGCTTTTAGGTGACATAGATAGGAAACAACATTTCCCATCACACACTTCGCGATAAACAAGGAAGTCGGCCGTATGTCAAACTCGGAAAGAAGAAGCTAAGAGGCCCGGTTATTATCTTAATGTCACAGTAAGTTTGAGTAACTGGGAGATTGCTACACTAAGTGCACTCTTTATTTAGAAACGCCATGAACCGGCATGTCCTTGCACGCATTCACTCTTAACTATGGAGCTGTCTTTGGAAGCTCAAGACTAGTTCAACGACAGCGCCAGCCAGAGCAAAGGTAAATAGTATCCTACACTCGCCTCGACCTTACTTGAACCCAATATGATCATGGATTTCGTACTAGCGTGTCATTTCCTGATATTGGTCAATGAACAAACCTTATCACATGATATCTTATGTATGTTAATTCGCTCTGTGATTATTTTTTACTTGTTTTTACTTTCACTTCCCCGACGTAAGGTTACTTACTTCACAGACAGGCACCTGAGTCAGATAGAAGTCTGAAGTGGAACCTTGGTTACAGAAAGAGGAACTGCAACCAAATAAGAAAACTGCAAAACGTTCTCTGTCTGACATATGTAAGGGGGTGGTAGCCTGCTATGAAACCATCTTGGGACTTTCAAGACAGATGAGCAGTGGTGGTATAGAACTGCAGCTGCTCCAAGTGAGAAGTGAGAGGGAACATAGTCTGTTCTTAGGTGAGATGATACATTTTAATTTTCTGCATTCGCAAGTCTTGTCACTAGTGCTATCATCCATAGCCTATTATGTTTGTAATTGAAACGCGAAGTTTGTACTTTATTGTTTATTCTGCAATATCTTTTAAGTTCAACAAGTCAAATCCATGTTTGTGATACTTGAAAATGTACACCTGTTATGTTGAAGAAATCTCTAGTAATCAAATCTTGTATCTTCTGTGTCTGATATCTGATGTCTGTCTGTCTGACCTTTGCACTCTCTGGACAGGTCTAACCAGGATTAAGCCCACCATGTCATTTTATCCATCCTATTTAATGTGCCTCTGCTTGGGAATATTATGTGTGGTGTTTGTTTCTTACTGGAATGCTGAATGGCGTGGAGGCTTTGCATGGGATGGCTCGAGTAAACAGTTTAATTGGCACCCCGTTCTTATGGTGGCAGGTTTGGTGGTGATGTATGGTAATGGTGAGTAAAGGGAAATAAATACATTATATTTTATTACCACTGAGTCTCTCTCTCTCCCTGTCTGTCTCTCTCTTGTGTTGTGTACTGTTGAAAATGACAAGCTACAGTTTGCACATTTTTTTTAAATAGGCACTTTAACTATTATGCTATTTTCTTTTACTTTGAATACAGTGGCATGTTGACCCTGTTGTACTTTTAAGATTTGTAACTAAAGGATTTAGAAAATTCCATTCTCTCTCTCTCTCTCTCTCTCTCTCTCTCTCTCTCTCTTCGACAGCAGTCAGTCATGCGTCATGCATTCCCACTTATTAGGAATTTGCATTAAGGCCTGCACAGTACAGGATATTAACATACTGTACATCTTTCCTTTCCTGTTCTTTTACTAACCATTAGCGGCTGTGGTATATCGTGTGCCACTAACCTGGGGACACAGTAAGACGCCATGGAAACTGATGCATGCTGGGACGCTGCTCCTGGCTTTGATTCTGTCGGTTTTGGGCCTTTGTGCTGTGTTTGACTTCCACAATGCCAAAACCATCCCCAATTTATATTCACTGCATAGCTGGATCGGCATTTGCACCGTGGCCCTCTTTGCCTCTCAGGTACTGTGTGAAAACCTTGAGGTTAGTTAAGACTAGCAAACAGGAACGCTAATTTCTAGTAGGCTATAACTGTTCTATACAAATAACAATAGATGTTGTAATGTGTGATTCCACTGCATAGCGTAACAAGAGAAAATGTATGTTGTTTTAAAGTTCGTTGATTATTTTTCCTTATTAGTGGACCATGTTTCAAGTGCTTGGTTTTGTAAAAACACTGTGTCAGTTAACTCAAAGTGTTCACTTAACATTTATTTTTTGCTGAAGAATAAAGTCAGGGAAGTTTCTGGGGTTTAGTAGATACTCTTGAATTAGCCATGTCTGTCGCTTAACCATGTACCTGAAAGACCTCGTTGGTATGCATAAACTCAAAATAACCATTTGCCATTTGAGTGGTGACTTCTCCAAAAAAAAGGGTGAAGTTGTGGTAATTCTGCTGCCGTTTCTGTGCTTTTGTTATCAGTGGGTGGTTGGCTTTGTGGCCTTCCTGCTGCCCTGCTGCGCCCTGGAGATTCGCAAACTAATCAAACCCCTCCATGTTTGGATGGGAGCAATCATTCTGGTTCTGAGCATCGTCTCTTGCATATCAGGGATCAACGAGAAGCTGTTTTTTTCACTGTAAGCATCAACAAAAACAGCTCATATTATTTTTGTTGTTGTTGTGTGTGTGTGTGTGTGTGTGTGTGTGTGTGTGTGTGTGTGTGTGTGTGTGTGTGTGTGTGTGTGTGTGTGTTTGTGTGTGTGTGTGTGTGTGTGTGTGTGTGTGTGTGTGTACTGTTGAAAACGACAAGCTACAGTTTGCACATTTTTTTAAATAGGCACTTTTATTCTATTTTCTTTTACTTTGAATACAGCGGCAAGTTGACCCTGTTGTACTTTTAAGATTTGTAACAAAAGGATTTAGAAAGTTCAAAAAGAAACGGAAAGACGGACAGCTACAGATACAGAAGAAATAATCCTTCCAATAGAGAGCACAATGGCATCATGTGTCTAATAATGCGTCTTCGCATTAATAAGTGTATGTACCTTACATACTGCATGCGTCTGTGTGTTTTCAATTACATCCAGGAAAGGGAATGACAATATGACACAGCCTTACGCCAAGTTACCGTCAGAAGCCCTCTTCGCTAACTCTCTCGGAGTGCTTATTGTGCTGTTTGGATTGGTTGTGTTGTACATCCTCCACAATCAAAGCTGGCGGCGGCCAGAGCTAGGGCATGATGGAGAAGGCTATAGGGTAAGACTAATTGCACATCCCATCACCTTGTGCTACATGGTGTTAACGCTGCTTCCTGTGTTGTTATTGTGTGAAACTATCAAAGCATGGTTATGGCACATGGGCACATGGAAAATGGGCAAAAAAAAGTAAAACTGACAATTTTCTAATATATTTGAATCTTCAGCCATTGTCACATGAAGAAAGTTGATGGGCAGCCACCTCAGGAACCTCCTCAGACAACAATGACCTTGACCTTGGAAAGTAATACATGTTGGCCTTACAGAAGTATATGCATTCAGTAATTGTATGATGTAATTTATTTTAATTAAATTTTTTTTCAAGCCAAATGCTGTTATCCCAAATAAATGCCTAAGATCTACATGACATGTACTGTACTTGTTTGTGATGGTGAATGTGAATTGATTAATGAATGAATGAGCGTACTATAAAGCTGATTCAAGTAGGTTTACTGTTTGAGTCTGTACAGTGCTGTTCGCAACCCAAGTGGCAACCTTCCAGGCCAAACAATGAATGAGAAAAAACACCCTGAATCTTCCAAAGTTGTGGTGCCTTAGACACCCCCATGTTAAAAAGCCAAATTTTACTGCAGTAATAAACACATTTATAGTCTGGTTCATAATCTGTTTTTTGGTGTCTTTTAGTAGTTTTTTAGTTTGTGACAACTGTGGGGGGAATATTTTTTTAATGAAGAACTAATGATTTGTGATTGTATTTTAATATCATGACTACTTAGTGAGTCTTATGATTATTAATTATTTATTAATTGGAATGAATATGTATGATGCCAGTCATTTTTGTTCCCTGCTGATTGGAATCTTAATACCCTCTGAAGTCCACCACCTAACTCTCACTTACGTGCCAGGCTACAATCCTCTCATCCACAAATTTGCATATGGTAAGAGAGTGGGCATGTCAGACTATATCCAAGTTCACTAGTTCACTAGTGTTGAAAGCTGATCCATTGGCATTTCATGTGGCTACTTGTACGTATGTACTTATTTATTTACATTGTTATATTAGCTTTATCCATTTTAAGGGTTACATTGGCATATGCACTAAATACAGTTTCACTGACATTTTTACACATACACAGGTTGAATTACATTATTTGTACTTTTAATAGGGTTCTTTGACTCTGGGTAATACAGATACACTCTTGGCTGTGTTGGCATCCTAGCGTACGTTTTTATGCATTTTTTATGAGTAATTTCTATGCATATTTGAATGTGCAGCTAATTAGCCTTCAAGTGACACCGCCCACTCCTTACTGGCCTATCTATCAACATTAAATATTTCTAAAACATTCGCTGTAAATTACCTGAGTGAAAGAACAACAGATACCATATATGGTATCTATACCATACCTTTGAATGTAACGTAGTTTTCTTAAACTTCTCTCCATTTTGTGAATGTAAAAGGCAATGTTGTAATAACAAAATTGAAATACACCATCACCACAAATGCATAACGTCTTTTTAACAAACCGACACACAGTCCCAACTCTTTTGGATACACACTCTGGATTCTCTGTGCCCAAAACCTTAGATGTTGATTTTGACTTGAGTGTGATACAGTATATACTTCTTTCTATTTTGATTGCACACTGGGGGATCTACATTGTTAATTCACCACTATGGTATGCCATGCAAATTGACATATGTACCTGACATATGTACCCTATATAAGCCTACAAATATGTCTACTGAACTACAACACCCAATTGTTCATGAGTAATTTCAGACAAGTGTTTCTCCTTGACTGATTACACTGATTGAACTCTTGGCTGATTGCACTGATTTAACTCTAGGTATAAGAGGAACTGCTTTGTATGTGGTGCGCAATGCCCTGATGAAGGTGTCTTGACAAAAAGCTTGTGAGGAGAAAGAATTAAACAAAAGGTGAGCAGAGTGTGCAGAGATCTTTTTCTTAACCTTTGATGTGTGTTTCTCTGACACCTAGACTGAGAGTGCGGTCACAGTGTACTTCTACAAATCTGAAACATTATCTGTAAATTACCTGAGTAAAAGAACAACAGATGTCAGGCTATCACTTCACAGTAGACAGTAACAGAACAGAACAGTAGACAGTAACAGAAAAGAAAATGTGCCATACATCATTACAATATAGTTTGTCATGAAATATGTAGTTTTCTTGGACTTCTCTCCACTGTGTGAATGTAAAAGGCATTGTTGTAATAATGTAATTGAAATACACCCATCATCATAATGCATAACATCTTTTTAACAAACCGACCACAGTCTGGATTCCTATCAGCAGTCCTCTCCCACTTTACCACAGGTGTCCCTATAAAATAGGACAACCAGCCTCTGCCCCAGCCTTATGTCATCCTTTTGCGATGTATGGCCAAGCTGCAGCCAACTGAGGATGTCTGGTCTCATAGGCTGATGGTTGATGGATTTGCATGCATGAATTGGTACCTTAGCAGTTGTGACTGTAGCAACAGTTCTGAGTGCTTTACCTCTGTCAAGATCATTTTTGTGCACGTCTTCTGTTTTTGTCCTCCCCAGGGGAAACATTTTTTGAAAAATAATATTTGTTCTATGTCTCATTTGTTTCTCCTAGACAATAATGAGATCACAGTGATACAAAAATAAGACTACTGCCTTTGTCTCCTGCGTTTCAGGTTTGTCTCTGGAGCAAAATAGTTTTGTTGTTCCAATGTAGACTCCCTTTAATCTACAAATGAGATCTCAACAATGTCTCAAATAATGTTCAATGCTGTATGAGAAAGGACTGTGACAAAAGTAATACTTAAATAAGCCTTAAAAGAGGTCTACCCTCTTTCCTCCCTCTCGCTGTCCCTTTCTGCTCCTGCCCTACCTGAGGCATCGACAGGTAGGTCAGAGCCAAGTCGTAGTACAGGTACTCCTCAGAAAATTAGAATATCATGTAAAAGTTGTTTTATTCAGGCAATCCAACATAAAAGGTGAAACCAATACATTGTATAGATTCATTACATGCAAAGTGAGATATCTCAAGCTTTTTGTTGTTGTAATTTTGCTGATTATGATTCCCAGCTTATTAAAACCTCAAACCCGAAAACTCAGAAAATGAGAATATGTGAAAATCTTCAATATTGTCTGCTCAAAGTGTCATACACTAATCAGGTAAGTAATGCAAAAAACTTGCAAAAGGGTCCTGAGCCTTTAAACATTTCATCTTTAAAGTTGAGTTACAACTGAAATGCATGCACTTTTTCAGGATATTCTAATTTTCGAGTAGTACCTGTACTTTGTCTGGCCATAGGTCTGTGTGTGTTGTGTATTTCTGCTGAGACTTTCAGCCATGGGGTGGCCTCGCCAAAGCACTGCCGCACCTTCTCATCATGTGCTTTCCGCATCAGCTGCACCTCCTGCTCCACAGAGCTGAGACCCAGCTGCTCCAGCCGCCACCACAGCGAGGCATTTCAAGTAATCGTAAAGGGCTGCATCCAGCCAGTTCCAGACACGGATCTTGTGATCCACTGGATCCGGATCCAGTGTTGCTTGCACGGGCTGGCGTACAGTATCTTGGCGTATCCGACCGCATGTCGAGCTTTAGGTAGAGCACGTCCTCGAGTTCCCAGTTGAGGAGGTGACAAAACCCTGCAGGTACTTGGTGTCGCGCAGCTGACAGTTGTTGTCCCCACAGAGGTCATAGGTTGCCAAGTTATGGGCATACATGGAGTGGTTGCAGCATATGAGATGGGCCACAGTTTGATTGAGAGAGTGGTAGCCCAGGCTAAAGATATCCATCATCCTAGACACAGACACGGATATATGAGTTTTAGATTTTCAAGTGACGCATTTTGAATACATATGAATACACATTATGCAACTCATAAAACTCAATGCAAAACATGCATTAAAAATAATCTCTCCTCTCTCTCTCTCTCTC
This sequence comes from Coilia nasus, assembly GCA_027475355.1. Classification (NCBI taxonomy): domain Eukaryota; kingdom Metazoa; phylum Chordata; class Actinopteri; order Clupeiformes; family Engraulidae; genus Coilia; species Coilia nasus. The sequence continues at coordinate 22,379,277 of CM050217.1, forward strand.
TCTCTATTTATCTTTGTCCCTGTCTCTCTCTCACACACACATGCACAAACTCACTGTACTGTACTTCTCAAAATCACACAAGGTAACTGAAATAACAAAGCAAAGTAAAACAATGTTAAAATTAATCAATGTAAAAATTACGCTCTACAATGTATAATAGTTCAGTTAAGTTCAATTTGGTGCATGCCTTGTTAGGTATTTGCTTTTGTATTCTGTGGATGTTCAGACAGAATTGAAGCTGCAGAATTTCAGTTGGGTTTATATCCCATTTTTAGAAGTCTTTCTTTGTTAGAGGGCCCCGTACTTTGCTTCCATATCCTAAAGCAATTGGTTCAATTATTGATTGGAATATGTTGATCCAGATTTTAATTGGTATTTTGAATTAAATCCAATACCCTTTTCACCCTCTTCATCTCTTGGCATAATGACACACACAGGCAAAACTATTTTTTGCTGTGCATACTATGGATTTCTATCCTGCAGGCGGCCCTGACCCTAACCTGGGATTCCTGCCTTCTGTGGTATCTATTAACCCGTTCTTTTCTAAAAGGTGTAATTGTCTGAGAAACCGTTGAGTACTTGCTCTTTTTTGAACTATGTTAGGTCGCTCCGAGTTGCATATGCATGCTTCACGTGAAAATGCTCTTCTACCCCCATTGCCTCCATCAGTCAGTGAAAGAAAAGTGTTGGAATAATGCGTTAATACGAAAAGGGTATCAAACTAGAACTGCCTGAAACAGGAGCACTACAAATAAATATTATCATCATGGAACTTACCCGATCCCTCTCACGCTGCTCCACTGCATGCACAGAGCTCTACTGTCACTTCAACACTGATCTGCAACCTGAGAGTAATCCCCCACCCCTTGGTTACCAACCCACATCAGTCACAACACAAAAGACATCCATGGCATGGCCTATTTGGCTTATCTGATGTTATATAGACCTGTAGTGTCCCTGGAAATGTACTCAAGGCACATCTATCTCCTTGTGTGTTCCTGTATTGTGCCTTACCTGTTACTGTACCTTAGCTGGTTACTGCACCTTGTATTTATTTATTTTTCTGTACTGCACTAGACCCAATACTGCCTATTTATACTTGTTATGTTTTTTTATACTTTTTATACATTTTATTGCATTTTATATTGTATATTGCTTAGTATGTCTAAGTTGTGCTTTTTTTCTTCATTGTGTTGTCTGTTTCTGCCTGCATGTCATGCTCAAGCCCTCTCTCTCTCTCTCTCTCTCTCTCTCTCTCTCTCTCTCTATTTCCTGTCGCCTTCCACGGGGTGGCAGTATTTTACTCATTTGTACGCCATAGCCTATACCGATAGGACGCCGTGATTATGTTGCTCCAAAGCTTGCTGAAATCACATACCACTTCTTACGCCATCTCGGCGTCTATTGGTTGCTTACCTGCTTACCACCATTACAATATTTCCCTCGAAGTCCTTTACTTATCTCAATGAGCAAACAGTAAACTGTAATTATTTTCTTCCAATTGTCAGAAAATGTGTCAAAAACAGTTGCATGACTTGATGACTTTGACAAATATAACATAAGGTCTTAGTTAAGCTAGGAAACTGTAACTAACAAATACCGCGTTTAAAAGCTATTTCCATTTAAACACAGTCTACAATAGTGAGGTCATTTCAATCGTGGGCGTAACTGGGCAGTTCTGCAAGGCGTGACTTTGTCTAGGGATTCTCTCAAATTGCTGGAGTTACAGAGAAAGTTGGTAACGGATTACAATAGCCAACATATCCACGTCGCTGCTCTTTTCCAGTAGAATTACCTGCCTCAAAAAAACACCGTAAGTACTGTCCGTTTTCTATGTAACACTGCATTCCTAAAATTGAAAGGATACTCAGACCGATGCAATGGCAGTTTTGGGTGTAGTCTCTAAACTTAAGATGTTTTAGTGCAGAAAATTTGTATATAACTTAAGTAGATGTTTGATGCAATGATAATCTTTGCTCATCCCATCGTCCAAATAATAATTAAGTTTTACTCACTTACAAACTAGTGTGGCTCAATTCCTTAAGGGTTAAGGGTACTCTGAGAAGGGGAGGGGCCCAGAGAGATTGCAAATACACTTGATAATGTAGGCTAATAAAAGAAACAGTTATCTCTATTTCCACTAACATTTATAGGCTTTGTAGAAAAAAAGACCCAATTTATGCTATTTAGGTTTTAGTTATTCAGGTGTTGCATATTAAAAACACATTTGGAACAGTCTTATGTGTTAGTCTTTATAACATGCAAGGGAGAAAACTGTCACAAAGTTTTTTGTCGGAAAAAAAGTTATTCTGAGCATCGCTAGCACACGACACATGTCCACAAAATTGCTTCTGTGGGTCACCATAACTCATTTGCAATTATCTCCTTGTCTGACGACATGACCTCTGATGCCCTGCCAGATTCCCCTTTCACGGCGGTCACTGGAAACTATGTGTCTTAGCCTTGCTTAGAACAAACAGCCTGATTCTCTGTGTGGGAACAGTCTTCTTCTCTTTTTGGAGTGGTCAACCTGGGTGGCTATTGGACAAAGGTTTTTGGTCTAGGCAAAAAACATACATTTAATTTTTGATATCCATCCATTTCTAACTGCAGATAATCCTTAAAAAAAAAAAAAAAAAAAAAAAAAAAAAATATATATATATATATATACTAGTTTGCTTGCTACAGCTGTTACAACAGACAAACTTTATAGGAGTACTTTACATTTGTCTGTCGGCACATTTAGATTATGTGTGTCTTTGCACACAATATCAATTGAAAGAGATGTTCAACTGTTAAGACATCCTGATTGGTAATGTAAATGCAAAATCAGGATTCCTGGACAGCCACGCCAGTGCCAAGATTCATTCTGAAACATGGTCATTTCATGACTTGTGCAGGACAACAACTTCCACATCATGGAACCGAATGAAGGTCTGTGTTTGTAGAATGGAACAATTTCAATGGGCAGCAAGGCCGTGTTTTATTGTCAGTGTGTTTCCATGCACATTACTTTCCTAAAGAACACCCAAAAGACCACTTTGATTGTGTGATTTTTCTTTTCTGTATCCTCTTTGAAGATGGAGAAAGTTCATGGCTGTCTCTAAGTACTAGGGACTGGATTCCTCTTATTTGTGCCATCCAGAGGCACAGAGTCCTTTTCTATGTTGAAAATGAGCACTTCTGTGCTTGAACACACCTTTTCCAGTTAATGTGCACCCGTTTGACAGCTGCCATAATAGGTCTTTCTGAGCCAAACCTTATAATCAGTGCTACCTTGAGTAACATTGATTTCAAGCACAGCTTTTTGCAACAAAAGTGTTTCAATTGCACAGATATGAGAAAATGATCATAATCTGTTAAGCAGCAAATTATTTATGATGCAAAAGAAGGTATTTTTTATGTGAATATTTTCAACTTCATTACAGTTACAAGGAACCATCAAGTTGCTGAGTTACCGCCACAATGCCTTCTACCTGGTCGCTACCCTGCTTTTTGGCCAAGCTAGTATTTTTATGGGGTCTCTGCCAGGCCCAGTATGAGATTCTGGGCTACCCGCCGGGGTACCCCGATCCCAGCATCGAGCACTACACACCCCCAGTTCTCCCGGAAGACACACCCAGGATACAGCTGCGCCTGGCAGGGGACAAACGGAAGCACAACGAGGGTCGTGTGGAGGTGTACTACGAAGGCGAATGGGGAACTGTCTGTGATGATGATTTCACCATACACAATGCACATGTGGTGTGCAGGGAGCTTGGCTATGTGGAAGCTGTTTCTTGGTCCCCATCATCAAAGTATGGGAAGGGAGAAGGTAAGGTTGTTACCATCATGTAGCAAAACACTGCATAACCGACCACTGTAAGTTTGACAAAGTAAGGTGAAATCCCAAAAGCTTTGAGAAATGTGTGTGGCAAAGAGTCATTAGTGCAAGTCTTAATGCATGCCTCAAAAGGAGAATAACTCAGGGGTGAAGGGCATCATAAAACAAACCTTATACTAAAAGGCTAGTTTATAACTATCTCAGGGTAAGAGTAACCATACAAGTTGGTGGTCTAGCTTAATCCCTCAGACATTTCGCAAACCTTCATTGACTGCTGTTCATGTCCAGCTGAGTCAAGAATGTGTTTATGCGGATATGATGTGTATTTTCCAGGTCGCATCTGGTTTGACAACGTCCACTGTACTGGAAATGAGAAGACCCTTGCTCTCTGCCCCTCTAATGGAATTGGGGTGTCAGATTGCAAGCACACTGAGGATGTGGGTGTTCTGTGCAGTGACAGAAGGATCCCAGGATTCAAGTTTGTCAACACTTTGACCAACAATATAGATGTAAGACTTCCACTGCTTCTCATTGTTACAGACATATCCTGGTACTCTCTCTCTCACTCGCTCTCTCTCTCTCTCTCTCTCTCTCTATCTCTCTCTCTCTCTCTCTCTCTCTCTCTCTCTCTCACACAGATACACATACTCTCTCTCTCTCAGTCAGTCTCTGTCTTTCTCTCAATGGAGGCATTTGTATTATTTGACGGGTAGCTTGGCATAGCTGTGGTCCTGCAACATCTGCTTTCTGTCACTCTCACATTAATGATGCAACTGGGGGCAAACAGCAGACTATGTTTTTCAGAAGTTAACAAAAGATAAGTTCCCTTACATATCTTTCAGAAATGTTGCAGTCTCTCGCATCACTGTGCCACTGCTCAGAGAGCCACGGCTTCTTAGCAGTGTAAAACACGAGCTTAACTCAAATGCTTTGAGACGCACACTTGGAAATGTTGCACACTGATGCAAGTCCTTGCACAGTGCAATGCTGCTCTGCACCATTGTGCCTTGTCTCACGTGGCTGTTCTGAAGCATTCTGGAATTTTCAAAGCATTTTTGTTCTGATCGGCCAGCTGGTTCTGATGAGCGTTGACTGCATGTGTGCCTCTGGGGAGGGCAGAGGGAGTGGGAGCCAGAGAGCTGGGGCTGGGGCTGCATTTGGCTCATTTCTGCCCTCCCTCTGTAATGGCCATAAAACTAACAGTCCTGACAACAGGGTCCATCGCGCATAATAGGCACGACGTGCGCAGGGATTTCTTTTTGACAGTTTGGCTTCAAATTAAGACCCCCTCTAGAGGCATCCGCAAAGTGAGGCACTAAACGCTCTGATTTCACAGTACATCACAGTCGTGTCACAGTATGTCAGGGAACTGAAAAAAAAGAATAGTCAAGTCTAAGAGAACAACAAGAAAGCAACTTAGTTTTCTTTACTTAGTTTAGATTCACAAGGAATGCATTGGGAAGAGGTTGCAAAATGGGTGCATGGAGGATCACAGGCACTGGCCTCAGGGGCAGTGAACTGAGCACTCAGGACATAGCCAGAACAGCCAAGCTTGTCTTGATTTCAGACAAAAAAAGAAATGTAAAAAGGGAAACAGTAGTTGCAGATTATATGAGTTAAGACTTCAGACCCGAGCCGTCTAGACGTCTCGAATCAGCTCCTGTTGCCCTGTCTCCAGCTGTGCTGTCCTCTGAGAAAGCCAGACTCAGGTTTTCCATTCGCTGTTAGACCACATGGACCCCATGAATGTGCTGTAAAAATGTGGTTAAGTCCTTAGCAATGCCGGAACATCATCGTGAGGTAACGCACAACAGGAGGAAAGCGGGAATGACGATGAGCCTGTGTGGATGTTTAAAGCTACGTGATTATTAGCATGCATTAATGAATGCTGGAATAAGTAGAAAGGCATGTGCTCAACTTCTCCACTCTGTCCAACTCTGTGTTTGTTCAGTTGGTAAGACATAAAGACAACACTGAGAGAGACAGAGGTGAGAGAGAGAGGGAGAGAGAGAGACATGAAAGAGAGAGAGAAAGAGAGAGAGAAAGAGACCTGTCAGCAGAGACTCAAAGGTCAAATTGGCGTGTGTTTGTCGATGAATTGTTGCTGCTTAAGTCATTTTTCACATATGGGAAAAGTATAAAGACTGACCGGCACAAAAGAGTAGTAATCTGGTATAAGATTAAGATTTAATGAATCCCGCAGTTTGCCAAATGTATGTTCATCATAATGCCATCAATATGCCATCAGCTTTGAAACAAATCTTTAATTTGTTTCAGTCAGCATTTATTTAGTAGGATTTGATTGAGTTCAATGTCAAAGGAGCTACGCATTATAAACCAACGTAGAAGAAGTTTTCTTCCTGCTTCCTACCAAACTGAACACTGGACAACCTTCATAAACAAAGACCTCTTAGTTCTGCATATTTATGTAGGAAACTTTTGACAGCATTCAGCTCCCGGGATATTAATCCGTCAAATTAAACATATTTAATGGCGTGACTCATCCTTTTGTAAATACAGGAAGCTGTGTGTTTGAAAAGACAGTAAACATTTATTGTGACAAAACAGATTAATAAATAAATCTGGGGAATGAAAGCTATTTTGGAGACCTCTCTTATTTTAAACTAGAGAAACTGTAAAACTATTCATTAGACCTGTAATGCCACTGTTACTTTATCTTTTGGCAATATTTACAAATTGTTCAGATAAAAAAATAATCATTGAGAGAACAACATCTTTAGACGTCAGAAAGCTGTTACAACTGTTGGGCCAAATCTCACAAATCAGTTGCAAAGAACAGGTCTTAAACCCCTGGTCATCAAGATGCATGAACACAAGATAAAATTACTTCTTACTAAAATGACTAAAATTACTTATTAGCAATTTTGTTACAGCTGCCCCATTCCCTGTTTTATTCAGGTGTTCTCATTTATTACACTTTTCGCCAAAGTGTATGAAAGAGGTCATATTTCTTTAAGTCATGCTGTCAAAGGTTAACCCCACCAATTTCCTGATGTGTTTGGGGTCAGCACTATGCCATAATTACCATGTCAAACAGCTGTCAAGGAGGGAGAGTTTGATGGGTGTAGCCACAACAGCTGTGACACTCAGGGCAACACATGGTGATGTAGTCTATGACTTCACAGCTTTGTCAGTCAGCGTTAATGGCACCAATGAAAAGGCATAATCTTTCCAAGACGTGCTGCGGAACACAAACCAGCAGGTGGCTTTTCAGGAAAAACAGTTGTTTTTGTGCTTTTGAGAGTGGCCATCAGTTGCATTGCTTAGATATATCATATGGTACCACCCCACAGACTTGCACACCCTTTCCTCTGCAGCTGATCTGTAAACAAATATTACAGTGATGCACAGTCCCCTTTCTGATGATTCTGCCCTAGAGCCTGGGAAATCTTGGTGTTTTTTCCTGTAGGTCTTTCAGGCAGGCCCTGATTTGCACAGTGGTCCAGTGCATAAGAATAGCAGTCTGCTTGGAGTTGTCTGTTTTCATTCTGATGACTATTTTGGGAAGGAGATAATCACTCATTTGTGTTGTGGGTAACCTAACAGCAACAGGGGTCTGGCCAACACATGCTGTGGCACCAGGGGAGGGTGTGCTGCCTTGGCTAAGTACTCCTGGCCTTTGCTCATAGTCAGAGCACTGCAACAGTGATTTGCACATGCATTTTGAATAAAAGTTGATTAGGCAAGGCAAGGCAAGGCAAGTTTATTTGTATAGCGCATTTCATACACAACGGCAATCCAATGTGCTTCACAAAAATAAAAGCAAAGGACAATATATAAAGGCATAACAGATAGTAGTTGTAGAAGCATAAAAGGTAAAACAAGTGTAAAAGCATACCAGTAAAATCAATATGTGGTAGAAGCATAAAAGGTAAAACAAGTGTAAAAGCATACAAGTAAATATGTAGTAGGATTATTTGTCATTCATTTTGAAATAATGAAATAGTGTCATGCTAAGCTTTGTAGCCAAGCTACAAAGAAGACAACTCATCCTTGTTGTTTTAGTCGTCAGTTCAAAAGGCAGCATCTACTGTATGATGTATGGAGAGAGTTCAAACAGCATTCTATTCAAAATGCCAACAGTGTGGCTCCATCATAAGGGTAACCAGGTGCTAATATGGCCGGCGTGTTGTCCAGATCTGTCACATTTTAAGCATAATAAAAACAAAAACATGAAGAAGACACCTACCTGGGCTGCTGAATCATCTTGTCAGTTAACATCATTAACATTAATAATTATCATTATTCTTTACTTTTACTCAACTTTTCCTGCCTTTTATTGACACCGTCCCAACTTTTGTGAGACACATTGCTCTCCTAAAATTTGAAATGACCATAAATATCCCATACAACAACAAAAAAATCAATCAGTTTCAATAATTGATATGTTGTCATTGGACAATTCTCAAACAAATATATTGCTAAAGACTGTTGCCTGGTGGTTACTGATTTAACGATAGTGTGGAATTCAAAAGGGGTTGAACAGCACTGTACCTAAGCGTCCGTTCTTTGCCCACGTAAATGAAAAATGTGAGGAACTTTCAGGGATTTAGTGAGCTGAGTGATGGTCAGTGTGTTCATTGAAACCATGTGTTGCTGGATGCTCACATTATTGTTTTCACTGGCTTTTAGATGCATCAGATTTCTTCTTGCAAATTTTACTCTTGCCGGATAAGTATGGAGGAGGATTGTAACCTCTTAGCTTAACTTAGCAAAATTATCCCACTTGTAAAGATAATGTCAAAAAGAGATGTTTTATGAATTTAAAATGTAATGGTCATAAACTTAAATTGTGTGATTAAGTTGCATTTTTCTGTTAGACAACTCTCTGCTCTCATTCTGTAATGCAAGTTTCGAATAGTGGAGCGCCCTCTGTAGTTCACTGTTGCAAAAAGAGATTGTGAAATCATTAATGTGTGTGTGTGTGTGTTTGTGTGTGTGTGTGTGTGTGTGTGTGTGTTTGTGTGTGTGTGTGTGTGTGTGTGTATGTTTGTGTGTGTGTCTGGCATGCATGATACATGGCCATGCAATGGTAAACTGCACGTCGATGCCTTGACATGGAGCAGTCTGTTGGTTCACCACTTGTGCCTATGGCTCCTTGTGTTTTGTAAGTTGTAGGAGGGCTGTGTTAAGTAAGAGCTCCTGCAAGTTTCCAGTGTGACGCTGTTTCCTCAGGAAAGTGCCCCCCCCCCAAATTGATACTGCAGCTGCAATAACCCCCTCCCCCCTGACCACTTGCCAACAAGTTTTGTGCTTCATGGAGAATCAAGTCACATGTTAGATGCAAATGTCATACTTCTGTTGTTTTGTCAGTCAGACCCATGTAAAGAGCAGAGGAGCGCTATAGGCCATAATCACGACATACAACCTGTGAAGCCTCCAAATATATGATTTGACTGGTTTTGGGGGTGTCCACGCCATACTGTATACTTAGACATTGTCTGGATAAACAAAATAGCACAGGGTCATCTTAGTTCCAGTAGGCCTCCACCCTTACCAAAAAATGTTGTGTTATGCTTTTGGTACACAACCGCAAAGTCAGATTTAGCTTTTTGGAACCGTTTCCCTCCGCCAAGTTGACTTCAGTGCCCTGTTCTTAGTCGGGTACACTCTGCCAGTCACAGACATACACGACAAATCTGGCAATGTTAGTAATCATTTGTTGTTCGCTGACCATGTTGTTGACCCTTGTTTTACTTTCAGTTAAAAGTGGCTTTGGTTGTTTCCTAAGTAATTTATTACAGGGCATTCCAGCTTCATCTCTAAACATATGTGGCCTTGCCTTGAACGAATCTACTGCCAGGATTTACCATTCTATATACAACCCCACCCAATCTCCTGCTTAGAATAGATGAGTCCTTTAGCCTCCATTACATGTAGTGGGTATTATTATTATTATTATTACTAACCCCCCAGTCTGCACACTTTCTCCACTGGCTCTCTGTGGTCACGAGCAGATGGCGGTGAAGTCACTGGCTCTGCCTTGGTAGCATCTGCACATTCCTTTGGACTGATGCCACCATCAGGAAAACCGTCTGTTTAATTATAAAGTGCAGGAGACTTTCTTTCTTTAGTTATAGGGTAAGCTGGAGTCAGGAGGAAGATGGTTATGGACCCATTTTTTTCTTTTTTCTGCTGAGCCTAGCGAATCGCACTCAGACTGTCCTTTCCACCAGCATGGCCTGCTCTGTCACGTAGCACAGGAATGCGGTTTTGGTCTGGAGGGGGGAGACATGGGGGAGTAGCTCATGTAAACCCGGAGACCACACGGAGGGGAGTCCTAATTCACCGAGCTCTCTCTTGGGCCCGTCAGAATCCAGAGTTTCTGCGAGGCTATGCTGAAGTAGGCACGTTGAACTTTGCAGAGGCGTACAGCTTTCCAAGTTAGCTTGTCATTTTTGCCGCAAGGACAGCCAAAGAGTTCAGAGCTTTGTCTAATGTGTTTCTGTGGCGTGCATATTTTTGGTTGGTGTTCTGCACACACATGTGGTTTTAATGGGCAAAATATGTTGAATATGGATTCATGCACCATATGACTAATCCTTACCTATATCTACTCAATTTGTCAAGAGTAAATAAATGCCCACTGGAATTCAGTATTGTTTGGATAAAAATTTAGCCATTTTTCGAAAAAAGGGAAGTTAAATTAATGATGTAAATTAGGAAGGTCTCACTTCTTCCTGATGTATCAAATCAGCATATTTATTTTTATATACATGTATTCACATACAAAGTTATTTCTTTTTATAGGTAAGCATGTGGATATTTGCTTATTGATGCCATGCCAACATAAACCATTGGATGGATTAACATGTTAAGTGTTCTGATTGCAGAATTTAAACATTCATGTGGAGGACGTCCGCATCCGAGCGATTCTCTCCTCACTACGCAAGCGTACGCCAGTGACAGAGGGCTATGTGGAGATCAAGGATGGAGGTCGCTGGAGGCAGATCTGTGATGAGGAGTGGACACAAATGAACAGCCGTGTCATATGTGGCATGTTTGGTTTCCCTGGGGAGAAGAGATACAACACCAGAGTTTACAAGTGAGTGCTGCGTTCCAGGGCAAACCGGACAGCGTTAATGATGCTCCGGGCCCAGAAGTCTTGGTACCTTTGTTAAAAGATGCACCTGAAAAGATATAATGAGTTAGCTACTGTACTTCTCTTGGTTTAAGATGGCTGTGCAGGCCAATGCAGTACTAGATCCTACCTACAGGGGGCAGGGAGGCTCTTGCATTTTCAGTGCACTTTTTTCCCCTTATTATTATCTTCCTGTTATGACAGGAGCACAACCACCCAACACTATGCTGCATCCAGTCCTCCATCTGTCTAGACTTTTTAAAGTTGTTTTGAAAGACCTTTTCTAGACTTGCTGCCAATGTCATCTGATTAAACTGAAGGAAGGTGGATTATCTCCCCAAAATACATTCCCAGCTCCAGGGTTAGCCCAGAGAAAGCTTTGCAGTGAACTCTGGACAGAGCCACTGTAAATTTTCATAACTTCATTCACCAGGTGCAGAATATCTACTCTGTCTACCTTGGAAAGAAACACACGGTTCCTTGTCACACAGCCTGGACTTTTTGTCACTACTTGGTATTATTTGTGTGTTTTTCTGGTAGGTTAATGTTTATTTAGGGCAAAACATTTGTTATTTTACCATAGCTACCTGTAGATAATTCATAGGCCTGTCTGTAAAACAGCTTAAATTTTAGTCTACCTCGTAAAATTTGAATAGGAAAAAAATGCACAGAATTTTGGGGTCTTTGGAGAGGTAGTCATAAGGTGTGAAATATTGCTATTTGGGCTATTTGAGCCAGAGTTGGCCAGGGGTGGAGAAATACTTATTAAGACCTTAGTCAGGCCTCTGCTACGTGCCTTTATGCACACGTCTATGCCCATGAAATGTGCACTGTCTGTTTTTTGTAAGCTGGCTTTCAGCGAAGGCAGGGCTGCGTTCCAGATTCTCCAGTTGTTTCTTGCAGCACAAATAAACAGGACATTTGCGCAAGAATCCTCTCCAACAGCTGCCTTAGTCTGGCTTTATGCTAAGAAACTAACCGAGCTTACAGTGATAAACAGAGCAGCTAAGATTGTAATATCACCTGGCCTGACACTGAGAAAAAAAAGTGAAAAGTATTTACACTGAAAATGTTTCTGCCCTTTCCAAAGACAAAAAGAATTTTTGAAGATTAGAAAGGCTTAGGGTCACCCCGTGTTAGACATCTGTTATTCAGATCTAGTGAGGGGGAAGGACAGGTCGTCTCTGAATGTAGCCTTTGTTTCTGCCATGTTTCCGAACCCCCGTGAGTCCCTCAGCAGTTTGTTTTTGACATTGCCGCTGGTTGATTGCCAGCACGAGACGTTTTTCTCACTCCTGGTCCAAATTGAAAACAAATGTTGCGGGCTTCCTTGTTTTAATACTCATTTCTGCCATATACTGTACCTTAGCCACTGCTGCTGCTGCTGCTGCTGTGTTTGCAGCACATACTGTACCGCTCATGTCGCCCATAAAGTCTCGCCTGTAGGTCTGACAGACCACGCTCAACCTCACCTGCACTCTGACTCAGAATTGGAAATAAATCTTGTGCTTTGTTTGAGCAATGCCCTTCCTGCTCCCTAGTCATGGGTCCAAGAACAGTAACATGCAATTTGGTTGCACAGTAGGCTTCTATATGTTCTGTGGGGGTAAACTGCATCCAAGGAAATCACTAAAGAAGAAGTTAATATCAGTGTGACATAAATGGCATGGTTGTAATTAGGTGAAACCGCTTCGCCTCCCATTGTTTACCGTGGGTTTCCCTGTCCCTCCCCAGGATGTTTGCCCGCAGAAGGAAGCCTGCTTACTGGGATTACTCTGTGAACTGCACTGGAAACGAGGCCCACCTCTCGGGCTGCACCCTGGGCAAGGCCCTGGCCTCCAAGGGCAACCGGACGTGCGGCCAGGGCCTTCCCGTGGTGGTGAGCTGCGTCCCTGGCCGCTCCTTCTCCCCAGCTCCCATGACGGGGTTCAGGAAGGCCTACAGGCATGAGGTAGGAAAGGAATCCCACATTGATGCTACATCCTTGCTCCAACTAGTCCTCCACCCCCGGGGGCAAGATGGCGAATAAATCAGTTTGATTTCCGCTGCTGCAGGTCTCTGAACTCCTCCTCTAAAAGCGGAGAGCTTAGCCAGGCTTGCAAAAGGCGTGTTAATGCTCTTTAGATGTCTTATCTGACAACATCATTCTCTCCCTCTTTTCCACTGCTATGACTCCAGCTGTGGAGTTTATATAGTGAGATAGGATGAAGATGTTAATGGATGTCCAATCAGAACATTTCTGTGTGTTTGTGTGTTTGTGTGTGTGTGTGTGTGTGTGTGTGTGTGTGTGTGTGTGTGTGTGTGTGTATGTTCATGTGTGTGTGTGTGCATGTGTGTGTGTGTGTGTGTGTGTGTGTGTGCACGTGTGTCTGTGTGAGTCTCCTCCCTGACAGGGTTTTTCCCCCTCGTGGTGAGCTCACTCTCTCCTGTGTAAATCATATGTTCCAGTGCTGAGAGCCCGAAAGCGGTCTGTAGCCAGCTAACTGATAATAGAGGATAAACGTCTTCAGTGTCTTCTCTCATATTGACATATCGTTTCCAGGTGCAGCTCTGCTTATTTATCGCTGCTGCTGAACCGAAGCTGTGATGAAATGTTGTTCAGTGCAGAAAGTCAAAACCTTATTTAAAACATTCTCTAGCTGTCACATTTCCTCTGAGGTGTGTGGATAAAGTAAAATGCCTGGAATTGTAATGAAACAGGAGTCAGTGTCAGTGGGATGTCAGCCTTGGTAGGCCTTGGTAGTTCAAATTAAGCGTTGTTAACATTCCTGATTCCTGTAACTGCTTGTAGGAGAGTGAACAGCTTTCTTGAACAGGCCAAGTATTCCCAGTCAGCCTAAACGTTATGATATTGTCTACATCCCAGTGAGTTTCACGAGAAACTGAAAATGTGAAGGATATTTTTCAAAGCCAAACATGCAGCCACGGTCATACTTTACTTCCCCTGAAAGCACACCTGCATATCGCATTTCAGCATTTACTCATGTCTTCTCCCTCTGTCTATGCAATGACCAACAAAAAGTGTGTGTGTGTGCCTGTGTGCCTGTGTGTGTGCGTGCATGCGTGCGTGTGTATGTACCTATGTATGTTCATGCTACTTTTATTTATATGTATTAATTAATTGTATCTTTCTTAGTAATTCCAGTAGCTAAATTATTTCTATTTATTTTTTAGGCACTGACTGTGAGCACTTTAAACTTCATTGTACCTGTGACAATGACAATAAAACCCTAATCTATTCTATTCTATTCTATTCTATTCTATTCTATTCTATTCTATTCTATTCTATTCTATCCTATCCTGTTGTCAGCATCCCCTGGTGCGTCTGAGAGGGGGTGCGGTGGTTGGGGAGGGCCGTGTGGAGGTGCTGAAGAACGGCGAGTGGGGAACCATCTGCGACGACAACTGGAACCTGATGGCCGCCACAGTAGTGTGCCGAGAGCTGGGCTACGGCAGTGCCAAAGAGGCCCTCAATGGCGGAAGGCTTGGACAGGGTGAGTTGGTCTGTCTGTCTGTCTGTCTGTCTGTCTCTTTGTCTGTTTGTCTGTCTATCTCTCTGTCTGCTGCCTCTCTGTCTGTCTGTCACATTGTCTGTCTGTCTGTCTGGCTGTCTGCTCTCTCTCTTTCTGTGTCTCTGTCTGTCTGTATGTCTGTCTGTCTGCTGTCTCTCTGTCTGTGTCTCTGTCTGTCTCTGTCACACTGTCTGTCTGTCTGTCTGTCTGTCTGCCTGCTGTCTGTCTGTCTTTCTGTCTGTCTCTGTCTGTCTGTCTGTCTGTCTGTCTATCTCTCTGTCTGCTGCCTCTCTGTCTGTCTGTCACATTGTCTGTCTGTCTGCCTGGCTGTCTGCTCTCTCTCTTTCTGTGTCTCTGTCTGTCTGTCTGTATGTCTGTCTGTCTGCTGTCTCTCTGTCTGTGTCTCTGTCTGTCTCTGTCACACTGTCTGTCTGTCTGTCTGTCTGCCTGCTGTCTGTCTGTCTTTCTGTCTGTCTCTGTCTGTCTGTCTGTCTGTCTCTCTGTCTGTCTGTCTGTCTGACTAGAGGCCAGTGCTGGATTGCCACATTCCAGGCCAGATACCAATACCTGCCTGAGCATGATTGATGCAAGATCTTTGTTGATATAGTTAAACAAAAACAGCACAGACTCAGTGAGGGGTTCCAGCCCCAGTCAGGGCTACAGGCCTTGTGCGACATCTCAGGCAAGCACATGCATGCAAGAACTGCTGGGTTTCCTTTTAAAAGCAGTAATACCAAATTAACATGGATCACACCGCACTCACGATTAAAAGGCGCAAAACAAAACCAAAGAACTGTTAAACAAGAAAAAAAAAATGTCTGCACACTTAGATCCTATTGTTGTTGGTTTAATTGCCAAGCTTTCGGTCACAGACCTTCCTCAGGGCACAAACAGCAGTAAATACCAAAAATACATTCGTCATACATTTGTGTAGTGGCAATATACTTTTTGTTGTATCTTTACATTGTAAGAAGGTCATTATAATTTACTGCATGTTAATAATGGAAATCGTTAAAATGTAGTCTGGCTGAGACAGCACAATGCTCTCTGTGTAGGTTCTGTTGTTAATGCTGCACATTTACTGCAGCACATTTTCTGTGAGGTGTCAGACTGTCACCTCAGGGGGGCTTGGACCACCTCACAGCATTCAGCAGATATCAGGGAAAGGGGGTGGGTGGTGAAAAAAACACAAACTTCAGCTGCTGAAATATGGGTCAGTGGCCTACTTTGAGAGGATGCTGTCGGAATGGACAGTGATGCTGACAAACCATTTTTTGAGGTGGTCGTAAATTCCACCCTAATTCTATACTTACAGTACAAACAGAAGGTGAAAATATGACAGATGGGTTCCTTGGGGAAAGGCGAGTATTGTTCCTGGTGGTTTATCCTCATGGTGTTGTAAAAGGGGAGGTACAGCTGTCAGCTGGAGCCATGACATAATATCCTCATCATTAGTCTTGCTACGAAAATGGTGTATATCATGCCATGATGTTGCCTGTCAGTTATACTTTTCCCCGGGGTTTTCAGGGATCTAAAGGTGGTCAGGACTGGGATGTGGGAGCAGAGGATTTAGATATTATGGATTTATTTTGGATATTGAATGTCTTCTGGATGCAGTCCTGAACATTAAAGGAGTTTCTTTGAACACTTGTCAAAGCATTTCTGCAAATTTGGCTCATACGGTTTAATTACAGTCTAATTGTCGGACTATTTTTTAAGTAAGCCTCCTCTCACTACTAAAAACGTTATTCTTTGCCATGTTATCACATTTAAGCCACAGGAAAACATATTTTAATGTTTATGTGCAGGAGCTTAGTTTATCAAACTCTGAAATGTTGCCAGCCCTGCAACTCGCATACTTGATTCTCACACTTTTTTTTGGACACACCACTAATAGGGGTCGAACGCACCAATAATCAGGGTCAGATGTGCATATATTATATAGTTAATCAAATTCTGCCTTAGGTGCCCTTGAACGCAACAAAAGTGTACTCTTTTTTTCCAGGAATGGGTCCTGTCCATTTGAACGAGGTGGACTGCACTGGCTTTGAGAAGTCCATCACTGACTGTTCCTTCACCATGGACAATGAGTCCCTCGGCTGCAGCCACGAGGAGGATGCAGGGGTGCGCTGCAATATTCCTGCCATGGGCTTTCAGCAAAGGGTAAGCCAGCAGACTCTTCATACTACAGTGAAGCATGCAGTAGATGCTCTATCTCCAAAACGTCAGTTATCAGTTAAACTTATATGATGCTGTAATTTTGCTACAACATGCTATAACATTAGCCTAGATGTATTTGTGTTTTGGAGAAAGGTTTAGCATCAGTTAACTTACAGTAAAAAAAATAACCACAATCTAATATTTAAAGTTTTAGGGATAGTTTGCTGTTCATGTACAAAGTATAGTCCTAGACTGAAAATAGAAATTACAATGAAAATGTCTATAAAAAAACCTTTAGCTTGGGACTAGGCTCAAGGGAACACACAACTTCTTTACTCTTTGCCACTATTTCCTGGCCACCCCAGAGTTGGACAAGTGAATGCTTAGCATTCTGTTAAACTATCTTACATACTTTTATCAGGAAGTGGGTTACATCAGTAGTTCCAGTAAATTCTGAGGGTGTCAGGTTATTGTATACACAGAGAAGAGAAGTTAATGCATTCGATTATCTTTGTCTATCTCAAGTGGGTGTCTTTTACAAGTGGGTTACAAACATACCTCCAGTGAATTATGCAGTGAATTGTGTCAGGGGGGGCTAACGGTGAGGTGTCAGAAAACAGAAGAGTATGTAGCCTCTTTATCTAATGCTAGGGTATATTGAAAATAAGCTAATTTGTGCCATGCATGTGAGTCATGCAATATATATAACTTCCAGTGAAGCCTTATTCTAGTTGGTTACCACCGTCTTTTCTGTTGCTCCTGCACAGCTGCGTCTCAGTGGAGGAAGGAGCCCGTTTGAGGGCCGCGTGGAGGTCCTGGCGGAGAGGAACGGCTCTCTGGTGTGGGGCACGGTGTGCAGTGAGGGCTGGGGCACCATGGAGGCCATGGTGGTGTGTCGGCAGCTGGGCCTGGGCTTCGCCAGCAGTGCCTTCCAGGTGAGTAGCTCTCGGCCTTCGCATGTGAAGACTCCTGTGACCTGACTCTCTGTTACGTCTGGGGCCATAAAAGCTTCTTTACTGGGTAGTATTTCATCTCAATTCTCCACTCACTCTCTGCATTTATCTGCATCATGAAAATCTAGCTGTTTTATCTTTGTCACATCTTCAAAAATGTTCTTATGGTCAGATGTTAAATATATAAGGTTAAAAACATGCATAAATGTCTGGAGCATTGAGAATACTCATCCCCCCTAAATATCACTAATCATATTATTAGACCACTGGTAAAAAGAACGGGAAGCCGTTTCCTCTAGGTGGAGGAAAGATCTAAAAGTCACTCACTGAACCTCTCTAAAATTACCAGTGATGTAATGTACCAGATGGGCTTTGGTTTTCCAGCAGATGAAGGTCTTATGGGTGGCTCAACTGGCTGCTTTGTGCAGCGGAAAAAAACCCTCACTCTGCTGCCCCTGGGGGATTAACCTAAGTGCCAGCATGAAGTCAGATCATTTCCCTCTTTAATTAATGTCCATATTAGGATTCCTCTGCTGTTAATTAAAGGACATTCACATTCCTCTGGCCATTTCGGCTGTAATTGGGATGTCTGGGGAGGCCTTGAAGCAGGGTTTGCTACAAGGGAAGTCTGTTGGTGTAGCAAGGATCACAGGATATTTCTCCAGGTGTTTAGAATGAAATGTGTTGCTGCCTTGAAATTTTGCTATGGATATGATTGGTATGAATACTGCTTTAAAGGACAGAAATGTTGAAATGTACCTGGCTAGTCAGTTTGGAAAGTTCTATTCACCACTTTCAAACATTGGCAGGGTAGACAGTTTTTAAAATTTGTTTGGTTTTTCAAAACAATGCTTTAAAGAGCCTGTTTTCAAAAGTCAATGTGTTTCATTGTGTTTCAGTGTGTGTGTGCATGCGTGTGTGCGTGCCAGCAGTATGCGTGCATGTGTGCATGTCTGTGTGTGTCTGTGTGTCTGTTTGTTTGAATGTGCTTGTGCTTGAGGTTGCTAGGGCTGACCAAGTACTTCATTTTGGTCTGCAAACATCATGCTTTTACCTTGGCAGTATTTATAGGTGACAAACCTCACTTTCTAAGGCATAATTACATGCTATGTCAAATAGAGAGCTTTAATGGATGGCTCAATAACTGTAATAGCAGTGAGTGTCAGTCTTACAGGTTGGAAGTTTCTATATACAAAGAATGTGGATAAACACATGGCTTGAGTCTGAGTGAAATGGGTGTAATCACAGGACTGTCATCATAATGGCTTGATGATGGATGTAGAAGTGGTGATGTAATGTAATATCAGTGGAATGCCAATGGAAATTTCAGTCAGAGTTGTTAATAGCATACAGCTAAAAGCAAATAATTAACAAGTTTGAAAATATGTCTTCACACACACTTTACTATTACTATTATGTTGTGAAAAGGGGCTAATGTTTTCATTCAGTATGTTTTTTTCATATATTTCAGCCTTAGCGAAAATGATTAATACAGATGATTTCCTGTTTATCTTGTGGATGTGGAACACCAAACCTTCACTCTCAGAACAAAGAAAGGAGCTAAACATTGCCTGCTCTGGAAAACACCAACAGAGCTCCCTCTTCTGGTCAGACATATGAAGTCAACAGTTGATCATTCCTTTCAACATTGATTGTCTTTATTTGAAGGTGTTTACATAAGTGTAACATGAGCCCTTTATAAACATAACATGATACATATTATGAACATTATTGACATGTCATTAAGTGTCATTCAATTTTTGCAAACTTAACATTACAAAAACCAAATGATACTTAATGGCAGCATTCATAAACATGAAAGTGTCATTAATGTTCATGATATGTGTCATGTTTATAAAGGGTTCATGTCACTTGTATGCAGATACCTTCAAAAGAAAGTGTAACCATCTTTCCTCTTAGTACAGTAACTAAGAAAATGGCATTTAAAGTAGCATTGTGCAGATTTGGTCTAAAGACCTTTAGACCAAAGACCCTAGAACATTCATCTGAGCTAATTCTCCAAAAGGAATGCAGATGCAACCAACCTACAGACATCACTATCACCGCTGTTAAGCACTGAATAAAGCTTTCTACTGTGCTAAAAGGTGTCTTTTTGGCAAAAATCTTAGCAAAGTTTGGCAGACCACAGGCTTACATCATTCATACCATGCGTACCTAGTGAGATTATAAGGAGGTGTTTCACATGACTTTCAGAGATAATATCAACTGTAGTTGCTTGTGAAACCTTCACCAGAAATGGGCAAATGTGTTGCGCAACGTTATGTTAAGTGTTCTGCACATTACACATCAGACTAATCTGAGGCTTCTTCCTATTTGTTGTTTGTCAGGAGTCGTGGTACTGGATGGGGCAGGTAAACGCTGATGCGGTGGTGATGAGTGGCGTCAGGTGTTCGGGCACAGAGATGTCTCTCTCGCACTGCCTCCATCATGGAGAATACCTCCACTGCCCCCGAGGAGGAGGACGCTTCGCCGCTGGTGTTTCCTGTTCCGAGAGTGAGCTCCATTTTACACTACACCCTTCACTGTTACTGTTACTGTTACCATTGTAATATTGTCCAAAGCAACATATACAGCAGTGTAAAACAGCACAACCTCGTGGATTTTTTATTATTATTACTTTTTTTTCTCAGTTCAGTGAATGTTGTATGAATGCAGATTTGGGATCTTAATTTGCTTTGGGATCAATAAAGTAACTCCACTCTACTTTACTCTATTAAAACCAAACACACTCAGCTAACTTTTGAAATACAACAAAACCATTGTATGATTGTATGACATTACAGGAGGAAGTACAGACAAAAGTTACACTTACAGTATACATGTTAACACAGTAAAAAAAAACAGTAGGTGCCACTATGTTGTATAATGCAATGGTCTGTTGCTTTTTCACATAGTCCCTTGTATATCTATGCTTCTATAGATGCTGATTCACTCTTTTCCTTTCTATCTAACTTTAGTAATACTTGAGACTTGAGGCTAATTAATGCCAGCAACCAGTAAAATCAAACAGCACAATTTTGTTAGACACTATATATGCACATATCACTGCAGCAATCCGTGTGCAGACTGCATGCTTACGGTCTCTTTGCCTTCCCATGCCCTGTGCCCCCTCAGCGGCCCCAGACCTGGTGCTGAACCCGCAGGTGGTGGAGGAGACCACGTACCTGGAGGACCGCCCCATGTTCATGCTGCAGTGTGCCTACGAGGAGAACTGCCTGTCCAGCACGGCCAGCTCCACCCCGGCCAACGCCTTCCGCCGCCTGCTGCGCTTCTCCTCGCAGATCCACAACAACGGCCAGTCCGACTTCCGGCCCAAACTCAACCGGGAATCCTGGGTCTGGCATGACTGCCACAGGCAAGTTGAAGACATTAACCAAGGGCATGCTAGCTCAAGTGTGTGTAATACGACCTAGATGGGCAGTGCTACTGTTGTATGCTATGTTGCTAAGAATGGTGTTTTATAACTTTGCTCTTGTGGAGACAGATAGTAGCATCAGTGGAAGCATATAAGAAAAAAACTCTGAGTTTTAATTAAACGCAGAGGGGACAACCGTTTCCAGGATAAGTAAAATCTGCTGCCATTTTCTCTACTTTCTTTACTCTGTAATTGAAAAGTTGTACATGTGGTCGTGGCACAGCAGCTGTGCGTTGTCCAAACGCCCAGTCGACGGCCTCTCTACAGTTTACATTTCCATTGGCTTCAGCACATTATAATATACAGCAGAGCTAAAAGTAGATGATTTAAGGGTTCACTATTCCTCTGGAGATGTTCTAGAGTTTTCTTAACGTTTGTAAAGGAGAAATCATATGTTGTGTTAACTGGGCAGCTAGATGAAACAGTCTACCTCAGTTTATTCTGTATGTAAAAGCCTGTATGTAAATGTGTTTGTGACCCATTTTGTTACAGACACTATCACAGCATGGAGGTCTTCACCCACTATGACCTTTTCAGCCTTAATGGCACAAAGGTGGCCGAGGGACACAAGGCCAGCTTTTGCCTGGAGGACTCAGAGTGTGATGAAGGTGCGGGAATGCTCCATACTTTGTTGGGACACAATCTAGGGGCGCTTTCAGACCTATAGTTCGATTGCTTTGGTCCGCACTAGTCAGAAAAATGTTACAATGTAACAAACAGACGTGGGCACGGTTTGCTTTCACATATGCATAGTTGTAAACGAACCAAAATAGACCGCGAAGACCATCGCCACCGGAACCAGATTAAAATGCGCCACTTTCGATGATAATGCACTAAACTCTACTGTTCCATCCAATTTGGCTCGGTTGTTTTCACACCAGAGGAACCATACCAAAGTAGGGCAGATAAAGCGGTCAGAGACCACCCCTTTCAGACCGGTTGATTTGGTGCACACAGAGTGCACCAATCAGTACAGAGATTGCATTCACACCAACGAAAACTAAGAACTAAGAACTTTTGGTTCGAATGCAACGTTTGGTGCGCACCAAATGCTGTCAGTGTGAAAGCACTCTAGGTCTCTGTGAGATGGTGTAGGCACTGTAGTGAGGGGCGAGAGCAGTTGGCCCCACGTGGCCTTGGACCCGGGTCTCCGGTGTACCAAATATGCATAGAAAGAGCCAGGCTTGTTGGAATGGTAGTCAGAGAACATTCTCAAACGTAGGTATGGCACTCCATCACAAGCACAAATGAAGGGACTGCACAAGGAATGCAAGGAAATGGAGGACATGATTGTATGAGTCGATGCTTTACGTGCAGCATGTTATAGTGTTCTTTTCCTATAAAAATTGCCTTGGTCTTTGCCCTGTACAATGCAGATTTTTCAGAGAAGGGATATAGAAAGGCATTAACTTACCAGCACAACAGGACTCTGAATTGTATTATTATTATCATTATTTTTTGTAGGTATCGAGAAGAAATATGAGTGTGCAAACTTTGGAGAACAGGGCATCACCTTGGGTTGCTGGGATACCTACAGGCATGATATCGACTGCCAGTGGGTGGACATCACAGATGTCAAGCCAGGAGATTACATATTCCAGGTAGTGCATGATGTCTTTGCTGTAGCCTTGACTGCAGCACCTTGACTAAAATCAGAATGTTCTCACAGCTACTCTGAGGTCCAGTTGTCTGTTAACTCCGTCTATCAGTTAACAGAAAACGGTCAGAAACCTGGTGTGAATCTTAATGAATTTCAGTATACTCAGTGTTAGTGCCAGAAGATGGAAATACAAACGGTGAAAATACAACAGTTAAAACATTTATTGCATCTGTAATTAGTCTTGACTGTCAAACATTGATTGTGCTTTAGTGACCATAACATTTATAAAAACTCTAAGTTAGTAATATAAAGATTCTGTGTAAAAAGATTGCAGTCTGTATTATTCCCTGTAGAAGATCATTTCTCCACCATTTCAAATTCCCTGCCTTTTTTGTGTGAGTTGTCTCTTTGGCCATAATTCATGAGGAAAGAGAGCCCTCTTCTGTTTTTCTTTGGTATTGCTGAGGACACAAGTCTAAATGCCCACCTACAGTAAAATTATTTGTTAAAATTTTAAATAACTGATCTGAATACTGGCCAGATCTCTGATCCCTTAGCTTTCTGAGAAAAAAAAAACACATCAAAAGAAACTGTGCTCTAAATTTTTATAGCAAGTCAAAAGTGGACAGAGTGCTTCTGAAGCATCCGCTGCCAAAATATCAATGTTCTAGCATCAGTTTATCATAGTCATAGTCACATATTTTTTATTTCATTCTAGGTCATTCTCAACCCCAACTATGAAGTTCCCGAATCAGACTTCTCCAATAACATTGTGAAATGCCGATGTCGTTATGACGGCCACCGCATATGGATGTACAGCTGTCACATAGGTATGACATCACCGACACCAGTCGGAAATGGCTTACTGGATTAAAATGTCTTGCGTCATTGCATCACTGCATCATTGGGTTATTGTGTTCTTCGGCGCCACTGAACTGCAAATGCAGTTTGCAGCGGAAATGTTGTCTTGTGTTTTTCTTGCCAAACTGTGAAGCACTTTGAGCTGCATCTTGTATGAATTGTGTTATACAAGCAAAGATTATTATTATTATTATTATTATTATTATTATTATTATTATTATTATTATTATTATTATTATTATTATTACTACTACTACTATTATTAATAACAACAACAACAACAACAACAACAACAACAATAATAATAATAATAATAATAATAATAATAATTCTTGTTGGACCTACATAACTCCAAGCCCGACTCATACAGTACTGTGCAAATGTTTTAGGCAGGTGCCTTCAAACCAGCATCAATTCACACAAAGGCGTACACACAAAGTCAGGGATTTTGTAGGATTATAGTCAGGTGTATGATCAACCAATTATACCAAATTGGTTGTATATGTGAGGAAGCCTATATCCACAGGTCTGTGGATAGTGCTTCAAGATGTTTGGAAAAAGCTACCAGCCGAGTTCCTTCAAAAACTGAAGTATACCTAGAAGAATTGACGCTCTTTTGAAGGCAAAGGGTGGTCACACCAAATATTGATTTGATTTAGATTTCTTTTTTGTTCATTCACTGCATTTTGTTGACTGATGAAAATAAATGATTAACACTTTCATTTTTGAAGGCATTGCTAGTCTACAGCATTATTTCACACCTGCCTATAACTTTTGCACAGTACTGTATGTGTTTCTACCATACTTATGTTTTCTGTAATATTTACAACATAGTTGAATAATAATATACAGCATAAACACAATAGAACACTGTATAATCTTCTCTCACATCATCCACAGGTGGCTCAATGAGTGCTGAGGTGGAGGAGACCTTCCCTGGCCTCCTGAGCAACCAGGTAACCCACAGGTAAAATGAGAGAGCTGGTCAGAGAGGAAAGAGGGAATCAATCAGGACCCGTCGCCGCAGCCGTAAGACTATCAGATGCCCCTAACCACTACAGCCCTTGTGTTTCCCCGTGAGCATACCTGAACTCCTCAGAGACACGTGTATCTCATCGTACGGTTCACGGTACTCCATCTATAAGCTGCTATCTTTAGGCTCTTCCATCACACACTGTGCCCCGGAGGAGGACGTTTCCTACCAAGAACTATGTTCCTTCCAACAGTTTGGTGTTAAAGGGGTACACGATCTTAGGAGGTATGGCTGTGTGGGAGTCAGCCATTTCGTTTAGACAGCGGTAGCATTATAGCTGTGAGATGAGATGTACTTGGGTTACCTCTGAAGCCATGCTCACGTCAAACATGAAAGGGACTTCATGTGCACTTTGATTACTCAGAAAAAACAGCATGTGGTGCAGGTCATTTTGTGAATTGGGAAATATAATAGTCTTTTTACTACTCATTGTATCTATAATATGGATAAAATAGCATCACTTGCCAGTACAGTAGGTATGCGACATTGCTATCCCTCCGTGCTTTTTCAAATGCCGTGTACAAACTAAAGCCAGTATTCTGCAACTCAGAGAGAGAGAGAGAGAGTGAGAGAG
Source organism: Coilia nasus (assembly GCA_027475355.1). NCBI lineage: Eukaryota > Metazoa > Chordata > Actinopteri > Clupeiformes > Engraulidae > Coilia > Coilia nasus. The sequence goes on from CM050217.1 coordinate 22,404,331, forward strand.
TGGTGCACATTCAAAAGAGTCAGCACTGCTGCTGAGATTCACTCAGCTGAGCCACAGTAGAGGGGGCATGTTTGTGACGGAGGGAGGAGGGACATTGCACATAACCACACATTCAGTAGGCACAGACATCGACTTTGAGACTTGTAGCCCCTAGAGACGCAAGTAGCCGGCAAAGCCTCCTACACAAGTGCAAACACTCCTTCTCGTGCTAGTTGAACAGCCACCAGATATGTCTTTGGTGCTAAGGTCGCAGCAATACAGTATGTATGTCAAAATCACAGTATGGCTGCATTCACTCATCACTTTGTCCATAGAATAAAATGGTGCATGTCTGTCACTTGTGACCAGACCCATTACATTACATTACATTACATTACACTTAGCAGATGCTTTTATCCAAAGCGACTTACAAAAGGAACTTTAGGACCCTTAGGTGTTGTTAGAATAAATCCATTACAATATGCTTCAGTAAGTTTAATAGCATTGCTGCAAGATCAGATCATTGTTGACACTCATGTGAGAAACCAAAGAACGTCTGTATTGTTTTATATCTCATAGGAAGATGATCAAATTCATTTAAACACTGGTAATGACTATTAAAATGTTCAAGTAGCCAATTGTTCCATTTGGATATTCTCAATGGTACAGATCTCTTTTACCATAGCTCAACATGTAGAGATTTAGGGTTGAACATGAAATGTAGGTACATTTCTTTGATTATCCGTCTACAGATTTGTAATACTTTTTCACTGCGATTTGTATTAAGCTATGTTCATGGAATTTTTCATCTGAATATGTTATTTAGACTGACATATTGACTGTGACCTACTCATTCATGTATCAAACAGCTAAAAATCTGCTCGATCATAGTGTATACATCATTATTAAAGGTACAATGAAGACACATTAAAGATACATGCAAGGCTCAAAATGTCTGAGTCTTACTGGTCTTTTACAGGGCCGCACAGGTTTGGCCTTGTACTGCACACCACCTCATTTCACAGATGAACATTCCAGTTTGTTTTACGCATTTCTTTAAGCCTTTTTTGTTTGTTTTGGTATTTATTGATACGTCAGGGAGTCTTCTGTCTTCTTGGGAAGTGTGTCCTCTCCTCTAAATGGTGCTACCAAAGCATTACCCTCAGTTTTTTGAGGGTACATGTCAACTGAATGACCATGTTATACACTTACTTGAATGGAGTGTACGGATCCATGTTGTGCATTTTGTTAACTGTAATAAATACATACATCACAATGCAGATGGTGTGTTTTTGTTTAACCTCATGAGTGTGCCATTTACAGTCTCTCTAAGAGAAAGGTCACAACATTCATGCTGTATTTTCTGACTGAGGCTGTCTACTTCCTGTCCTTTCTCTCCCCTCCCCCATGAAGCAAGTAAATACCAACAAAATTAACCTCTGAGACAGACTGCCCCTCTCTGGTGCTATTCAGGAACAGGCTAGCCCCATGGGTCAGCATTCCTGAATCAATCCCTAATGCACTCTTCCTTGTAACATACTTCCTTGTAATAATCCCTTCCTTGTAGCGTACTGCCACCAAGTGGGCTGGCATGTACATTGCATGTGTGGAAAGTGTCCCTGAATCATTTGTTGAAGCTGTTCTGATGTCTATTGAAAGAGGTCACCTTATTAAAAGAAGGCACAAGACAGATTAAGTATTCTATTCTACATCTGACACTACCATTGTCCATTGTCCATTGTCTGTTTGCTAAGCCCTTAAGCCTGATCGCCTAGGTGGAAGGAACATTACCCTGAAACATCTGCATGTCGGCAAGTGTGAAAGGGGCAGACTCAAAGGCTGTTACAAATGCCAACCATTAGAGCTAACTAGCAAGACCTCAAGGGCAGAGTCAAAAGTATGATAATCAACCATGTCACTGGGAGAAAAAGGGCAAGGTTTCCCATAAGACGAAGAGAGCAATACAACTCTTCCCTAGGGCTTTGGCATCAACACAAAGAGACAATTGCCTAGCATAGATATGAATCACTGGGTTATTACAGAAAGCCTGTTATTTTACTTTTAATGCAGTTTGGTTGAGTACAGTTTTTCAAAGTCACAGCCCCTTCTGTGCATGTCCTGGGCAGGTAAAATAAATCAGCATAAATGTTACAAGAGCTGTGAACATAATGCACCTTTCAGATGAGCGCAGACTCAATTTGGGTAATTAGTGTAAGGACAAAAAAAAAAATCAAACAACAAATATATAATTTCTCAACATGCCAGTAGATGTCTACCTCTCCATCACCACCTGTCACTTCTGTTATCTTTGGTGCTGTTGGCACTCAGGGTTTTTTTGTGGTAGATATGTGTAGAACCTGTTTCCACCTTCTTTGAATGTGTCTGTGGTCCAGGGGTCACTCGTCTCTGTAGCCTCTCAGACACATCTGTTTACATTCCAGCCCAAGGTATGTATATGTATAGAAATGTTTGACAGACAAGGACTGTGCTGGTATTAATCCGTATGTGCACTCTGCTTCTTCAGTGGTCTATCTGTGGCATAAACAGGGATGTGCAATTGAGATGATGAATAGCATCCATCATCCCCTTTTATAAACATGGCACCCAGAAAGCATGGTGTCGGCTGTGTGTAATTCTGTGTTTAATAATGACAAGGCCGTGCCCTTTCGATGCTGAACTTTGGCTTATTCCAGAATTTATGTTAAAACGGACTAAGTTTAACGTTTAAACTTCTTAGGACACCAGCGATAGGAAATGTCTGACTAACAGAGAGGTGTTTGCAATGATCTTGACAAAGATTTGGACTTACTGTGTGTGGTGTTGTTAAAATCCAAGTGATTTCTGCCAAATTCTTTCACAATTTTCTCAAGTGTACTAGGCCCAGGCGTCTGTGATATTCAGCGGATATTAGTTTCATACCAGCCAATGTGAAACCTGAAAACTGTTAGTGACCATATTTTTAAATGACTTTCACAGTCACGGGTGCTTTTGACCTTACTTTGTATAGTACTTGACAATGAATTACAAGCCTGATTTGCAAACACTTTTATTATAAATTTTATGCTTTGGCATGAAATCGGGGAAATATGCCTGTCTTCACCTATTAACAATGTGTACCTAAACCAGTCCACTGGTGAGAGGGGGAAAAGTGTGGTTTTGAATTTGACTCCCCTGCGGTGTGTGTTGGAAACACTAATGAAAATGGTCAGTCATTCATGCGCAGAGTCGCATGTCAGCACAGCGCACTGGCCCTGACAGAACATGCCGGGCGAGCGGGTTACATGAGAAAGCCCTGTCACTTTCTATCCTTTAACTGGGCCGTCGGAGCCAAAGTCAGCAGCAGGCCCATGAGAGCGGGAAAGGAGGGAGCGCTCTCCACATCCAAAAACACCACCGTGTGGACGGGAAAGAGGAAGAGGCAACATTTCAGGCCAGCTGCAAACAATCTTAGAAATGAGTTTCATTTTAATTTTAAGTCGAAGTTGAAGTGATGAAAATTACATTCTTTCCTACTACATTCCTTTATTTGCAGTTATTCAAGGCCTATGCTTAAACCACATATTCAGAAGTGTTGGTCAATATGATACAAATCAGTTGTATTTTTAAAGAACTTTTCTGTGGCAGTAGCTTTTGATATATCTATAGATATCAGGTTTATCAAATTTCCTGTTGTGGTCATTCCATACATTCTGCTGTCAAAACCTATGCTAAACTTTCAGTGTGATGGAAGCTTGTTTTTTTACAACCTTCCTTCATCTGTGATCTGTGATGAGTGGTAGATTAAGCTAAAGGTAATTGAGAGGGAGAAAATGGAAAGTTGGGAAGGAAATGGGAAGGAAAATGATTACTCAATGAACCTTATTAATGACTTCCAGAAGGATTTTAGAATCTATCAGCATATAATCAATCTTGCAAGTTTTATGTGGCTTGTGTCAGTTAACTTTTCAAAGGATTACCTGTAAATACAGAATGTTAGGGGATGGAAATAATCTATCCTAAAAAAGAAAGTTTTAAAGTTTTCTTCATTTATTTATTTGAAAGGTTTATCTAACTCCTTAAAGTTGTACTCGGCTTAATAGCAATTAAACAATTAATGTCCGCATCTCATTGTATATCGTATTTAAATGTTCTGAGATTAGTGTTCTGTCTATAGCAGTTCATTACAGTTAGTTAAAAACTTTGTGATTTATGGATGATCATTGCTAACAATATTGTGTTTCCAAAAATGACCAACTGATTTTAAGCATCACAAGTAAAGTCAGTAACTTGTGTTGGTTTTTAGAACTTGACTAAATAAATAAATTGCCACAGCAATTTTCATAGAAATTTTGAACATTTTTTTGGTGTAATGTAAACAGTTTGAATGAAAGAGTAAGTCAAAGACAAGTCTTGCTTCAAAGTTTTGGTAGTCAAATAAACATGACATACCCCAGAAGCCCTACATGTCTGTGTACATTAACTACAAGGAAGTTCTCTTCATAAATCACAGTAAGTACTGACTGCATGTTTTAATCTCTAAATGTCTGATGTTCCTATTCATGGTACTACATATGATTACTTAAACATTTACTGTGTGGGCCATGGTGGGAAGACCTGTTGGTGCATACTCAGGTACAGTAATGTATCACACCATGGTTTCAATAGGATAGCATTGATCAAAGCATTCCTTTGATGTGTGTACATTTTCAAGGAAAACATAAACAGAAATGTGTGGTTTCTCTACTGTCTCAATTTTATTCAACTGTTGCCCATTTTGTGAACCTTTGTGATACCAGCTGCAAGTAGTGTACAGTAATATGCACATGTGGGGTGGGGCGTTGGGGAATTTGAGGAAATCAGAACAGGAAGTGGTTTTATCTTTCTATTCACTAGGTCTATCTAAATTCATCTTAATGACATATTGTCCCAACACTGATTTACAAACAAACATTATAGTTTTATTGTGGATTACAGGTTAAAATGCATTTCATTGCAGGCAATCGCATTTACAGTGTGTTGTTAAACATGAATGTACTGTGATTCTCTGTGTATATTCTCCTCTCATAATTCACCGGCTACACACCATCTAAACATATATTTAAACTGTGTTCAAATTAAACACTGACACAAACACATGAATACAACAAATATACAATGCAAAATGCACTATTTGTTATTAATGTTAAAAAACGTAGGAAGAGAAACGGCAGCCTTTGATTCTTCTGCGGTTGCTTTTGTATAAGACTTGTTTTCTGCTCTCTCTCTCTCTCTCTCTCTCTCTCTCTCTCTCTCTCTCTCTCTCTCTCTCTCTGCTGCTGCTGGTCGGTCCCCATGTGTGTTAGAGTGAGTGTGCTGAGAACACAAACCCAGGCCCTTCTGGACCACTGAACAGACTCCAAGATACGCTTCCCTGTTCACCAGGAATTTCGCAACAGCATCGCGGAGGACAAGCCATTTTTCAACATCTTCCATACCACTGTGGGTAATCTTTGTTCCTCCCTTTAATTAGAATCAGAGGCATGTAATTTGAACCAACTTTTTTGTCTGAAATGCTGACTAGACGTTGAAACTACTAGGCCTTGTGCTTTTTTTTACTGTGAATCTCCCTTATGTTTCTGATATAGCCAGACAAACTGATAAACTTGTCAGGTGAATGGCATGAGCCATGAGCCGTGAATGCATATCTTCTCGGATAAGACGCAAATTTGTTTTGCAAGACTTTGCAAGAGAGATTGCCAAAAGAGACCAGCCTTGATACAGTCGGTCTGACAGAGTGGTGGCTGAGCTACTGAAAGACCACCCAGCTCTGAGAGGTTATGTTTTAGATGACAGACCTTCAATGTGGACACACTTCAGGGTTGCAGTTTAAATGCATTTCATAAACCACCCGGGCAGCTGTCGTCAGACCTGTGAAGTCCAAACCATTCAGTGCATCCTTTGATGTGGCACCATCCACGAGATTGCTCAATCTGAAAAAGAACACATCAATGCCTGGACCATTACCAAATGCTGTTCTGAGCAAACTATGGCTCTCAAGCATGAACCTTCAAATCAGGATAAAGACCACCACTATTTACAGGACAGTAATGCTTGCCATGCAATGTTCCTGGCCAAGGAGGTATACAATGGACCAGCGGGTTAAAACAGCATATTGTCACGCCACTGTTAGGCTCTGGGTTCAGACATATGTGCAAACCTCTGTTTGGATTCGCCCGGGGTAGCATTCTACAGAGATCCAGGTCCAAGTGTTTTTGGCCAGAACTAACAAGTTTAAAAATCTATGCATTTTGCTTATTTTAGTTTGTTGCAAAAATTCACACCTATTAAGGGTAAGGTGTAATGTGTAAGGTGAATGAGTGGGGTACAGTTAGCCCGATTTTACTTTATTTAGGTATCATTTTGTATAAAGACTTCTACTTAGTTTCAGCAGGTTAGATACAGCATCCCCCTTTCATTAATGTGCAGTATGTTGCAAGGACGTAGGATTAAATGAGGGGCTGAGGTATCCTTGTGTGTATATATATATATATATATATATATATATATATATATATATATATATATATATATACATACAGTACATCCATAGACAGAGAAAACCTTTTGAATTGGGCTGAAGCATGAACATGAAAGACACACTGGCCTTTCTCAGAGAAAAGTCAGTAAACTAGGATTAATGCTGGTTGGTTAATGTTTAAAATGGCAGACCAATCATCCTATGTGATCGGTGGAGATACACATTCCCATATGCAAGATACGGAGCGAAAATTTTGAAAAAGAGCTAACTGCTCTTTTTTCGACTGGTTTCCTTTATATCACACTCTCATCAATAAATCTGTGTTTTTGTCTGCATAACAACTTTTGAAGCCATTAACCTACCCATGACATCCACCAAGCTCTCTGGGTACTACATGCACTGTTATGTCTTAACTTTCACATTGTACATCCTCAGAGATCAAATGGAGTGACACTCCAGGGTGGTGCTGTGTCTGCAGAGCTAGATGCTGCAGGCCAGCTGTGCCAGTCAGTTTAGTTAAGCAGCAGTAGCAGCAGCAGCAGCAGCTCTGAGTGGCAGCCAGGCCTCCTACTAGTCTGGTAAACCACTAGCCTGGTAAACCCGCACTTTGTACTTCATTTCATTTTGTACAGAGCGTCTGGACCGGAGACTGTTGAAAGTCATGTAAGAGGACCAAGCAACTCCTATCCAATCAGCGAACAGAGGGTGTGTTTGTGAGCTATGGCGTTGACTTTGTGTGCTACATTTGAATTGTAGTGCGTAGGTAGGCTAATTGCATACGTGACGACCAGACGTTAGCAATTGGATAAAGGCAGAGACACTTGTTTTAAACTTCAGCAGAGTCCACACCTCCAGGAAGAAATCGTTTGTCAATACAGCACGGCCAGGCTTACCAGGATACCCTCCTACACCACCCACAGCACAAAGGAATCATGGGCAGGTCCAGGATGTTCCTGGTAGGATAAATGCTTCTTTTCTAATTATTTAGCCCTTGAGACAATATTATTATGAATTGGTCAGGAAAATTATAGCCTATCAGCTATATATAGCATCACATAGACTGATGCATTTAGTCACTAGCCAACCAAGTACAAACAAAACAAAAACTTCCATGTAGCAAGGAAAAGAATATATTATCCTGCATAACTAAAGTCATCTCGCACAGTCCAGCCCAAGCTCAACCTCACACCAAATCAGGATTGGGAGGAAGACATGCTACTAAGTGAGCTAAAAGCCGGGCTATTAGCTAAGTCAGTAGCGTATCCTCTTGAGGTGTCAGGAGCTGAGCTGTGCTAGCTGGCATCCGTTTCACCTGTATACTACAGATAGATATTTCAAGTTACATGGCTGTTATTAACCAATGTAGAAGCAGTTTTAAGAACACTTAGGTAAGAAGTTGTCCATTCATCAGGTTCAATGAAGGATTAAATCAGCTCTTTAGTCACATTTCCTGTTTGGGCAGGGTGATCCAGGGATATCTATGGGTAAGCCAGGATTAATGGTCTCAGGCCCACAGCCAAAAGCTCAAAGTCAATTTGAACTCGTGCTGGCCACAGGCTCAGGCCGATAGTGGAATCACAATTGGTGGAGGGTCCATCATGCTATTGGGTTGTGTGGCCAGCAAGAGTACTAGAAACCCTGTCAAAGTTGTGGGCTGTATGCAGAGACAATTCTGGACTGCATTGGGTCCCCAGGCAAAATCCCACCACTTTTACTGAAACCGCCTTGCCATCTCTGTAGTTCTTGTTTGTCAGTCCCCTCAGCCCCCCACCTGGGGGACCCAAGCAGTTGCCTGAGTTGCCTGTTGGCTAGCTACGGCTCTGGCTGCATGGATTCCATCTGGTAACAGGAGATTGAGGACAGTGTTGGAGAATCACTCAAAAAAGTGTGGTTATGTCAGGGTTGGTTGTTTTAGCTGAGCTAAACACTGTTCAAAATGTAGCATCCACATTCTACTACTTGACATCTACTTTGTGTTGTGTACTTTGTCATAATTGTACAATATCTTGGCATCTCATTATGAATTGCTGTAAGTCCCTCTGAATTGCTTCTGAATTTAGTTGCCTTAATTTGGCTGTTGGTTGTTTTTGCATTTGCAAGAGCTTAGCCATTTTGCTCCAGAGATATTGTGCTACACAGTGAACACATGTTTCTATTCATTCTACTCCAAACGAGTATGAAATATTGTTTTTTGTTTTCAAGGATACCAACAAGCCCCAGGAGGGGTGTACTGTTAAGAAGCAATTTGTGGTTGTTGTAGTAGTAGGCTACCAGCAGCTGTATGCACACTTTTTAAAATGAGAGTTCCATCAATACAACGAAAATACAGATCTGTCCTCACTCCGGTGTATAGAACCAAACATATTAAATTCCCCATTTATGAGCTATGTTAAACAATTTGTGTTTGCTATTTAGTATTAGTTTTTTATAATTTATTTAGTTCCATTTGTTGCTATAGTTTTTGTCATTTTAATGAACTGTGACTGAAGAGGAGTGCAGTCTGAACGTGAACCATGTAAACTCAGCATTTTCTGTTTCAGCAATAGTTGTTTTTATGGATACGTGTACTCTGTTTATTAAGGTTGGTCTGAAGTACTAACTGAGCTTGAAATTGTTATTTTAATGAAATACCTCTTTGCTTACTAACCCTCCATCCCCACCCCCCAGCATCCTCCACTCATCTTAACATTCCAAAAGTAAGATTCGTTTTCTTGCTGGTCACTCTTTTTTTCTTTGTGTTAATAAGAACACCAATACATAACACATCTCCAGACTTTATTTTAAATAAATAATAATATAATAAAATGTTTGTGACAGTAAGAAGCTTGGCCTAATGTGTTTGAGGTGGGTTTCTCAGGAAATGTGGGGAAAGAAGAATTGTGTTTCTATACTGTATCATTTTGTAGTTATTAGCTTATGTCATTTTTGGGAATTGGCATTGCGTTATTGTGTTTGGCCGGAGCGGACAAACACAATAACGCAATGACGTGGTGACACAATGACGCAATGACGCATATAGAAAAACATATAGAGGGCATGAGGACAACATGTCAAAATGGTTACACACCCAAAGTGTCCCAAGTTCACAAGATACTCTGTGGTTCCTGGCAAACGGGGGCTAAGTAAAGCCTGATTCAGTAAAAAGCTTCAATGCCTGTGCTTAACAGGCCATTGAATCACGATAACACACATAACTGTCCTGTCATCTGCCGACAGGCAATGCATGACAGCATATTTAAAATAAACTAAAGTGTCTCAAACAAAACGCAATCAAAAACAAGAACATTCAGGTCCTAGCTCTTGCCAAATGAAATGTTTCCAGGAAGGCCCAGCATAGACTCCATATTTTGTAATTTTAGTGTCTTAATTCATCACTGTCACAGATCATTTACAAAACTGAGTTATGATTGTCAAACAGTGTTTTGAGTAACTACCATTCATTTAAGACTAAAAACACAGCTCTCACACTCAAGTGAAACTGAATACTACTACATTGTCTCGGTATGACTTCAGTCTTGCGTCAAAGCATCTGAAGAGCAATTTTGGTGTCAAAGCAGCAAGACAAGTTTTACAAAAGTGATTTATGATGGAGGAAATTGTTCAAACAGCCAGAGACATAAAGGAAACAACCGTAATTTTGATAAATAAGAAGCATTTAATGGGACATAGTACTTAGTTTATGTTCTTTGTCACATTTGATGAGGGAAAACATTGTAATTTTTACTAAACAAAACGGTGTCTGAATGCCTGCATGCCGTAGCCTAGTTTCTGCTACATCAGTAATTTCTTTCAAGGTGTTCCTCGAGACGGCAAGAAAATACTCCCTTTTGGGTAAAATGTTAAATGTGAAATTGAGAGTTTTCCCAGGCTCTGGCCAAAAAGGCAGAGACAATTAACAATGGAGTATTTCCATAGAGATTTTAATGGAGAGAAACCCAGGGTCAAGTGGCAGTGAGTAACACTATTTCAGTCCCCTTTTCAGGAGCCAAAGAAGAGGGAAAGTCTCCCAGCATGGTTTTGTGGCTCGATTCATCCTTGCGAAGGGTCCTGTCAGCCACAGCACAGCAGGAACAATTAAGTGGGTTAAAAGACCACCCTCACATTACCTTTACAATGTGCACTAAACATATATGCCTTTGTGCTCCTTGCCCCTTCTTAGCTGCATCGACACTTGAGTCCCCGGACCAGTTTCGCGACCTACAAAAGCCCCCCCCCCCCCCCTTCCCTCCACCCCTCCCTCCCAAACACGGGCATGGGACTGCCAGCCCATCCCCAGAAAGACAGAGAGCTTTACAGTGCAATTCAGCCACAGTTTGTTGGCATAAATCAGAGTCCCGGTTTGCACTGGTCAGCCTGTGAAGATGTATTCAGTTTCCATTAGAGGCCACTGGCCATGACACTGGCGGGGGCCAGGCTGCAATAAAACCCCTAGTGGCTGGCCATTAACCAGCATGTGTTCTGGATGACTGGCCCAAATGGTGCTCATTAGGAGGGCTCTGGAGCTGCGGCCGTCCGCACAGAGTGGAGCGAGTCCTGGAAGGCCTGCAGTGCTTTCAGGGGACAAACAAAAACAACAGCCGGTGCAAGGACCTCAGAAAGAATGCTCAAACTTTATCCAGATCCCTGTCTTAATTGTCCCATCTCAATACACACAGACTCACACTCTGTCTCCCTCTGTCTCTTTCTGTGTGTCTCTCTCTCACTTGTGCACACACACACACTCACAGACACACACACACACATACACGCACACAAGCCCAGACTGTGCTCGATTCCGAGGACACATCGGCAAACACATTCCACATGAGTTGCGTCTGAGGTGGATGCTCCGTGTCTCAGACGGCTGATGGAGCTCTGCTGCTGGGCCCCTGGGCTGTGGAGTTCTGGGAGCAGCGGTTCAAGTGTGGGCTCAAAGATGAACAAATGAAGTGTCATGGCAAATGCGTCTGGAGTAATGTTGATGTGTCATGAAAAGGCGTCCGTTTTTTTTTTTACTAGCAAGTTCTCTGGTAAGACAAGAGAAAGAAGATCCGTCTGTTTGTGGTGTAGGGAAGATAGCACTATAGCTGCAATCAACATTTTGTGTACACATACACATGCACACAAGAACACATACACCCACACACAAGAACACACACACACACACACACACACACACACACACACACACACACACACACAATTGTAAAATATACACAGCTTGAGGTAGAGATACAATGGTTGATTAAAAATGTTTGGGAAAACAGCTTTTGCAAATGATGTTCCCTGTCAAATGGATGAACAGTCAGAGATAGGATCAGGAAGAAAATGTCAGAGGCTTCCCTGTTAAATGTTTGCTTCTGGCAGATAGCGTTTTGGAAAGGAACGAGAGGATGTGGGAGACAGGAAGGGGGAAAATTAGAGAAAAGGAGAGTTTTTTTTTTTTTTTACAATTTTCATTGCACAAGCATATTTTTAACAGATGATGAAAGGGGGGAATGAAAATGTTTATTTAAATGACACTTTTGATTTATTTTATGAGGAAAACACATGCATGGACACACACACACACACACACACACACACACACACACAGGCATGCACCCACGTGCACTCACACACACACACAGTTTAAAACATTATATCAAATTACTTATTAGTCATATCAATGGTCATTTTGTAGGTGAAAGTATACAAAAAAGAAACAAATATATGTACTTGCAATAGGACACACTTACAGCCTCTCTCATCGTCCATTCCAATCAGTCTTACGGGACTCATAGAATTAGAACGGTACAGAATTAGCAAGATATATTTCTGGAAAGTTCTTTATAACGGTCATTGGCAGTAAAACTGATGAATTGCTTTTCCCAAATCCCAAGCTGCATGCAGTTCCAGGGCTGACCCATGGATGGCACTAACACATTCACAAATGTTTTCTATGCGTCGAGTTCTTGGACCGTGCAATGATACATAGCCTACTTACACTGCAAGTGAATAAACCTTTTAAAAAGGCACACTGAGCCCTCATTGTTCACCCAGTCCCTACACCTGCCACGAGTACATTATATGGGGGTCATTTTTACATTTCTTACATTTTCCACCTATGTCATCTTTCATCGGTGTCAGGCGCACATGCAGAATTATGTGCAAATGTGTACACTTTGACGTGATTATATAATACAAATACACAGGGTCTCATTCAAACGGCTGCTTGTGTGACTGTATAAAACAGAAGTAGCTTTTTGCTCGGGCAAATAACAATAGAGACCAGATGTGAAGTATTTGGGGCACAAGGCGAGTAAGCGCTGGGCCCCTTAAAACAGTGCCTGGCTCTGCTCCAGAGCTAGAGTGTGATACACACAGTAATAGCACGGTGGATTGCTGCAACACCAAAGAGAGGGAGAGAGCTCCCGGAGAGAACGCTGCCTCCTTCGGCACGGACCTGTTTGCCTCAGCATAGACATTTATGATGAAAAATGGACAGTTTCCTGGAGTTATGAAAAGTATAATGAACCTGCAATTGCACTTTTCATGTGGGGATTTTTTTTACTTTCTCTCATGAGTTAACATTACATTACATTACACTTAGCAGACATTTTTATCCAAAGCGACTTACAAAAGGAGGACTTACAAAACCCAGACCCTGACATGGTGTAAAATCCTTTGTGGAATGACCTGGTATCTCAATCATAGCAGTTGGCAGAAAGTAAGCCAAAGAGATATCGTTAGGAGATTTCCCACTGTTTAGTCCTGACTGATCTCAACGTCACTGACAAAAATGTAAATTGTGTGATATGGAAGACGTACATGCCTCCACCAAAACTCTCAGTGGACATTGTTTCAGAGACACGTTATATTTTATGTCAAACCATTGTATGCCCAAACCTTTGTGTGATGGCCAAATAAAGTGCAAATATTTAGTTTAGATCCGTTTTCTGTTATAAATACATTTTCACAAAGAAACATTTTCAAACTTTAGAGATTTATGCATGAATGTGAAAGTAAAGTGGGTCAAATGGAAATTATAAGAACATCAGTATCAATATACCCCTGGAAACATCTTCACTGAGATTTCACAGTTTATTCACAGCTTTATTTATTTGCCAAATCATTCCTATATGGGTAATCCCTGGTCCCTTGAAGGAGTCAGTTTAGCAGCCTAATACAGAGAAGTGTACAGATTACTTCATCGTTTGGTCTTTTGTCTAAAATCTGAAACTTTATTTTCTAAGGCTGCTGTAACACTTTACTTTCTTAAGCTGTTCTAACCCATAACATTTTACAACAGCAATACATCACTTCCTTTTGACAAATGTGATATCTCGAGTCCCAGACATTTACAGTTTTTGCCCATTGCTTAAACACATTTTGCAAAATTTGGCTCGCTGTGCCAAAACTCTACACCCAAGCACATAGGACACAACACTTGGAAATAAACCATTCACATCTATGTCAAATTGAAACTCTGCAATCAAAACCTAACAATCCTTCGCCAAAATGTCACTCTCATGACAAAATTGCACACACTTGTATCTTATGAAAACACTGTCACATCAGCACCAACACACTAGTCTACTTTATATAAAACACTGGTTTTTGTATTTTGAATAGATGTGTTTTGCCAATGATACATCTGTATTTCATTTTTGAACGAAGTGTCTTATGTATGAAATAGTGTGTAGTGTGCAGGAGCAAGTGTTTTGCAAAAAGGAGCAAGGGTGTTGCAGAATTGCAACTAAAGTGTAAAGCAGCGCTTTTGTTTAAGGTATGGTTACACTGTGTTTAAGGAATGGTAATACAACTTCAAGTTATGTTACTTTGGTTTAAGCATATGTCTATTGCGTTCAAGCAATGGGCAAAAACTGTAAAACAATCTATTTCAGTCAGTAACACATAACTGTCTTGGCTCACATAGCACCACTCAGAATCACTTTGGTTTGCAACGCAGCTCCTTGCAGTTGCAAAATATTTACAGTTTTGATGTTTTAATGGCCAGCTAATGTTTTTATAAGCTCGCAATCATAAAACAATGACATTTCAACAAATGTAGTGGTGGTGGTGGTGGTGTGTGCGTGTGTGTGTGTGTGTCTGTGTGTGTGTGTGTGTATGTATTTGTGTGTGTGTGTGTGTGTGTGTGTGTGTGCGTGTGTGTGTGTGTGTGTGTGTGTGTGTGTGTGTGTGTGTGTGTGTGTGCCCGTGCGTGTGTGTGTCTGTGTCCATTTTGGCCAATACTACACAGATACACATCAATATGTAAGTGACTAGGTGTATTGTATACAGAAACGTAGCAGCATTGAGCATGCATTGTTTATAAGGTGGACACAAAAATAAGGCACCAGGTTTTTCCACACTGAAATAAAATTTAGGCAGATCAAAACCAACCACAACCATCAGGGCTTTCTCCGCTGACATCGCTGTGATTTTGCGGTTCATAAGAGACCAAAGATGAAAATAAATGGCTTGTTCATCCTAAATTGTGTGGAATAAAGACTGTGTTTATCCATGCCCAGCCACTTAAGATTAAACAGTCCAAATCTGAAACATCTTCTGTGTCCTCTGGCTCTCATTATACAAATGTAGGAAAGGGCTTTTCGTCCTTCCTCGTCTAGTTCGACATCCTTTGGAGCCAAATCCTCTGATTCAAGTCATGGACTGAGTTAGCTTCACACACAAATATTCCATGGAAAATTTGTTATCACCAGCTCTGGTCCTGACAGAATAGACAGAATATAAATGGAATCTTTCCGACTCATATCCAGGAATCAGACACCAAAAAAAAAAAAAAAAAAAAATACAGGAAATTACTGAATCAGCCACTGATGCAAAACTGCCATGTATGAATGTTCCTCTTTGACACTGACATCGCCATGGCCAAAGGCATCACTTCATAAATATTTACCCACTGGGTGCTTTTGACTGTGCCTCTTTGAAGTTTGCCAAAAATGGCTCGCTTTTAAGGTGAGACATGTGATTATTTGAGCGGCCATAGTTGGAGATGACGGCTTCCCCCTTCTGAAAAACATGAAGCGTGATGTATGGTAATGAGGCAGTGAGAAGGAGCCTGAAGAATGGAAGGATGGAGGCTGAGAGTGAGAAAGTTTTGAAATTGGAGAGGAGCAGGGGAAGCCGGCCTGTGAGCCTTGTCAATCCCCCACATCTTCATCAAACACGCACCGTTGAGGAGGGAACTCCGCAAACACCGGTGCTGCAAAGAGGAGGAAATGGGTACAGGTGTTAAAATAGGACGAGAGGAAAATGAAAATGAGAAGGGGAGAGAGGGAGAGGTGGAGAAGGAGAGAGGGAGAGGTGGAGGGGTTCAAACGAGTGAGAGATAGAAAGAAGTGGTTGAAAAGGAAGAAAAGCGGTCCTTTTCTGGTGAGCTTGGCTCGCGCTGAGTCAGTCTGACTTGATCTGTGTCAAGCTAAATCAAATTAGAGCTTTAGGTGGACAGTGGCCTGGAGTCACACTGTCCTCTGTGGCTCTTTTATTTGACTTAAATCTCCCTGATGGGACCTTTGATTTTCCTGCCATTTTAATTTGAGTCAAATTACATAGTAAATATTTAGTTTCAATTAATGGCCCACGTAGGCCACCCCAAACAAAACAAGCGGGTGGGTTTTCATTCTTTCACGTTCAGTTACGTTCACTGTAAACCACCCGTTCTGATGTCATGAATGTTTTGTTTTTTTCATACACAGAAGGCAAACTGTTCCTCTCCCTGACATTCTCTTCCTACATGCCTCTTATAATTAAACAGTTGGGTTGTTACAATTTTTCTTTAATTTATCAGTGGTAGATATGGAACAGCATACAAATACTGGTGTTCTTACTATTGTACATTGTACTATTGAGTCACACATGTCGGTCAATCATGTTAAAAAATGCGAAACCCTGTAAATGTTTATCTGATTTTGGCTCTCATGATGATTACACACTTGTGTCATAAAGAAAGATTGATGCCCTTATCACTATCTGTTATATTAATTACTCCAATATTTAGAAGACTGCTGAAACACTTTTGCTGACTGTTATCTTCTTATTTGGTCACCCCCCCTAACAGGACGTTAGACAATGGTTGTAGTGTGTGTAGTTACTCAGGACATAACCAAAGTAATTTAAAGAAGAAAAAAAAACACAGCCACATCCCTTTGTTATCCATGGAAAGCAAACGAGTCCGAGAGGCACAGCCAAAAGATATACAAACACTTAATTGCTCCTCGTGTAGCTGTGGAAATCCAGAGCAGAGTGACCCGTAGATAAGGCCCCCGTAGGCCTCTTAAACAAATCCAGGCGTAAAGAAAGCACGGGTGAATATGGAGAGCAAGGGAGAAGGCAGGGCTACGGGCTAAAGAAAGAGGGGGGTTGTTATATTCATGTGAAATGGGCCCAAACAAAGACCCCATTTTTCTTGAACCAGACAACCCCCCACTTTTCCAAGTAAGATAAATAAATAAATATGAAAGGGGGAAAGAAACCACTTGGGCCCACTGAAAAGGTCCAGGCTAGAGTGAGTGACAGACAATTGAAAAGACAAATTGTTACATTGTCTTTGGCAAAGGATGGCAGGGGGGTTGATGCTTAAAGGTAATTACGGGGAGACGTGAAATGGGGGTTCATAGGTCAGACAGTGTGTCTGACCCTAAGTTTGCGGGGTGATCCCCGGGGGCAAACTGGGGTGGGGTGGGGTGGGGTGAGGAGGGGAGGCGATCACGAAATGGACCAACTTTTCCTCTGACCCCCACTCTCTCTC
Source organism: Coilia nasus (assembly GCA_027475355.1). Taxonomy (NCBI): domain Eukaryota; kingdom Metazoa; phylum Chordata; class Actinopteri; order Clupeiformes; family Engraulidae; genus Coilia; species Coilia nasus. The sequence goes on from CM050217.1 coordinate 22,421,538, forward strand.
TCCTACATCTCGTATATGTTGCACAGTGACACAAAAATGCCCTATTTCTTTTTATTTGTTGTTTTTTTTTTGTCTTTTCCCTTACTCACATCCTCCTTTCAGTTTTTAACAGAGCGAGAAAACACACATGCATGCACACCCACACATACACCCACCCACACACACACACACACACACACACATACACACACACACATACACATACACACACACACACACACATACACATACCAGCTTTTTGGGAGAAGGCTTGTGCTTGGGAAAGCGCTGACGAGGCGTTTGTCTTGCAGCCACTCAGGCATGTTTGATTTAATTGCTTCTCCAGTCCTGGGTGCCCCTGTGCTGCGCAGCTGGCTCGGTGGGGCAGTGGCGGGCTAGCGGCCTGAGGGATCGCTCCCTCTTATTTTGACAGTCAGACGAGGAGACAAGGTTGACCTGCTCCCAGCCCGGCCCGCTCTCTTTTTCCCAGGGTGCCCCTGACGCTGGGAATCATCGCCCACCGCTTCCTGGTAGCGGCCGCCACCACCCTCTGCAGCTCTTTCTGTGGATGTTTTGAGGGGGGGGGGGGGGGGGGGGGGTTGGGGGGGGGGGGGTGTCAAGGGGCAACATAACCCTTGAATGTTTTGGAAATACACTGAATGGCAGGTGACCCCCCCCCCCCCCACACACACACACACACACACACACACACACAAACACACAGACAAAAACACACACACAGACAAAAAAACACACACACACACACAAAGACACACACACACACACACACACACACACACACACACACAGACAAACACACACACACACAATATCCTTACCCCCCAGTAGTGTCTGCCTCTTGTCTAACTAGCAGCTGGAGGCTTTCAAGGAAAGGCTTTTCTTATCAGTATAGTCACTTTGATTATACATTCAGTGTTTTACCTGAGTTTGATATAAATTTCCCATTCACGTGTCAAATGTTCTTTGCTCTGAATAAAAATGAAATGTTGTTGACAGGTAGTAAAATACACCTAAAATACGTTCATTTACTGCTGCTCAGCACTCTGTGTGCACACAATGACTGCTAATACTATTGTAATTTACAACTAGGTTTTTAATTTGTCTCAGTGAAAATCACCTTCAGTAACAGATGGCAACGTGCTGCACGGTGCTGATTCTTTTTCCCAGCACACAGGGAGGTGGTTGGAATCGGTGATTGTGTGGAAGGCTGGGGTGCTAGCGGAGGTGAAGATGGCGGTGGAGTGTGTGTATGTGTGTGTGTGTGTGTGTGTGTGTGTGTGTCTGTGTGTGTGTGCGTGTGTGCACACATGCACACGCTGGTGTGTGTGACAGGGAGGGGAGGGAGGGTGTATGGTGAAAATCCTCGGTGGTTGGGATGACTAAACGCACCAGGCCATGCTTTCTTCATTAGCAGGAATGGGTTCCTGATGAAACCACGCTGAGGTTTCTTCAGGGAGGAGGGGAAGAAAAGGTCAGAATTGGACAGCTTCCCATTAGCCTACAAACGGTCAGGGGAACAGCATTCTTCCCAGTGCCTTGCACTCAAACCCTCAGATCCACAGTAGCAGTAACATAAGCTGTGGAAGACCCGGCACCCCACCAAAGCAAAGAATTAGGAATCTGAATGGGGGATTACAGTTTTTGCCCACTGCTTGAACACAATAGACATATGCTTAAACCAAAGTAACATAACTTGAAGTTGTGTTACCATGCCTTAAACACAATGTAACCATACCTTAAACAAAAGTGCTGCTTTACACTTCAGTTGCAATTCTGCAACACACTTGCTCCTTTTTGCAAAACACTTGCTCCTGCACACTACACACTATTTCATACATAAGACACTTTGTTCAAAAATGAAATACCGATGTATCATTGGCAAAACACATCTATTCAAAATACAAAAAACAGTGTTTTATATAAAGTAGACTAGTGTGTTGGTGCTGATGTGACAGTGTTTTCATAAGATACAAGCGTGTGCAATTTTGTCATGAGAGTGACATTTTGGCGAAGGATTGTTAGGTTTTGATTGCAGAGTTTCAATTTGACATAGATGTGAATGGTTTATTTCCAAGTGTTGTGTCCTATGTGCTTGGATGTAGAGTTTTGGCACAGCGAGCCAAATTTTGCAAAATGTGTTTAAGCAATGGGCAAAAACTGTAAATAGGACTCACTCAAAAACTGCATTTTAACTGCTTTGTAATACTCATAACTTCAAGTATTTTGCACCCAGGAGAACGCAGCTGACAGTAAGTTTTGAATTGGCACACTTCTGGTTAAAACTCTGCTTTTCTGGAACGACGTGGCTACTGGTACGGCAGCTTCCGTGCCCCTAGAACTGGTATTATTGGTACGGAAATTCAAATTAACCGAATCTAGGGTTAAGGTTAGGTTAGGGTTAGGGTTAGGTTATGGCTAGGGTTAGGTTTGGGGTTAGGGTTAGGGTTAGTACGGCATTTTTATCTCATAAATCTGTGGGAACCCTGCCTGAGTATGGTACAGATTTCAAGCTCCGGACCTATAACTTTACATGTATTGGTCAGAAAGAATATGAACCAATAAGATTCCGGAGAATAGGTTCCGGACCAATATCCTTACATCTACTGGTACGAAATTCCAGAACCGTAGCCACTACCTTTCTGGAAGCACAGATTCATGTTTACACATGTTAAAGTTAAAAAGGAACATCTTGTATTTGCTGTATTTTTTTCCTTTTCACCAAACACAAACATTACCACACTCGCATGAAGGTATGCACCCCGCAGTGCAACTCGGTAAAATGATGTTCATTGAAATGCATGAAATCATCGGCACCACAACACATAAATCTTACGGTGCCTGCTAAATATCATGTGTCATTTGTTTGTTTGTTTTTCAAAGTGACGTGCATTTTACGTTTGGCTAATTAGTGCATGCATGGCTGGGAATGTAATAATGCTTGCAATACTAATTAAAAAGCACACACAATCACATCCTGACAATAATTTAGCGATGAAATAAAAGTTTAAATGGTGACACATGGCCAAGTGGCGCAGTGCCTGTGTAATTATACACAGATGGCTGTCAACTTCTAAGCTGCAGGCTCACCCCATCGCCAGCCGCCCACCATTGTTTATGAAGCAATTCCCACACTAAAAGGAACTCTTGTTTATTTCTCATTGGGCATTTACATACGCTTATTGACTGTAGTGTACACCTGGGTTCCCTGTAAGTGCATACTGCTTTCAGGCCTATACAGCACTGTGGATTTTGGATCCACAAGGGCATGTATATGGTGACAGAGGGTGCAAAAACAAACGTTTTCACTGCCTCATCGGATGCTGAAAGAAGCCAATAAGTTCTTGGCTGGAAATAGGGAATACATTGTGTTGCATTATTAACATGTGTAAATGATAAGTAACAGCATGCGTTCATGTGTTTCCTTTCAAAGTAACAATTTTTGGAACACCGACATGACCTACGGACCACAGCCGTTTGCCTCCCTGCTTTAAATTGTTATCCAGACATAAGCACATGATCCACTCGGGCCATCCCATGACAGTTTAATGCAAACAGCGGTCGTGAGGATAATGGATGTCCACTGGCTCGGTTCTGTTAAAGAATGGAAGTAAAACAGGGACGTTGTGTATGACTAGATTAGAAAAAAAAAAAACTCCTGGCAGCTCTCTGGTTTTGTCGTGTATATCTAGTTGCTAAGACAAAAAATGTAAATACCACAGATCAATGGTGTCTGGAGGAGAGGATGATAAACTCGCAGGGTAATCTGTAACTACACCAGCGGTCTGACTGCTGTTATGGGGCACAGGGGGCAAGAGCTGCACACACACACACAAACACACACACACACACACACACACACATACACATGCACAGCATTGTGAGCGGCAGCAGAGGGACTCTGCTTTTCTTGGCTGGGCGCTGCGAAAGAAAAGCAAAGTCTTATTTGTTTTGCTGTTTTTCTCCCCCTCTCTCAACACAAATCAATCTGTCACTTGTGAACCATGGCTAGGAAACACTCTGAGAAGGGCCTGTACAGTGTTGAGAGCATGTCTCTGCGTTTGGCAGTCCATTGTAGCGTACTCGGCCTTCGAAGCCTCTTTAATTACTACAAGGCTGTTACGATGAACCTTGAAACGGAAAAATGTCTTGCGTGTTGTGTGAGTAAATTGTACACACCTCAAAGCTGGGATTTTAAAAAGTGTGCCATCAACTCAACAGGGGGTAAAATTAGAATTTTGATTTGACATCACATCCTGAGTAACACTTTTTTGATCTACTTGATGGGCCTTTTTTCCATCAACAGCTTCCCATTACGGAGTCGGGAATATCTTTTTAGAGCTCTGAGACTTTTCTCAAAGAGGCAAATTCATTCCAAGTTTACAAGTATCTGTTCAGTGCCATGTGTTTCTCATGTAAGCTGTGTTCACTAAAGCAAAAGGGCTGGAATAGCAATTAGGTGGAGCTTGCAGAAACATTTTCAGGGACATGTTCCAAAAGCGGTGTACAGATAGCTGGCGCACGTAGCTGCTAAAACATTCAGAGGCGACTTTTTTTCGAGAATTTGGCAAGCCCACCACCTTGAGATTTAGTGGACAAGTGTGCCTTTACGCGCCTGTGAATGTGTGAGGGCCACACACTGCTGTGTCCACTGCTTGCCCTGGATGTGAGTCCAGGAGCCAGCCAAATCAACAGCCTGCTCTCTCTCTCTCTCTCTCTCTCTCTCTCACTCTCTCTCTTTCTCTCTCCTTCTTTGTCTCTCTCTCTCACTCTCTCTCTCATACACTCTCTCTCTCATATTCTCTCTCTCTGTCTCTCTCTCTCTCTCTATCTATCTATCTCTCTTTCTCTCTTTCACTCTCTCTCTCATACTCTTTCTCCCTCTGTTTCTCTCTCTCCCTCTTTCTCTCTTTCTCCCTGCTGTGCAGTAATCCTAAATCCTGACCACGAGTTATGAGTTATGAGTTATGAGTTATGTGGAAGGTATTCTGGCCACTGAATCTTCAGAAGCACCAAATAACCAGCCATAACGAGACCTCCCCTGCCACCACTTTCACCTTGTTTGGATGTAAATTTCTGAAATGATCTGAATTAGTCATGGACACCAAGGCACTTCCAGGCAAGCCATCGCAAGCTCCTGTGCGCCTCAGCCAATCTTGTGAAATCTCCAGTGTTCCAAAACAATGTAGTCTTTGATTAACTCGCTAAAAGAAGAGTTAGTGACGTTGTATGCAGCAGTGTTTTACAACTGCATCTGGCGACTGCATATTTTTTATTTCTTTCTCTTTGTCATGCTTCTCTTCTTTGACATATTTTTTTAATTTATTCTCTCTCTCTCTCTCTCTCTCTCTCTCTCTTTCTCTCTCTTTCTCCCTGCCTCTGTGTGTGTGTGTGTCTGTGTGTGTGTGTGTGTGTGTGTCTGTGTGTTTTGGGATTTCAGGGCTGACTTCTAGATTCACTCAGAGATAAGATGTCACACAAAGCCTTATTTTGCACTTCTATTATTGTTCAAATGAGGGTCAAGTTCCTGTTTTAGTTGCTATAAGATTAGCTCCACGGTGTCCTCAGATGAACATTTCTTGTATCTTGATAAGAATCTCATTACTCCTCAGGAAACTAGCCTTCATTAATAGCAATGGGCTCAACAATGCAGGACTCCATTGTTCTGTTTTGTTTATTGCAATGTCATGCTAAGAGACAAAGCATTTTTTGTCCCTGCTTCATTATTGATAAGCCAATTACCTATCTAGCAGTATAATGCGCCACAAAGGCGTTATCTGAGTTGGCCTCCTAGCTCAACACCTGATGCTATCAGTGAGAGAGACTGTCAATTATGCAAACTTGGCTATGGCCACTTGGGTAAAAAGAGGAATAACTGTGTGCTGGCAACCTACATTCGCAAGGTGGGTGTCGTTTGAAAAATGTCCCAACTGGTCAATGCTTCAAAATATTAACCATAAACACAGGCTAAAACCTCTCCCCGTAGACAGAAAAACGTAAGCTTTTTTTATCTGCCATACATTTCTCATGTATATAAACAGAGCAGTGCACCATGTCATGTTGTTTAGCTGAGACAAGATGAAGCACAGTAATGAGTGAAGGATGTTTAGTAGCTCAAACATACCATGCCCTTTCAAACATGTTCCCTATATGCACTTGTTATGTGAGCATATAGATTTAAAAAGAGAGAAAGAGAGAGAGAGAGAGAGAGAGAGAGAGAGAGAGAGAGAGAGAGAGAGAGAGAGAGAGAGAGAGAGAGAGAGAGAGAGAGAGAGGGGAAAATGATGATCTGTGATCTGTAAAAGCCTACAGGAAAGCCTTCCCATGTCCCCGAGACTGCTTGTCAAAATATTTAGTCTCTCTATTGTTGGGGTTCTCATAAGTGCACCTCTATACGAGACTGGACACACCTGTCTCAGTCAGTAGGTGGGCATGAGAAGGTGGACTTACTGACCTAAGTTAAAATTCAAATATTTTGTGGGAAGCTGGCTATTTTACTTTTATATGCATTCATTTCACATATACAGCACAGCAGAGCACACACACACACACACACACAGTTTTTCAAATATAAATTAAATATAAAATTATTTGACTTGATATGCATGTCCTTCTGTGACAAAATTGACAAAGGTGGAAATAAGTAACATAAGGTGCATTTTATATTTCCAAGCAATTTCCCCATGTTGTACACTAATATGTTCTTCACTGTGTGTGTGTGTGTGTGTGTGTGTGCGCGCGCGCGTGTAGGCGTGCGTACGTGCGTGCGTGCGTGCGCGCCTGTGCCAGCAATTATAACAGGGTGGTTGGGGGTAATTGTCATGAGCTCTGTATTGTTATTAAAGCGGACCATTTGACTAGGTTTTCGACGTCATTAGCAGGACAAAGAGATGCAAATACATGCGAAGATAAATTGGTTGTGTTCACACTTAATTTCCCTATCGTTACAAATAATAAAAACTAAGTCAAGCGGAAGAAAAACAGCAGCTAATTAAACTAATACGGTCTGAAACGCAGCCACAGAGTTCGTAGACAAGTTGTTTAAACAAAAGTTTCCATATAGGCTACCCCAAACGTACTATTGGTATGGAAATGTTAATTAACCTGGGTGCTCAACATGGATGTGTCGCGATCTTCCAAACACAGCCTTCCTCACACAGAAGACTAATGTCATTATGTTATCACATTAAATAAAACAGGGTTAAAGCACTTTGGTAAATTCCAGTAGCCTACCGTGCAAGAGTAAAAATATGCATCATTAACCACTGGCTGACCTTTATCACATTCATTGGGAATATTAGACCGTTGTAGGATTAATTGAGCTAATGCAGGCGTATTTGTAGAAATAAACTTGGATAAACCGGTGAGAGAGAGAGAGGCGTGGAAGTTTACACCGCGTTTTATTCACTGGGTAATTGAGCGCTGTGATTGACATGTGCGTGCCAAAAGGTCCTGGAGCATTCCCATTGGTCGAAAAGCACTTCACAATCTCCCCTTGTTCCTCCACTTTGGGCATTTCGAGCAATGCTCTCTTGGCAAGCGGCCGTGTGAGTCAGCAGCCGGACTCAGCTGCAGAACCCCGTTAGATTTGTCGGCATCGAATTTCCAGAAGTTCAAAACTTTAAGCAAAACTTAAGGGTTTTTCTTTGATTCACTTCCGTTTTTTTTTCTTTGCAGAAAAACTGTTTCGTTATTTTATTTTATTCTAACAGCTCTCTATACTGAGAGCATCACATTTTTTGGATTCTGCCCAGTGACTGTTTAGACAATGAAGTGTATTGCTGCTCTAAGCTTCTGGAAAGGCATTGCTGTGGCTTTGGCCATGGCAATGTTCTCTGTTAGCAGTGCCTCAGAATATGAGTACCTGAGCTGGAAGTCGGACGTGTTCAACAGTGGGCGCATCTATGACAAGCCGCCTCAGTGCGTGGACATCCCTGACGACCTGAAACTCTGCCACAACGTTGGCTACTACCAGATGCTGTTGCCCAACTTGCTGGAGCACGAGACCATGGCCGAGGTGAAACAGCAGGCTGGTAGCTGGGTGCCTTTAGTGCACAAAAACTGCCACCCGAGCACGCAGGTCTTTCTGTGCTCCCTCTTCGCCCCGGTGTGCATGGAGCGGCCCATTTACCCCTGTCGCTATCTGTGTGAGAGCGTGCGAGACGCCTGCACCCCGATCATGGAGGCATTCGGATTCCCCTGGCCGGAGATGCTCACCTGTGACAAGTTCCCTGTGGGAGACGTCTGTATTAGCACTCCCAACGCAACGGAAGCCTCCAAGCCTTCAGGTAACACACCTTTTTGTTTGTATGTATGTATGTTTGTTTGTTTGTTTTCTGCTTAAAATATCTCACAAGTCAGGTCATAGACTGGCAGTGCTAACATACGAAGGGAAGCTGCTGAATTTAGAAGTTTCCGAGAATGGCCTGCTAAATTGTGCTGCGGTGAATCTCATGCCCTCATGTGTCACTCAAAAATGAATGGCATTGCAGACAGTGTCAGTAACCACTAAATTCCAGATTTTTATGAAACCCCATTACAATATTACCCACAAGTTGTTCTCATTTATGGCAACCTTGACAGCGTCCAATGTAAACCCACTTTTCATAAATGTGGGAATTGACTTGCATATGGGAGAATGCCACTTGCAGAGGAACTTGCAGTGTAAACAGTAACTCTTGGGGTTTGGCTGGAAAGACATTCTGAAGTCAACTGTATGCAAGAAAGGGTTACATGACACCAGCAGTCACACCTTTTGCTTTCTGTTAGAAGTGACACCGTTGACTTCTTAAGAGCAGTAGACTGTTATTTCAGGGGACAAAGTTTGTTTGTAGATCAGGAATCACATGCTAGTCAGACCACCTTTTGGACCAGTTCCTTAGTATTGTGTTTTAAGCCAGTGACTAAAACCATTCTTTGATGTATTTAAAAACACAATGGTGTTAAAAAATTGACAGCAGCATTTTGTGTTCTTAACCAGCACTTTGTCTTCAACCAACTTTGAAAAAGTTGCTTTTGTTGTTTTCAAAACATTGTCCAAAATTGATATTGCAGTGCTTATTAAACAGCTGGTAGCAATTGATTCAAGAGGGGTTTTAAGGTCCAGCACATACTGGGATTATGTCCAGTAACAAACCTTTGTGTATGTACTTATTTCACCCAAAGCAAAAAACAGGCAGAGCCCATTGTTCTGATAAACAGCTTTTGCCTTTCCCATAGCCCCCTAGGCCGAAAACAGGCATTTTCTAGCTCATCAGAAAGTTAGAGAGAGAGAGAGAGAGAGAGAGAGAGAGAGAGAGAGAGAGCACAAGATAAAGAAGAGGTTGCCCCACATTTGATAACACTTCTGTCACCTCTGCAAATGTGAAATGTGTCCCTCCTTCAAGGCTACAGCTGTAAAAAGCCTTCTTGTAGTTTTTACACCCCCACCCCCACTCTGAGATGTTAAGGTCCCATGCACTCACTCACATTTTTCCTTTGTCATGTCTGAAAGCTATCCTGGTGACATGTTTGAGTTAGTGGTGTCAGTTGTAGTTGAAATGGCCTTAAATCTTTGTTGTTCTTTCCATCTTTCTACGCTACAAATCTAGACTGATACCCCCCTGCCCCCCCCCCCCCCCCCCCCCCAAACAAACAGACACACACGCCAACACACACACACACACACGCACACACACACACACACACACACACACACACACACACACACACACACACACACACACACAGAAAGAAAGAGAGAGAGACAAAGAGAGGCAGAGAGAGAGTTTTACTTTTACGTTTGATGGTTTAAACCCCAGAATTGTCAGTGAAAGTTCTGCCATGGCTTTGAACAGTAATTTCTGTTGGAAACATTCTGTGCCCTGAATGGTGTGTTTGCATCAGGGGGGGCTTTTATCACTCTCTCTCTTGGCAAGAGAGAGCCCTTCTCCTGGAAAGCCTCAGAGTCGTCAGTTGTAAGAGACTAGGGAAAGTACATCTAACTGAGAGGGGTGGCTCATAAATTAGACGGGAATTTCCACCTATGAAACTCCGAGCCTGTGTACGTCAGACCTGGAAAAAGGGGGCAGAATTTAAGAAAGGGATCAATAAAATAAAACCCGCGACCGTGGTGGCTTGTATCATTCACTGTCATTGTCAGTCACGAGGAGAGGAGCGACCCGTAGCAGAAACATTAAGCAGAGTGGATGGTTGTGATGGGACAGGACATTGCTTCGGTAGCCAGCACAGCTGTTTAAGGTAGACGGCTCTTGGACCACACAGATACACCTCAGCTCCAGTCACTCTCCACTTGGGATAAATAAACCAACAGCTCCACTGTTTATAGCCACAGACCCCGGACCTGTTTAAAACAAACTATACTTGGAACACATATTTTTTTCACTCGTGCTAAATTAGAATTTTAGACTGTGCCACCACCAATATCGTTTTCATTTTCATATGTTTGTTCATTTTCACTGTTTGTATAGTAAAGTTTTAACTATACATAAGCACATTTTCCTACATATAACTTCTTGGTTTTACTATGTGTCCCTCTTTGAATGCATAAGTTATTTTAGGAGTAGGACATTGAGAAGATGCACTGAAAAAGTAAAAGAAATGTAATTAATATTATCCTTTTGATTTTCTAGTAGCACCTGTTGTCACAAGCATTTTCACTTGGGTGTAACTTCCACAAGGATTTGTCAAATACTTGTAATTAGCAGACAACTGACTACAAAGAGCACTGTGTTTCAAGAGTAAACACATTTTCAATTTACTTTAGCAACAGTTAGTTTAGTTTATACTGAAGGCCTTGTGAAAAGGGAGAAGTAAGAGAAAAACTAAAATGAAATGGAAAAAAGCAAAGAACAAAAGGTGTCAGTTTACATTTTTGTGATGAATTTCCATTTATCTGATTCCGTTTCACTATAGATTGTATAACTACAGTCTTTTCTGTCTGTGCTCATCAATCCTCCCTGTTGCTGTCTGCTGTGATTTGCATTTATTTGAATCATGCTTGTTAAACTTTTTTTTAAGTATCAAGTCACAACATGTTATTACAATGCACTAAAGTACCACCATTTTCACACCATGTGAGTGCAGCGTACAAATGGTTACTTCTTATTTAAAATATTTCCAGGTAAGTATGTACTACTGGAGTAATTTGGTTCACACTGCGAAATGTTCAAAGAAAACCTAAGTTGTACTGTCATGCAGGTTTTACTGCAATGTGCTGGTGAAACTCATTTCTGCCTCTGTTTATTTCTGATCAGCCTCTTGCCAGGAGATTTGTCTTGAATCTACATTTGTCATTTGGGGTGCATCAAATCCACAACACCCGTGGCTTTGTCACAGGGATTCATCTCACTGTATTTTAGAAATACTTAAGACTGAGAAGATAAACGTGAGGCCTGTGTATCTAATTTTGAAGACAGTGTGTAATAGTGAAGTAGGCATGTTTAATTACGATGTGCTGATTCATTTCTGGCTTACTTGTGCACTTTTCTGTGGAATTACTGCTTTTTTAGTTCTTATATGACCCAAATGTTTTCAGAAGCAAAATGTAAAACTAAATAGAATATGGCAGCAAAGAGCTGCCAGTGTTCTTTGGTTATGTGGTCAAATATGAGTTTGATTGTCTGCCTTTGCAGTGGTCTGCCTGGTGCATTGGCCTTGGTTTCTATTCAGTCTGATCCGTTTAATCTGAGCAGAGTCTCTCCTCTCTCATATAGGTTTCTCTCCTGTCTGCCCCCCCTGTGACAACGAGATGAAGGCAGAGACCATTTTGGACCACATGTGTGCAAGTGAATTTGGTAAGCAGTCTTTACAGGTTTACTCAATATGGTTGCACAACCAAATACATAAGTATTTAAATGTTTGTCCAAAGTTTTAATTTCCTGTTTTCTTTAACCTGGGAAACAAGTACATGTCACTTTTTGGACTCACTGCTTTAATTTAACAGATATAGTGTAGCTCTTTGTAGTGGGGACTTCTTGGCAACTTGATAGTTCAGTAGCTAGATCATATAAAGATTTAAAATGGAAAGGCTTAACAATAGAATCTCAATGAGGGGGCAGTTTGCCTGGATGTAACTAAGTATAATCTTTGTCCCTCGAATGAACTGTGCTTCCTTTCAAAGTATTTTTTTTAAAGAACTATGCTCTGGCCAAGTTTTGTTGTGATTTAGATTATGCCTTGGTGGTCTCTTTCATCACATATTCAAGTCTTTTTACAGAAGCCTCACATCCCAGCAGTCCTGTTTACATAAATATGTTCTCAAGAGAAGAGCTTTGCCGCTGCCTTCCCCCACTTTCTGTTGCTGTTCATGTAGTAACAAACACACAGTAGAATTTACAGTTAAACTAATGTGATGTGAATTATTGCAGTAGAATTGGTGTAAAGGTCAACAATTTATATCAGATTGGCAGATTGGTCACACACACACACACACACACACACACACACACACACACACACACACACACACACACACACACACACACACACACACACAGACACACTTCATTACCACATAACCAGAAGTAAATAACTTCAAACCTAGGATTACGTTTTTAAAACCGCTATGCATTTTAGGTGTCATAAAAACAACTGATTAGTTTTTCACCACCATAAATCCATACCAAGTTGTAGCAAGCAGTGCTACAAATGTGAGGTTTATCACATTGTATGTAATGGAAGAGGGGTGATCCAAAGAGGCACTAAAACCTTTTACTTGGCAGTCAGTGGGGGCAATAAACGGCGGTGTTTGTTCTGCTGTCTGGCCCTTGGGAAGTGACAAGCGCCTCCAGGCTGACCCCTGCTCAGAGAGAGCTCAGTACACTCAGTACACATTATATGGTGTGCCTCAGAGCCTCCTAGCACATCACAATTCCTGCTATTCCCACTTCACACGTTTAAAGCACACTGACCTCTTGTGCAGAAGCTTGCCCAATTGTGCTGTTGAAACACCAGTAAATAAAGTAGCTAATATCACTGATTAAAATGAGTAAAACACGTTGGAATAAATATTTTCTTTCTGCTAGTCTAAGAGCGTGTACATATTTATGTACACATGTGAAATCAACTGTATAGCATAACTGCCGTCCAGCGCTTACGTAAATGCATGGAACTAATCATGTAATCAAGTTTCCAGAGCCAGTATATGACATTGCCAGCCCAAATTAAGATAGGTGCGGCTTTTAGTTCCTAATTGCACCCCCTCGTGCTTGACATCGGATTTGCTATCGGAGTGCTAGGCCCTGACAATGACTGTTAAATGATGCTATTCTTGAAACAATTACACTTAATCACAACGGCGACGTGGGGGTTTTACGAAACATAGAGGTCTGCAATAGCATGCACTATTTTTTTTGTTTGCCTGGCCTCCAAAAAAAAAACCCACCCAAGCGAACCCTAAAATTTCCTTGGACCCGACGTTAACTGATTTGGTAACCCTGAGCCATCTATCTTGCAGGTGACTGTGTTGCTCCACATGTGGAGACAAGCTTGTGTACCGTTCCATCAGCTCCCTGAGCTGCGACTGTATTTGTTTTGGCAGCGCATTTGGAGTGCTGACCCTGAGATTTAATCACCGCTCATTTGTTAGCCTGTAATCTTCGCTGAGGCTGAGGCTACATTTTGGGGGGGGGGGGCATCTGTAGCAACTATTAGTTTTGTCAACAGTTACACAAAACCAAAACCATTATTAGGTATTTTGAAAATAGTTGATTTATTAGATTTTTCTAATAAAAAGTGTGTATGTGTGGAGAGGGGGTTGGCTGGGGGGCTCTTCTCCGGCAAGTACGCGTGGCGCTGGTTTAACCGTAATCATTAGGAAACATTGTGGTGACAGCAGGCAAGAGTGGAGCCTCTTCCCAGTCACTTTGATCTTTCAATGGCAATGATTGTAACTTAACAGACTGCGTCACCTCCACCCGAGCTGCTGAAAGATTTGCAGCTGCAGTTGGGCTGCTATCATGATTTACACCACGTTGCTGCAGGTTTATTTTGCTCCCTGGCAACAAACTTCCAGCCCCCTTCAATTAAAGGCTTGCTTGCACTTTTGTAGTAAATGACGCATGCTTGATTTTTCTGTTCTTCTTCTTCCTCTTCTTCTTTTTCTTGTTTTTTTTTTTTTTTTTTTTACTTGCAGGCAGTAAACGTGTGCAACCATGCACAGACTTCTGCCCCTTTTGCTCCTCTCTGGCAGACAGAGCCCATGTTTGTGAATAGTTTCAGTGCTCTGCTCCTGCTGTGTTTATGGCACAGCTTAAGATAAGTCTGTGCCTCCTTTCGGAGAAGGGCAGAGAGGAAGCAAGGGGTCGCGGGTCAGAGCAAAAAAAGGTTACGCACACACCGATGACCACTAAATGGTCAGGACCAGAAACCAACTGGCCCCTGTTGCCCAAGCCACAAGCTCTTCCACCACCTAGTTTAATTCGTAACCTTGTAGCCCTAAAAGCCGAGTTGATGATGCACATTTCATTTTAGGTCAGCCATAGATTACGGTGACATATATGGAGATGCATGCTTCGTTTATGTGTGCCTCGCCCCCATCAAGGCCAAAGGGGTCACTAGGCTGTAGCTCTGAATGTTGTCTGACTAAATATTTACCAGAGCTGTCTCCGATGATGCAGTAATCTTGGTACGCTTCTTTCTCTTCTGCTGAAACCTTCATGTAGGAAAAATGAGCTTCTGTTTGTGAATCCTTTACAAGATAAAGAACTTGGTTAGGAAGGCTTCTCTGTTACCATGTAATGAAGTGCAGACTCACATTCCTCTTGATTCATAAATGAACATGGTGCAGTTTATATAGCGATAAACTGACATATTTCTCAATGTCTGCCATGATAAGATTTGTAAATTAGTGAAGGAGCTGGACATCTGTGCTAGGATTAAGGCAAGAATTTATATCAGGATGATTTGCTTGAAATATAAATGGCTTCTCGCAGTCTAGTGGAGTCTGACCATTCTCATTGTATTTTTCTCTAATGCTCTGTGATATAGTGTGGGATGTGGAACGCATCTTGTCGTCCCCAGGAACCATTTAGAGCAGACATCTTGTGATTGTCTAATGTTGCCGGACACGTTTTGCTCTACTGAGGCTATTTTGGCTAACCTAACTGTACAGATGTTCTCCAGAACAGGGGAACATTCTGACTATTGAAATTCGGAGCACAAAAAGCTTAAGGTACACAGAAAGTTCATGGCTTTGTTAAAGCGGGACTTGAACCAGATAAAGTGGTTCCTTGGGTGGGCTAAGGCTTCTCTTTATTGCTTTGCTTATTATGAACGCTGCCCATTTTGATTCAGTTTAAGGCTAAGCCACCTCCTAGAATAAGTTCAAAGGATTGAGTGTCGGATAAGGGGTTCTTAATCCTTACCATGTGCACTGTTAATACCTCGTAAAATGGCCTGTTTTGTTTTTTCTTTGGTTCTACAGTCGTCATTAATCGTGTAAGTCTGAAGGTGTCAGAGATGGGCATTGCCACACTGGCTGGGCTCCTTACGGCGTTGGGCACAGAGGTCCCCAAACTTTGAACTGCTGTGTACCCCAAGACACTGTATTCCCAATTGAGCTCCCCGTGCACCACAGACAACTTGCTATGAATATTTGGGCTTACTTGTTGCTGCAAACACAAAATGTGAACACATATTATATGGTACATAATAATGCATTGGCAGTTGGGTTGTATTGGGACTAGTCTGAATGTCTGAATGAAGATCTTTTCCCACATATATTGTGTACCTGAACTTTATCATTATGCTGGTGAGGGCTGAAAACCCTTCCACAGATTTATTTTGCGTATTTCCTAGAATTGATCTAAGTTCCCCAAGGGATACCCGTACCCCAGTTTGACAACCACGAGGCTAATGTAGGTTTTCCAGTCTCAATAACATGATAATGTTTAGAGAAAACAAGAAACCGTATCGATTACAAACCTTCACGGCCGACATGGACTAAAAAACTCTTTTTTCTTACTAGGGAGTGATATTTTCTCTTCAAGCTACTAAGAATATAAGTCACGGTTCAAAGGGATATGGGCGAGGATTACTTTTACCGTGGTTTACTCCCCGACGGGCGATGGCGACTGACAGGGATTTTTAAGGGACAATTAGCAGTAAATCTCAGCTTGGGTGTCAGAGTTTTTGTGCGTCTTGGGAAACCACACGCTCATTACACTAAATTACTGTCTAGGTGGCGAAACGCCTGAAGTTTACACAAGGGTCACGAGTCAAAACCACAGTAAGGGGGAGCGAGAAAGAGAGTGATGAAGATGAACGTACACAGTGTCTTACTCATTTCCCTTGCTCTGCAGTGACGATAAGTGCAGTGTGATGTGGTGACTTGCCTTGTACTCAAAGACTAATATTAAAGAAAAACGCTACCCTCATCATAGTTTGACGAGAGACCAATCTGGGGTTGACTCATGCACACGTACAGTGGAGAAGGTGAGGGAAACAAACAGATTAGGAGGTTAAAGAGAGTTTAGTGAAAGATCAAGCAGATTTGATAAATCTGAGGAGAAGTGTGGGGTTAAGCCGAGATGAAAGTCCAAGCTCGAGCGGTCAGTCTGGTCTAGTACCACCTAACAGATTAAATAAGGGAAATGAGGCATTGGAGATTTTTGGTCACATTTACGTTTTCCTTGTTTTCTTAGGGACACAATGACCTACAGACCAGTCCCATCACATTCCATCTCTCCCATGATATCGTAGACGTGGCATTGCTAAAGACCATTGACCCTATTCATAACAGGAAGAACCTCATAATAAATCTATTGCCAGAGATAAATATTGAAAGATCAAATTACATCTGGAGTCGAACATTTCCTGGGTTTTTTAAAAAAAAAAGTCAACTGCAGACATTTTGCTGTATCCTTGAACCCTTGCACCCCTCTATTTTTTTATCCCTCTGCTCTTTTCTCTAACGTTACTTAGTGGACTAATCTCCTCTTTTGTGGGTCCTGGCCCTCGGTGGCCTGACAGGCATGCACACTGCAACACAAGCCTCTCCTGCCGCTCGGCCCTGCGGTGACCCGCTCCCTGTGGGGAGGGGATAATGTGACGCACTTTGGGATTATTATTGTGCTCTGAAGCAAGAACGGCCACTATAACTTTTCCCAGTTTTTTTCCCCTTCTTTCGCTCCCCCATTTTTTTTATCAAGTGTTTCTTTGTACAAGCCATAGGGAATGGGAATAGGAGGGTGGTGGTGCTGGTGGTGAGGGTCCTGGGGTGGATAAAGGGATGAGGATCAGGGGTTGGGGGGCAACAGCGGTGCTTTGAGAAAAAATATGACTTGCTTGCTCAATTTTTTTATTAACCGGCAAACATCTCTGACTTGACTCCCTCAGCCTTCAAGACCAAGATCAAGGAGGTCAAGAGGGAGCAGATGGACCGCAAGGTGATCCTGCAGAAGAAGAAGAAGATCCTGAAGCAGAGCAGTCACAAGAAGAAGGACCTGAAGAAGCTGGTGCTCTATCTGAAGAACGGAGCAGACTGCCCGTGCCAACAGCTGGACAACCTGGGGAGCACTTACCTGATCATGGGCCGCAAGGTGGACAAGCAGTACCTCCTGACGGGCATTCACAAATGGGACAAATCCAGCAAGGAGTTCAAAAAGACCATGAAGAAACTCAAGACCCACAAATGTCCTGCCTTTGAGAATGTTTTCAAATAATCTTTTTTTCCCCTCTTTTCTTTTGTTGTGTTTGTTTTTATTTGTTTTTCTTTTGCATCTCATTATACACATGAACTTGCACAACCAAGCAACCCAGAATATTGCCTATATTTTCATTGTTTATATAAATATATATATGTCTATGTGTATTTACAGTTTTACCATTGTAGTAAGCCCCCCATTGTGTTTGGCAGGGGGCTCTGCAGGTGTAGAACTGGTGACTTTGAAAGAAAGAAAATGCAGTAGGTTTCAAGCATAATAGATCACTTATGTATATACCCACATACACATCCAGAGCATTATACAAAATAACAGACATCACCGCAAACTCTTGATGCTTACTTGCTTGAGGTAGCCACCGGTCATTATGGTCACCAGAAGTGGAATGGTTATGGTCATTGTGTGTGGAATTGACACACAGACACACACACACGCACACACACACGCACACACACACACTACTAGTTCTGTTGTTCAATGACATATCACTATTACTTTAGACTGTGTTACATATGACTCGAACATATAAATATATAAGACAGTTTTAAACACACTTAGAATTACTGTACTGTGAAGTATCTATCTCAAGGAAGTCCATCCTTCCACTGTTTTTGTGAGTTTATGCCATATTACATTTTGGGATAAACCAAAGATCAAACACGTATGCTATTTCTTTGTTCCATATATCTATATTTTCAACTAGCACAACTCAATCTCCATAACTCCACCAAGCAAAAAAGTGTATTGAACATTTACATTGAACGCTTCAGTCCACATATACAGTACATTTTCTTGAACCACAGGTCTGTTGAATATGTGCAGTTACATATTATAATGGTGATTTTCAGTGTAAGCTCACACATGGTTTGTTTAAGACCTGTTTTGGTGAATGAGCGAGCCCCACAATGTAGAGAAAATGAAGTTTAACTAAAAAAAGTAAAGCTAGAGATATGCTGATCCCAGTCCTAGGACTCATACAATGTTGTGTATACATTATTTGAGGCGTCACATATGTACCAATGTGCATATACTTTCTTACAGCACTCAAACATGTCTGTACAGTCTAAATGGTGAATGTCTTGCCAAGATTAAACCATCTTCCTGTAGCCCTAAATATCATGTTTTTTGTGTCTGGAAATTTCTGTGACGAAATGGTTTTGTATTCAGGTCAAATGCTGATATGTTGACCTGTCTCATTTTTGACTCTACTTAGGATATGATTACTGAACAAATGCTTTCTTGTCTGTATGCATACAAACTACTAAGTCTGCAATGCATCATGACAGTATTAGACAAATCAAGCATATTTACTTGTATGCTTGACTTAAACTTTATGTCAGCATTTCACTTAGTAGAACGGCATTCTAAAGGGTCCTATTCCTATTACTGTCTATGTTAAAGCAACAATTCAGGAGACAGATGACATGGTTTTATTAAAGGGTAGCAGAATCATGTACCTGTATCATGGTTATGAATGGACCCTTTGTGTTCCGATCAAAGAAAATCAACTTACATGTTGAGAAAATCCATAAAAGTAGTACTGTTAGGTAAATTAAAACCATTGAAACTCTAATTTAAACTTCACTTTGTAGTGTTGACATGGGTAAACTACTTGGACCAGCATCGTATTAAATCTCTATTACAGACACGCATTAATGGTAATTCAAGAGGTAATGATTTTGCTAGGCTTGTCCAGGTAGTTCTTTTGAGAATACATGTATATGCCTGATTGAACTGGTTTCCAAGTAGGATCTGGTTCAAATCCTTTTGTTCCCAAGTTGGATTTTTCATTTCAGGCTAAAAATAGGTTTTGACATCACTATTTTTATCCATTTAATCCCTTAGACAGGAATCAAATGTGTAGATGTTTGATTTAATCAAAAGTTAACTCAATATATTTTTTTGTTTTTCACCCATACCCACACACACATGCATGCACACAAACACACCCAGAGACATAAATTGGGAGGCAAAGAGAGCGAAAGAGAGAGAGATAAATTTAGTAAATTCACTCAGATGCAAGGCAATGTCTACATTTTCTTTATTTGGTGTAAAATATATAGAAGTGTAATACAATGGTAGTATACAGTGTGTCAGTGTATCCTGATGTTAATTCAGAAACACTTGTTAAATGGCACTTCAGTTCAAAACAAATTAATATAGTTCACTGAAATCATCTTCTCTGCTTCTGCCCTTGTATGAATACTCTTTCTGTTATTCGTTCGTGCAGCTGAAGCAGAACATTATTCCACACCATCTGATATGGTTTGCACGAAAAAACTATCTCACATGCTAAAGCATGGAATCAATATCTGTCAGGTCCCAAGTTAAAATCCTGAGGATATTACTTTTAGATGGAATAGATAGCATTTTGGCCCGACGGCCAGGAGAAAGCAGAGCATGGAGCACAAATGTGGGCTTCACAGGCCAAGTTCCAAATTCTTGGACTCCTGTCAAATTGGCAGATGCTCCACATCAGCACTAATATTTGCAAGCAGCTTGTACTCTTATAAGGCAAATTTGCTCACGATTTCACAACTACTCTGTTAAATTTAAACAGTTTCATTCCTATGCCATGAGAAACCCTTTGTTTTTAACCAGCCATGTTGTTGTTGTTTCCCTAAGAATAAACAGTACGTATCCTTTTTGTTTTCTTTACATATACAGTATGGAGTTACATATTTTTCCCCAGATGAGAGATGAATCAGATGATGGGCTGGGGAAAGCAGTAACTATATCTTTCAAGTTAATCTTTTGTCTTTCTATTCATGTTCTGCTATTCCGGCTTGCCACATTTAGCTTGCCACAAATGGCTTGCCACATTTCACTAATGCAGTTATTTCCCACTGATCATTTTTTCGTAGCTGGATGTGGATGT
Organism: Coilia nasus; assembly: GCA_027475355.1. Classification (NCBI taxonomy): domain Eukaryota; kingdom Metazoa; phylum Chordata; class Actinopteri; order Clupeiformes; family Engraulidae; genus Coilia; species Coilia nasus. The sequence continues at coordinate 22,442,076 of CM050217.1, forward strand.
GGATGGAACACAACAGGGCAGAAATGCTGAGTCGTGGCTGGCCATTTCGAAGTCAATGTAACAGTGTCTTTGTTTTTGGAAAACTGGCTCATGTCAGTCACCAGTCACCAACACAACTTCTGTGTTGCCAAATACTGTAGGCTTATGTAAATATTTAAGCAATATGGAACTGGTTTATTTGTCAAGAAAATGTATTAAGACTTGTCAGGGTTTGTTGATCTAACTTGGTCTGATGACAGTTTCTGAAATGCGGATGCAAACCAATGCAAACACTACTATACATACATACAGATGTGTTGTGGAAGGGGCAGAGAGTATCTGGGTCCATCCATCTGGATACGAATACCTGCTATAAACATCCGACTTAAAGGCTCATGGGGATGTGGCACTGGGATGTACTGGCCTTGATGTATTTATACAGAAAATAAAACATCAGTCATCTGTCCATGTTAATCAAAGTTTGATTGCTTAATCTGGCAGTACATGATTTTTTAAAAACCTCCAAAGGATTTACACTGACCTGTGTCTCAGCAGGCACAGAATATTTCAAATTATTTTAAGAGCTTAGCGGATATTGTATATTATTACAGTATAATATGGTTATTACAGTCCTGCCGATGTCCATGCTGATATTCTTTTCAATATTTCAATGACATTGCTTTGTTATGGTATTGATATTAATGCAGATGTACAGAGAAACACAGTTTGTTTTATGTGCTTTAACATCTAAAACTGTACAAACACATCAAATAGATCAGACAGCAATTGTCATATTACCATATTTTATTTGTGAAGTGATCTTCTTTAAACTGATATAATATTTTTACCATATACCAACACAATCTGTAAATTAGCATTTCAGACACACCAGGAGTCAAGTAAGCAAGTTAAAGTGAAGATAATTTAGCAACAAACAATAACACAATGTTTGTCATGATAGGGACATTTAGAAGTAAATTCTATGTGCTCATGTGTGCTTATGTTCCTGTGTTTTCTTTTCAGGTGCAATATTATTTGTTTACAGTATTTTCAAATTGAATCATGCCACTATTGTTTATTTTCCATTTTAGTCAGGTTTAGAAATACCAATGTCTGTTTTTAAGAACATACTGAGCAGAAAGCTTGAAGACTGCTGAATTGTCAGAACTTGGCAACAGAATGACACTTTGGATTACTTTCACATAGCAACTCATTCTTTTAAAACTACATTTGGCCAACACTTGATAGTTTTCAGATTTACATTTTTGTAAGGTACATATCAGTCGTGTCTTATTCACTATAACTGAAATTAACCCTTATTGCTGTGACAAGAGCATACAATATCCTGGCTGTTTCACATCATCTTCTAGCTATAAATAATACTACAGATATTCCACAAATACAAAATTATATTTTAATGTGTTATCAAGTAACCTGTTTGAATATGTAACATATTAGGCATCAGAAAGACCTTGTCCTCCATATCTTGAATATAATAATATACGGGAGGGTTATTCTCACAAAGAGATAGTTCACAGTAAATGAACACATCTTCAATAACGATACTACATAATAATAAGGCATCACATGGTCCACTTGCAGCACTGCTGAATTAAAATTATGCAAATGGCAAACCAGAGCAAACGAAGCTTCTCCAATGATGTGTTTGAGGAGCAAAGAGGGGCACTATTTGTGTGGTTGGCCATAACAGTGAGGCATAACAAGGAAGGAGGAAGGGGCGCGGGCGGAGGAGGGGAAAAGCTGACTGTTTTCCCAAACCCAGGGAGGGCTGAACCTGCGGAGCTCCTCTGGGCATTTCAAACACCTTTAATAGTACATGCATGTCATAATAATTTACAACATGACATTTTCCTCAAGCTTACAAAACCAGACATGGGTGTCGGGGCCAGGGGTTTGCCTTGCCTTAAATGTGCCATAAACATTACATATCCTAGGAGAGTGTTTAGTGAGAGGGGAAATTGAAATACTTGTTTAACTGGTGACATTAACTGACATTAACCCTTGTTCCACTGATTGTGAGGCATGGGTGATGTTTAGTTTGGATGGTTTGTTGATGTTTGGCAAAGTCGCAGACATGTCAAAGATTCATCGCACGCTTTTTGGTTGGGACACTTTTGAAGGCATTTCTTTAAGTGCCCTGGGTATTCAGACACTTTGAGCAGTTTTGATTCCCATCAGCAACCGTCAGATGTAACAGGGGTTTGACAGAGCCAAACATGCCTGCGGACATGATCCACACCAAACCTCACATCTGTCAGCAAACTAAAACCTCAATCCTCCCTTGTGCAGCTGTTGATTAGTGAGCTCTTTTGTGTGACCACGATGTGGACCCTGTTTCTCAGTAAGCAAACTTTGGCCGGTGACCTACACTATGTGATGGCCCTTCCCGAAGGGCGCAATTTTACAATGTGCTGTGTGCACTGGGGTCAGTGGAATGAGTGCAGGAGAAGCAAAGAAGAGTGTTGAGAAGCGCTCTCTTTTCCTCTGTTTTATTCTCTCTCCCTCTCTTCTCCTCTCTCTCTCTCTCTCCCTCTGTCTTCCTCTCTCTCTCCCTCTCTCTATCTCTCTATGTGTGTGTGTTTGTGTGTGTACATGTCACCGTGTGTGTGCAATTAAAATCAGGGCAAGAAAGTGAAAAAGATGTTGAAACCATTTGTGTATGAGTGTGTGTGCACACATGTGTGTGTGTTTGTGTGTGAGAGAGAGTGTGTGCGCGCGTGCATGTGTGTGTGTGTGTGTCTCTGTGTGATTGTGTGTGTGAGTGAGCGTAGAACGAGAGAGGGAGCTCCCCATCTTAGTGCACCATTGTTGAGGCACCTGGCTGCAAGGCCCATTGGTGATTTATAAGGCATCAGCAAGAGCTGCCACTGGGGCTTATGTATGAAGTAACTCAGGCCTCCATTGTTTATTATTCTACCGAGTGTGCGCTATGTCGACCAGTGCAAATTCACAGACACACACGCGGGGCACAGGCACACAGGCACACACACAGACACACATGCACACTCATACATATGCACCCACCCACACACACACACACACAGACACAGACTCACACACACACACACACACACACACACACACACACACACACACACACACACACACACACACACACACACACACTCGCACACACAGTCACACAAACACAGTCATACATACACACACACATACACACACACACACACACACACACACACACACACACACAGAGTCATACACACACACACACATACACACACACACATGTACACTCATACACATGCACCCACCCACACATACACACACACACACACACACAGACACACAGACACACACACATACACACACACACACACAGACACACACACATACACACACACACACACACACAGTCATACACACACACACACACACACACACACATACACACACACACAGTCATACACACAACACACACACACAGACACACACACAGACACACACACACACAGACAGATACACACACACACACACACTCGCACACTTATACACATGCACCCACCCACACACACACACAGACACACACACAGACACACACACACACAGACAGATACACACACACACACACACTCGCACACTTATACACATGCACCCACCCACACACACACACAGACACATACACACACACACACACTCGCACACACAGTCATACACACACAGTCATACACACACACACACACACACACACACACACACACACACACACACACACACACACACACACACACACACACAGATAGATGTACTCACAAACTATGGTTATGTTTCATCATTGAATCATACATTGTGGATTCAATTCAGAAGTTAAATATAATTAGCAGTTTTCTATCTCTTCCGTCTTTTTGCGTAACATCTTTTCTTGTGTCAGCCTAATACAGCGTTGCACATGACAAAAAAAACGACATGTTCCATAAACACATTTGCGACTATGTGATCAAAATCTTTCAAAGCAGCAGCGGCAGCCACTAGTGTGAGAGGTCAGTGTGCGCGGACAGTAAGAGCTACCCTGGAGAGAGGGCCCGATCATATTTCCGCTCTCTCAATGGAGGATTGAACTCTTATTTGTCCAAGCCCACGGCACACATAATGACCTGCATAGTGTTTCTGCTATTCAGTCAGCATCAGGTAACAGATCTGCTGTGTCAGCACAACACTGTGGCCCCTGTTTTGATACGTTTGCAAAGCAACAAGGCTCCTTATAATCTCGATGGAAAATGATAACAATTGAAAAAAAAACAGCCTTTTTCTCGACAGGGGAAAAAAAACTTCTAAAAGTTGCTGGTTAAAATGTGTCCATTGAGATATTGCAGGGAGTTAAAATGAGGCCTAATGAGAGTTAAGGGAAAAAAGTTATGTCCACATATTTGTTTCACAGACAATGTGTCTTTGTGTTGGCCTGTGAGAGTATGAGTAATACTATCTTTCCAAGTGCCTGTGGGTTTTGGGTAATGGACTTGAATCAGTTCAAGAGTGGAGAACAGGTTAGAGAACCAAAGTAGAATCTAATAAAACAGGTCAAAGAGCTTTTTGAGAGCTGTAAATCTAAAAAAAAAAAAAAGAATGTGTGTATGAGTGAATGTGCTTCGTTTTCATTTTAAAAACAGGACATGTTACTATAGTTTCTGTGTTTTGCGTGTGCCAGCTACTAGGTGAAATATATTTATATCTGGGTAACAGCCTTAGGTCTCCCTCTGCAGGTAGCAATGCTTATTTGGCGCTGTCATGGTTCGTTAAAGACAAATGCAGTTTGAACAAAGACGTTTTGTGTGGAATGTCCCTGAATGAAGTTGTGACCACCGCTGCAATCATCTGGGAATGCTAACTCGGCTCGGCCTATTTATCTGTTTAAGGTAATTATACTCAGTGGAAATTGGTCTGCTTTTGTGGTTAGACCACAAGTCTTCCACCAGATATCCTCATTTGAGGAGCTGTTTTTCTCTTCCTCTCCTGTTAAGATATATGTATGTATGTGTGTCTTTGGCCTGGTGAGCAGCATGGAGACCTCCACCCCCCCTCCTCTTCCCCTTCTTCCTGTTGTGTCCCCCCACCCCCCAATCTGGGAAAGGTGAGGTGAGATGCTGTTTGACATTTACACCGACACACAGTACGCCAGCTGGGAGTGGAGGGGTTTCTCATCTCTCACTGTGCGGGACTCCAAGACAAACAAGGCGCTCTCAGGCTCTCCTCTCCAGCCCCCTCCCCTCCTACCTCCACAGCTCCGTCCCTCCGGGTACGGCTGGCTCCCTCAGCCCTCACCGACGCCAGCACTTGTGCGCCTTGGCTTCGGCTAGTATGTAAAGGCTCGGCGCATTCTCTGAATGCCTCGTTTTATTTTTCCATCCCTTATTTACAAAAAAGACAGACAGGAAAAGATGGCGGTTAAGCTAAAACAGTCTAGTGAATGTGGGTTTGGAGCCGGGCCCGTGGTTTTGCAGAGAAATAGCACGAAATGAGGTGTGGAATGGCAACCTTAATACACCCATCTTTAATCCTCACTAAGTACTTTCTTTCTCCTCGCAGACTTCATTCGCTGTGAGAATAGCATTACAATTGGTTCGCCAAGAGGGCTCACTCAATCTTTGGCCATACCTGCGCCAAAATGATCATCAAAATGAAAACCCTCCACCCATGCCAGATTTCTATTTCCGTGCCAGTGGGCTCAAATCAGAGGTTGCGTTTTTTTTCGTAGCAACACATTTTTACAACAGAAACAGTTAATATGCTACAATGAGTGGCATCTGTTGTAAAACTAAGAAGCAATTTTCCACATTTGTGGTGATTGAGGCAACATTCCACAGGAGGGCACTGTCTGCCAGGTGTTTACAGAACCACCCACTTTGAGCAGCTCCGTTCCTGTGGAAGGCTCCAGATGTAATGTTTTCATTGCCAGTTGTCCAAAAATAGCTTAAGATGGTGCTGAGTGCACAGGCATCAATTTCTGTCACTGGCTGTACACAGACACTTAACACCTCTATTTTATACTTGTATATATGAAATATCCACATGCCAGGAGCAAAGGGTCTAACTACACTCCTCTGGCTGGATGTATGTATTTACCGGTCTTCTAAATCTTTGTTAAGAACCTCTTAGATTTCCCATTAATGGCATTACATCTATGTTGGTTTCTGATTTATTTCTCATTCATTCCTGACAATATATATGGACACAGACATGGTGGTAAAATGCAGACACTGTATATTTACGTAATGTTAAATTTCTGTATACACACAGAATGATATAATGCAGTGCATTTTTTCTCTAAATATGTTTAGTGGTGAAAATATTTCTCAGACTGTCAAAAAAATGACCCTGACTAACCATTAATTTAATGAGCTAATCCATCATTGTTCTGCCCCACACTCTTTGTGCATAAATAGTTCTGGGGTCCATGGGATTCATTTCTAAGAGTGTTTTAACTCAGGCCTGCCAGGTTGAATAGGGGTAAAGGGAGCATTATTTTAGAGCTCTTGGCCTCATCTCAGCTTCTCTCCCTCTCTCTCTCTCTCATTCTCTATTTTCCTCTCTCATTCTTTCTCTCATTCTCTCGCTCAGTCTCTGATGTTAGAACAAATGCCACAGCGAGCTAAGTCCTCATTGTCCAACAGCCCTGCTGGACAGAGATAGGGAAGGAGGCCCAGGTGTGGCGGTCAGATGGAAATGCTAATACCGAGCAGCTCGCACAGCCCCTCATTATCGTCTCTTTTCAGGTGGGATATAGAAATATCCGCGCCTCCCCTTCCAGTCTAAATTTAACCCCACCACAAATAAAGCCCCGGACAGGCAGCCACATTATATATTCCCATTGAATTATTCACATTGTTTGGATTTCATTTCCTGTCCTGGAAATTACTTTTTTTTTAAAAAGGTGATGGGGTTGGTTTGGGTAGGGTTGGGTGATTGAAAGAATGGGTGGTCTTGTGTGTGTGCGTGTGTGTGTGTGTGTGTGTGTGTGCGTGTGTTAGTCGGTGGATCTCGGCTGGCTCATGTCCTGCGCTGTCTTCATCTCTGCAAAAGCATATGGGAGCTCTCAGCTGTATGACCCCAATTTTACGGGGCCCTGCCCCGGCCTGCCACCAGCCTGGGACTGGCACCGGGCCACAGTAAACACCATCAGGATGTCTGCTAAGCGAATCATTTCCCCCAGGTAAACCTGTTATGTCCCGCCACCCGGGACTACCTCTACTGTGCCACCCACTGAGACATGAGGACAATTTTAATTCGTCTCACTCCTGCCTTTGCCTGTCTCCTCTACATGTGTGCACGTTACACTATACTATCAATACACTTGTAGTATAGTACGTACAGTATAGTAGCATTTAGCCGTAATTGACATCTACACCAACACCCAGTACACACGACCTGAGAGATAGCAGTAGTTAGCAATACACTACCTGGTGTAATTTATAACTTCTTGTGTCTGTAAACTAGACACTGTCAGATCTGTGGCACAGCATCTGTGAATAGTTTTTTGTCCAATGCAACTGGATTCGTTTATCTGACTCCCTAAGATCTGGACTACTGCTTATATCAATGCCAGGCCTGTGCAATCAATGCCAGGTCTGTGCAATCAATGCCAGGTCTGTGCAATCAATGCCAGGCCTGTGCAATCAAGCGGCGAGAGCTGAAGCAAGATAGCATCACTGTTCAAAATGCATAAGTAAGCAGGTCTGTTAGTTCTTACTGAAATAATACTTTCAGATGTTCTGTGGTGTGTGCTAGGTCCCAGTGCCACTGTGCCAATATCCCCTGTCTACTCCCCTGAGGTACAGGGGACTTTATGGTATGCTGTGATAAGCATGCCAGCGTGCATTTGCCCAAAGGCTGGATACACACATGCAATGTAAAAGTGTGTGTGTGTGAGAGAGAGTGTGTGTGTGTGTGTGTGGTGGTGGGGGTAAGCTGGAATTGCATACATTACCATATTTATTAAGCTTCCCGCCAGCATTCTTTTAGCGTGACAAAAGGCAGCCCTGCTCCAGTGCAGTGGTTGGAAAATAAGTACCCCATTACTCCGCCGTGCAGGCACAAGCAGGTGAAGACAAATACACTCTGCCAGGCCTCGTCTCCTTAACCAGAATCACGTTAGGTGCTAATTTAGCATGACATGAGGCAGGTGACCATCATCTATTTATAATCTCACTGTCGCGTTGTATTCATGTCATCCACACACAGCAATCATACCTGGTTCATGACAAATTTGTAGGGGACATTTTGTATGTGGCAATCTGCATTTTATTTTGGAATGTTATCATAGTTTATTATACATATATAATTCGTACAAGGCCTAAATTGTGAGCAGTCTGGGTAACTGTTAGGATTGCTATAAAAAGGGCAAAATGAATACAATGTATGCAATTGTATAATTAATGCAAGTCTACTGCTCTAAACAATGCCCTTTATGGCGTGTGACCTATATGAAAGTAGCCAGAACCAGTTATTCACAGAGACTTACGTTTGCCATTGACCTTTTTAGAGGGTGTTGCTTCTCCACTGTGCCTTGGGGAGAATATTTATCTTAAAGGACATTAGGGTCATACAACGACAGAGGAAAAAACACAGGATGAGACTGTGCACAATTAGGCAGTGTTCTTTCATAAAACACAGACCTCTGTTCTTAGTGAAGATGACACGGGTTGTTTAAATTATGTCAAAACATGCATCGCATGCAACATCTTACATGTAATTTTTATGATAGCATCTTCGGTCTAGAGGGCAAATATGACTGTGTTGGATTAAAAAAAATGAAAATTTCATGGCGTGTCATGACTTGCAGCATTTTTCCTCGCTGTAGTGAGAGGCTAAATTGTTTAGCACTGACGCACCATTCGCACGAATGTGGTGGAGACGCTAGAGTCTTGATGTGTTTTTTTTTATGCATGTCAGTATGCTAAAGCAGATCCATGCCACATCACTCATCTCGATGCCCCAGTTCACCAACTGAGCCTGCAGAAGTAGACAGTAAGCTTTCGCTCAATAATACTCAAATCAGCCTGAGTTGACCCCTGGCTTGACCAGAGAATCGTGAACAAATGTTGCTGGCACATGCAGAATGGAGAAAAAGAGGCCTGTGTGGGTTGAGAGGTCTTGGGCTTTATTACGCACTCAGGATGAGTAATAGCTGTTAATATCTTCTGACTGTGTGCATTCATGGGTATTTTCAAACGCAAGTATGTGTGAGCCAGTGTGTGTGCACGGATGCTCATCTCTTTCTGTGTGTGCTTTTATTTGTGTCTTCTTTCATTTGTCTGTGTGCATGTGTGTGTTTGTGTGTGAGTGTGTGTGTGTGTGTATGTGTGTGTGTGTCTGAGTGTCTGGGTTTATGCTAACACATGCCTTAGGATCTGTCACAACGCTGCAAATGACCTTGAGCTGGTCCTCAGCTGAGGCTTTGTGAAAGGTGGGGGCTGGTGTATGGGTGTCGGGGACTGTGTTTGTGTGTGTGTGTGTGTGTGTGTGTGTGTGTGTGTGTGTGTGCATGTGTGTGTGCATGTGTGTGTTTGTGTGGGTGTGTGTATCTGTGTGAGTGTGTATGCATGTGTATGTGCATGCGTGTGTGCATGTGTGTGTTTGTGTATTTATATTGGTATGTGTGTCTGTGTGTGTGTGTGTGTGCGTGCGTGTGTGTGTGTGTGCTTGTGTATGAGGAGAGCTGTTCACTTGCTGTGAAGCAAAACAGCAGGCTTAACTTTTGAGGCACATTTGCCTGGGGCCAGGTTTCCCAGAGCATGTGGATCAGACTCGAATTGCCATTTCATTACTTTCCAGATGTATGGTCCCTCCTGCTTCATGTACCGATAGCAAACTAATTACGACATCCGAAGTAGGCCATGTAACATGTCCTCATAGCAACATATGCTGTGTGTGTGCGCGACCGTGGATGATCGGTTCCACGATATCTATCTCCACTGAAGTCCAACAAATTCCCATAATGCACAATTTGCATAGCTTACTGGTGAATTTCCATACTATTAACCACAATTCAGCATCTTTTTCTCTCAAAGGAAAAAAAGTGCTTCAGTTTTCTATTATCGCACAGGCTGTGCCCATCTCATCACATCATAACAAATAATGAAATGGAGTGGTATCGTAGTATTACGCTCTAATGGATGACATAATATTTGAATACGGCTATTATCAAATATGAATTCAAACACTATCCTACTGCTGCTTTCCTTTGTGGGCCTCTAGTGCAAAATAGCCGCAGTGAGTACAAAGGCCTCACGTCCACGTCAGGCTATCATGGGCCTCGTTAACTCAAAGCATCCCTATACTCCTAACAAATGTTAAGGGAACAGTCTGCAGTGAAATCGCAAAATGCACAACTTTTGTCTAACGCCGCCAGGGGAAAAAAAAGGATGAGACAAAAAGAGACAAAAGGTTACTGTGCCCAGGACCTGCGCTCCGTCGTGCTCTTAGTGGAGATGGCAGGGGCATTTTAGGGCACCCCCCCCCTCCTGCCCCCCTCCATGCTATCCTCCTTCCTGCCCCCCCCCCCCCCCCCCCCCCTCATATATTGAGTGCCCCCTTGCTCTGGGCTGAGCATTATGAGTGCTGTCCACTGACCTCAAACATGGAGTCTACATTTACATCTGGAGGAACAGGCGCTTGGGTGCTTGCAAGGTCACAGCCAAGCTGTAGCTCGCTCTTTCTCTCTCTCTACTTCTCATGCTGTATCTCTGTGGGGTGCTTCCTGTTTGAGATACACAAGTGAAAAAACAAGAAAGTATTAATTGGGTCATATATATATGTATATATATATATAAACAAAAAGGTGCAATAGTGAGTTTTACAGTTTTTCTCAATTGCTTAAACACATTTTCTGAAAACATGCCTCATACTCTCAGAACTCTACACACAAGTCATAAAAACACACACACAATGGGCAAAACCCCTCACTTCTCTTGCAAAATGAAACTTTGCATTCAAAACAGCATTAGTTCTTCTCAAAATGCTATTTTGTTGTCAAATGACAAACACAAACCATCATATGAATAGACATTTATAACACCCAGTTGAACACTGATGTGCTAAATGTAAAACACTATGATAAATGGAAAACACTTCTTCTCCATTCTTGATAATGATTTAGGCCTTTTCTTGTTCAGTGTTACACTTGCTACAGACAGTACATACATAAGTGTGCTATATTTTAGAATACTGTTTTTATACTCAGAACGCACATAAACATTGTTACAAATATATTTTATTTTTCCCACAAAAACAGTGTACACACTTTGCATCCCAATCAACACAAAGCTGCACTTACAGTGGTCTACATGCAACACAACAGAAGAATTTACTGTAGCCTATACAGTTACAAAAAAAATTACGCTGCATCCTTTCTTCTGTTTTTGTGTGGTCACAGCACCTCATCCACATCACATGCTATGTTTTTCCTGGCCTAGCAGCGAATCCATCCATGAAAAGCATCAATTGCTATATTTCCACATGCGTCTTCCATAGCTTAGAGAAAAGGTATACGCATTTGTGGATTTTGGTCATACACTTTCATCTCCAGTCAAAAAAATCCTCAATTGTGTTGAGGATTGTAGAATATGGAGAGAGATACGTAAACAACTAAACAACTACTGTAAAATAATTTCGTTGACCAAATGGTCAACCAAAATGACTCTGATCTCATCAGAGATTACTGTCCTTTTTCGTCCTTGTCGGTGTCCTCCCCGTCCTCCTCCTCTTACTCTCACTCCTCTAGCTGTGGCTCTGCCTCTTCCAAAGCTCTGATAGCTAATTGTAAACCTGTGTGACAGGTGTTTGCCGATGTGATGAGTCAGTGTACATAATAGGGCAATTGACTTTAGAATTTTGAATCACTGTGTGTTCCTTGTGAAAACAAGAGATTTCTGTCATGAAAATTGTGCCAAACGCAGAGAATTGTCTATAGTGTTTTGAAAAAAGTGTGTTTTAGAACTGCAATTTGAGTGTAAAGCAGGAATTGTGTTTATAGTTTAGCAGAATTGGTTCATGGGGTTGGTGCATGAGTTACATGTTGTGGTCATTGTGTCTGAAGAACAAGGGATTGTGTTTAAACAATTGAGAAAAACTGTAAAATGGCATGAAGTAGCTGGTCATGGGATTATTGTAACCCACCAGAAAAAATGCAACTGATAAGTTTCATTTAAGGTCCATAGCGCATGGGCTATATGTTATAATGGAAGATGTATGTGCGTTTGTTATTTGATTTTATTTACAATGTTTTGTAATTTTATAGTAAACATAATGCAGTATCAAGTATTTTCATGCTTATACATGCTGTTATTATTGTTTGTTCACATATTTGTAAGTTTACAACGAATATGGTGTAACCAATGACTGTACAGGGTGAGAGGTCAGGGAGACCGGAGAAAAAAAGTGCCTGTACGTGACAAATGCTCACTTGGAGTTCGGAGAAAGACGGAGACAGCTGTGTTGTGGACCCAACGAGTTTGCTTCCTTTCGTTTGAGAGTGACATTAGATTATATGCTAGTGTGAGAGCTGTTAAATGTGCAATAGAACATTTATTAGGAGTTATTTACTGATGGTCTCTGCGCATAGCCGAGACCAAAGTTTGAGCGTGGCTGGAAAAACTGGACACGCCATTGCAGATAACGTAGCTACCGTGTTGCTAGAAGGACTATCGCTGGAGCTCGAGTTTGGCACGCTACGCCAACACCAGAGGGTACAGAGACAGGAGCTAACTGCGAGCTGCTTTCCGGGGGTCTACGCTGGAGATTGCTACAGGCGTTCGAGTTCGGCTGGCCAAGCAGACTGCTAGCAGGGGCTGCGCGCTGGAGCTGGTGTGAGTAGCCTGTTTTCGTTCTTTGTTGCGCATTTGGCGCGAAGCGGCCATTTTCTGTTTTCAAGGCCACAACGCACCCAAGCGTCAACTCAGGCCTGCATCGGGGACACTGGGCAGGGGGTGAGAGACAAAAAGGTGTGCCGGTTTTGTGTTATGATAGAGTTGAATGGGCCCAATAGGTTTATGGTGTTGTGAACAAATGTTGATGGTATATCAATGTGATTGTTTGACTGTATATATTTACCACAGGTTTGATGTTGAGTGAAAAGTGTTTAATTGAATAATTTTGTTAACTAATTTCAGGGAGAGACCTATGACTAAATTTTATTTACATTTATGTTTATTTCTGGTATTTCATGTCTTATAATTTTACTGTTATATTTACAATATAGAAATGTGAACTTTATGAACAGTGTGGACCATCCCTTTGATTGCATATTGATAATTAGTGAAACTCATGCTGAGATATAGTAATAAGTAAGCACATGTACATTCAAGACAACATAGAACATTTATGTTAAAATATAGTTTATTGGCATTCAGTCATCATAGTTATATACAGAGGATACTTTTCAGTTGTTGGTTAGTAGAACCCAGGGCGTCACTGCAATACAATATTACTGGGCAGGGGGCGCTACATAAATGGAGGCACCGCTGGGATTTTAATTAAGGTATATATGTATATATATGTTTTTGTAATTAGTGATTTTTGAAGTTTAATATGATGGCTGATCGCACTTTATTCATTGGAGAACTTAGGAAATGGTGTGACAGTGAGGAAGTACAGGATTCCCATGTTTTTATGTTTGTTATTAATAATGATTTGGAAGTTGCTGAAATTGAGGAGGTTGCACACTCCATTAAGTGCTTAGGTCGTGTGCGTGTCAGAGGTAGGAAGCATCATGCGGAACAAGAGAAGTGGCTGGTGCTATGTGAGTGCAAAGAGTTTGTTAACTCGCCTAACGTACCTCCTGACATCTTACCTCCTGGTCATGAACATCCTTGGTTACTCATTTCACTGTTTAGCAGCACAACAGAGCCTAGTGATTTCAGTACTAAGTTGAAGAGTTTCTTGAGTGCTGAACAGAAGACAATGGAAGACCTCCGAGCAGTCGTAGGTCCCACAGAATCTTCTCCAGAGTCAATTATTCGTGCTTTGGGTGACATGGTGGAGAAGATTGCAAAGCCGTCCATAGATAACAGTGGATACAGACGCCTACGTGTATTTTCTGGTGTTTTGCCTACACCAGCAGGTGAAGAGCAATTTGAACACTGGATTGAACAGGCTAGATTAATGGTAGAGGAGGGTGAATTGCCTGCGAAGGAGAAGAGGCGCCGGATAATAGAAAGTCTGAAGGGTCCTGCATTGGAAGTGGTTAAGGCAGCGCGCATTGCTGATGAAAATGTGGGCCCAACAGAATGTTTGAATGCTTTAGATAGTGCTTTTGGAATGGCCGAAAGCGGTGAAGACCTATATTTTTCCTTCCGTCTTATGCAACAGAAGCAGGGAGAGAAATTGTCCGACTTCCTCCGAAGGCTAGAGCAGGCGCTCACTAAGGTCATTAAAAGAGGTGGTATTAGGGCAGCCGAAGCGAACAAAGCTAGGTTAGAGCAACTTATTAGAGGGGCTGTGGCTTCTGACCTGATGTTGGTCCAGCTTAGGCTGAGAGAGAGGAGGAGTACTCCCCCTGGCTTTCTAGATTTGTTGTCTGAGATTCGTGTTGAGGAGGAGTATGAGGCTTCACGGTCAAAATTGAATGCATCAGTGCATACGGTCAGTACTGACAAAGAAACTGACGCGAGGTCAAAGGACATTCAAGCCTTGAAAAATGAAATCAAAGAACTTAAGTCAATGGTTGCTGCCATGGCTGTAGCCTCATCCAAAGTTACAACTGAGAATGCTGTGACTAAAGCTAAAGTGGCACCACCTGAGCCTGTCGGTGACTCAGAGTTATCTTTACTGACAAAGCATGTTATGAGACTTGAGCAGAGATTAGATCTTGAAAAGAGTGGCTCTTCAGATGTTTCAGCTGCTGCTTTACCAGTAGACACCACTCGGGGTGTCCCAAGGAAAAGTAGTGATGAAAATCGAGTGAACTTTTGTTATCAGTGTGGCGAAAATGGCCATTTTAAAGCCACGTGTACAAATGCAGAGAACCAGGCCAAGGTAATCCAGCGGCTTATTACTTCTCTCAAGGGGAGGGGTCAGACAGCACAGCAAGCTAGAGACAAAGGGGGTAGCAGTGGTGTGTGTTCTTCAAAAAGAAGTGCTGTCAAGACACTGACTGTTAATGGGCTACCTAAAGGGTTAGTTGGTCCTTCCTCTCTTGTGTCAGTAAAGATAAATGGACAGTTGTGTGATGCGCTGTTGGACAGTGGGTCACAGGTGACTATAATCTTTGAAGATTGGTATAAGAAGCATCTGAGTAATGTGCCTATCCAGCCGGTATCTGGGCTGGCTATATGGGGTTTAAGTGATGCCAGTTACCCATATAAGGGCTATGTAGTGGTGAATATGGAATTCCCAGCGGAGGTTACTGGTGTTCCTGAAGCCATTTCGGTGCTTGCTTTAATCTGTCCTGGTCCAAAAAGCCCAGATCAGACTCAGGTAATTTTGGGGACGAATGCTAGTATGTTTAAGCGACTGGCAGCATTGTGCAAGGACACCACGGGTGTTGATCCATATCAGACATTAGGTCTAAAGGCAAGCTGTTTTTCAGAGCAACCAGTTCTGCCTTCCCTGATTGAAGAGGGTGTTGGCTGTGTACAGTGGCTAGGCCCCAGTCCGTTGATTGTACCTCCAGGTAGCACTGGCTACGCAGATTGTCGTGTGAAGTGGAAACAACCACCAGCAAATGAAATGTTTATGGTTGAAGCATCTAACACCGACCCACTGCCTGCGGGGGTACTCCTACAGCCAATCGTAGTGT
The DNA here is from genome assembly GCA_027475355.1 of Coilia nasus. NCBI lineage: Eukaryota > Metazoa > Chordata > Actinopteri > Clupeiformes > Engraulidae > Coilia > Coilia nasus. The sequence goes on from CM050217.1 coordinate 22,457,824, forward strand.
CGAGATCTGCAGTCCAAGAGAAGTGTGTTTCAGTACGGGTACAAAATGAGTCACAAAAAGAAGTTGTTATTCCGGTGGGTACGGTTATGGGCTGTCTGCACCCCGTAGACCCCGTTGTTTCAGTCCCTGAGGACTTAAAAGCTAAAGCAAAGTTTGATGTCAGGCTGTTGAATTTCGGTAACTCGCCTGTTCCGGAACACTGGAAAAGGAGATTATGCCAAAAGCTGTCAGAGAGGGCCAGTGTTTTTTCTTTGCATGAATGGGATGTTGGTTTGGCCTGTGGGGTTGAACATCACATCCGGCTTACGGATACTAGGCCTTTTCGTGAACGGTCCCGCCGGTTGGCTCCAGCAGATTTAGATGATGTTAGGAAGCATATTCAAGACCTGTTAGCAGCCGGTATCATCAAGGAATCTAGAAGTCCATATGCATCACCAATCGTGATTGCACGGAAAAAGAATGGGAGTGTTAGGATGTGTATAGACTACCGAACACTAAACCGCAGGACAGTGCCAGACCAGTACACCACCCCGCGTATTGACGATGCTCTGGACTGCTTGTCGGGCAGCAAGTGGTTCTCTGTCTTAGATCTAAGAAGTGGCTACTACCAAATTGGCATGGCTGAGGAAGATAAAGAGAAAACTGCCTTTATCTGTCCATTAGGCTTTTACCAATTTGAAAGGATGCCACAAGGGATTACAGGGGCCCCAGCCACATTCCAACGACTAATGGAAAAGACGGTTGGTGACATGAATTTGCTTCAGGTGTTGGTTTATTTGGACGACTTAATTGTATTCGGGAGAACGCTGGAGGAACACGAGGACCGGCTTCTCAGGGTTCTTGACAGACTGTCAGAGGCAGGATTGAAGGTCTCCTTGGACAAGTGCCAATTCTGTCAGCCGCAAGTGTCATATCTAGGCCACATTGTCTCAGCCGAAGGTGTGGCTACTGACCCATCAAAGGTAGAGGCTGTGAAGACCTGGCCCCAGCCTACTGACCTAAAAAGTTTGCGATCCTTTCTTGGCTTCTGTGGGTATTACAGGAGGTTTGTTAAGAATTACTCTGCCATTGTAAGACCACTGACAGAGCTGACCAAGGGATATGCCCCCACCCAAAAGAAGCACAAGCCAATCAAAGCCAGTGACCACGGCTACTTCAAAGAGTCCGAGCCGTTTGGGGAGCGGTGGGATGAGTCTTGCACAGAGGCGTTTCATATGATCATCCGCTGCCTCACTAACGCTCCAGTCTTGGCATTTGCTGATCCTAATAAGCCATATATCCTGCATGTGGATGCCAGCTTCAGAGGACTTGGTGCGGTCTTATATCAGGCATATCCTGAAGGCCTTAGACCAGTAGCTTTTGCTAGTAGGAAACTTTCCCCTTCTGAGCTGAACTATCCAATCCACCAACTAGAGTTTTTGGCTCTTAAGTGGTCAGTAGTAGACAAGTTTCATGACTATTTATATGGCGCCAAATTTACAGTACGGACTGACAATAACCCCCTTACCTATGTGTTATCGTCTGCAAAGCTGAATGCTACTGGGCATAGGTGGCTCGCTTCACTAGCAACCTACGACTTCAATGTTCAGTACCGTCCGGGCAGACATAACATTGATGCAGATCTGCTATCCCGGAATCCGCCAGAGAATGACTACTCACAGCAGTGGGAAGACATCCCTTCACCTGGTGTGAAAGCTATCTGCCAGCGGATTAGGGCTGAGCATGTTGATGGATCGCCACAGTATGCCGTCTCGCTAGGCGCCCCCCCAGATTGCGTTCCGGAGGCTTACGCCTATCCGATTCATTTGAATAGTGGGGACCTAGAGATGTTGACCCGAGATGACTTAATACGTGCCCAAAGTGAGGACGTCTGGATAGGACCAGTCCTAAAAGCCTTTGAGCAGGGCAGGTGGACCAAGAATAATGACTTGCCTTCTGAGGTGGAACTAATAAGGCGAGAACAGAACAAACTGATGTTCAAAAACGGACTACTACACCGATTGAGCAAGAGACCATCAGGATCAGAGGTCCTTCAGCTCCTCCTGCCCTCCAAATATGTGCTTGTTGTCCTGAGGTCAATGCATGACGATATGGGCCATTTAGGGGTAGAGAGGACAACTGAGTTGCTGAGAAGCCGATTTTACTGGCCTAAAATGTCTAGTGAAATAGAGAAATATGTTCAGAATTGTGGTGCCTGCGTAGCCCGTAAGAGTCCATTTCAGAGGGCCCCGTTACACCAAATAACAAGCAGTGGGCCGATGGATTTAGTGTGTATTGATTTTTTGAGTTTAGAGCCAGATAGCAGAGGAATGAATAGCATACTAGTTGTAACAGACCATTTCACTAGATATGCACAGGCCTACCCAACGAAGAATCAGAAGGCTCTTACTGTTGCGAAGATTCTTATGGATAAGTTTTTCCTCCACTATGGACTACCGGCACGAATACATTCTGATCAGGGACGCGACTTTGAAAGTCGACTTATTAAAGAGATGCTGATAATCATGGGAGTGCGGAAATCAAGAACAACACCGTATCATCCTCAAGGTGACCCTCAGCCTGAACGATTTAACCGAACACTTCTGTCAATGCTGGGGACTCTGAGCAATGAGAAAAAGCGTCAATGGAGTCAGCATGTAGAGTACCTTGTTCATGCCTACAATAGCACCAAATGTGACGCCACGGGATATTCACCGTATTATCTCATGTTTGGGAGAGAAGCCAGGCTCCCAGTTGACCTCTGTTTTGGTGGGTCATCAGGTGATGGGGTTCCGCATTCACAGTATGTGGCAAATTTACAAGAGGACCTGAAGAGAGCGTACCGCTTAGCTACAGAGGCTGCCGATAAGATTCATGGTCGGAACAAAAGGTCCCATGACAAAAGAGTAGGTACACAGGTGCTAAATGTCGGGGACCGAGTGCTACTCAAAAATCTAGGGCTAAAGGGAAAACATAAGCTCCAGAGCCGCTGGAACCCAGAGCCTTATGTGATTGTGGAGAAATTACCCAGTCTTCCAGTATATCGCGTCAGACCTGAGGGAGTGAGAGGGCGAGTGAAGACCATTCACCGTGAGCATATCCTTCCTATAGGACAGTTGGTGAGAGTGCCAGAAGTGGGGGATGACCAACAACCACCAACGCCTAAGAAACGTCTGAGGGCAAGACGAAGGGCTGAGGAAGCCGTCAGGCAGGAGAGAGAAAGTGAAGAGACGAGTGAGTCATCAGTTGAATATGGGGGATGTGGACGACGTAGATCCTACAGTACTGAGTTGAATGAGTTGTTGAATAGACACCGTGACAGAGTTGTGAGAGCAGATCCTATGTCCGAACCTGAGTCGGAGCATTTTTCAGACCATGAGAGTGTTACTGAAGGGGATGATATAATGAATATTGAGGTAGTTGCAGAAGGAATGGGAACAGATGGAATACCAGACAATGATATTCCTGAGGCAGATCCCACAGCTGGCTCTGAGCCTCACGCAGATTCAGATGAGGGTGGGACTGTTGAGGGTTGTGATAACCTGTTGCCTAGTAGGTCAGAACCTGTTGAGAAGAGAACGGTTAGGCCAGTCATTCGCCTTACTTATGACAAACCAGGTATAGCAAAAGACCAGCCCATAACCATAGTGCACAGAGGCATTATCATCAAAATAGGATGATTATGATAGGGCTTAAAATGCTGATGTTTTTCTGTTTTGTTTTTCTGTGTATTAGAGAGTAAGGAACCTGATGAGGACATCAGAGGTTTAGAAAGGGGAGGATGTAACCCACCAGAAAAAATGCAACTGATAAGTTTCATTTAAGGTCCATAGCGCATGGGCTATATGTTATAATGGAAGATGTATGTGCGTTTGTTATTTGATTTTATTTACAATGTTTTGTAATTTTATAGTAAACATAATGCAGTATCAAGTATTTTCATGCTTATACATGCTGTTATTATTGTGTGTTCACATATTTGTAAGTTTACAACGAATATGGTGTAACCAATGACTGTACAGGGTGAGAGGTCAGGGAGACCGGAGAAAAAAAGTGCCTGTACGTGACAAATGCTCACTTGGAGTTCGGAGAAAGACGGAGACAGCTGTGTTGTGGACCCAACGAGTTTGCTTCCTTTCGTTTGAGAGTGACATTAGATTATATGCTAGTGTGAGAGCTGTTAAATGTGCAATAGAACATTTATTAGGAGTTATTTACTGATGGTCTCTGCGCATAGCCGAGACCAAAGTTTGAGCGTGGCTGGAAAAACTGGACACGCCATTGCAGATAACGTAGCTACCGTGTTGCTAGAAGGACTATCGCTGGAGCTCGAGTTTGGCACGCTACGCCAACACCAGAGGGTACAGAGACAGGAGCTAACTGCGAGCTGCTTTCCGGGGGTCTACGCTGGAGATTGCTACAGGCGTTCGAGTTCGGCTGGCCAAGCAGACTGCTAGCAGGGGCTGCGCGCTGGAGCTGGTGTGAGTAGCCTGTTTTCGTTCTTTGTTGCGCATTTGGCGCGAAGCGGCCATTTTCTGTTTTCAAGGCCACAACGCACCCAAGCGTCAACTCAGGCCTGCATCGGGGACACTGGGCAGGGGGTGAGAGACAAAAAGGTGTGCCGGTTTTGTGTTATGATAGAGTTGAATGGGCCCAATAGGTTTATGGTGTTGTGAACAAATGTTGATGGTATATCAATGTGATTGTTTGACTGTATATATTTACCACAGGTTTGATGTTGAGTGAAAAGTGTTTAATTGAATAATTTTGTTAACTAATTTCAGGGAGAGACCTATGACTAAATTTTATTTACATTTATGTTTATTTCTGGTATTTCATGTCTTATAATTTTACTGTTATATTTACAATATAGAAATGTGAACTTTATGAACAGTGTGGACCATCCCTTTGATTGCATATTGATAATTAGTGAAACTCATGCTGAGATATAGTAATAAGTAAGCACATGTACATTCAAGACAACATAGAACATTTATGTTAAAATATAGTTTATTGGCATTCAGTCATCATAGTTATATACAGAGGATACTTTTCAGTTGTTGGTTAGTAGAACCCAGGGCGTCACTGCAATACAATATTACTGGGCAGGGGGCGCTACATTATGTTTTGTCCCCAGTATGAATCTGAAAACTGTAAAACTAAAAATGTCAGTTTGATCATGCAAGCAAGGATGTTTAAGCACTGCTTACGTGCTATTCTAGCTGTAGTCCCACAGGGCCAGGTAGGCATCATAACTCCTCGTATATGGCTTTAGATTTCTGCCAAAAATCGAACATTGTAACTTAACAGTTTTGGGAAGGTCACATATTCAGTGTCAGACTTTAGTATATAACTCTGTTAAATGAACGTCTGCGCCCACATTCACTTTTCTCCCATGGCCTTGTTTTGCTACCTATTCTCCCGAAAAGAGAAACGTATTGCAAAATCAAAATGGACTGTCTCGGACATAGCAGGTAGGTTCTAAGAGGTCGTTTTTAACCACGCCCCATTGCACAGGTATGCCAATTTGCCCGCTGCTCTCCTTCAGGTGTGCTGGATTGGAGAGGCCTGCTCAGTCTACCATTGGGGGAAGCTGTCCTGCTCCTGGATTATTACTTTTGCTTTTGTCGCTTATTTCTCTTAACTGACCAGCACCACATTTTTGCTTACCTCTTTTTACACTAACTTACACTACATTTCTTTATCTTTACTATTTTTTCCTTATCTTTCCTATTTTTCACAAAAAAAAAAACATAGTTCTAAGATCTGTATGTGCCTGTGCTTTATTATGCATCCATGCGTGAGCTGGTGTGAGTGTTACACTAATCTGAATAAAAAACAGTATATGAGAGGGACATTGTGTAGGGTTCACTATAATTCAATATATTTGTGATAAAAGATGCAGCTCAGAGTAGTGATATGGGACCAAACAAAAAAGTACTTTAGCAAAATACTGTTCTTGAAGTCGTGGGTGGCTTTTATGGGAGGCACATCAGTCTTGTCTGCAGGTGATTTCACAACAACAAAACAGAAATGTAACAAGCTGTCCCCCGATACGCACTCTCATCACAGAATGTCTAAATCAGAACAGGTAGTGAGACAGCTGTGACCCAAAGAAATGAGACTGACCTGAACCTTTCTATAGTTCAGAGTGAAGAACACATACAGAGCTTTTGTTTTTGCCAAGATCGTAAGTTCTTTTTAACTTCTTTAACAAAGTTCAATTGCTAGATATGTCACCTATGCCCACCACGGGGATGTTGTGAGCCAGGGTTGAGTAGGGCAGTGCTGTCCTATCCGCTGGGAAATAAAGCGGACGTCAATGAGTCCACCTCAGCCAATTCCCTTGGTCCTGGAATGGCATATACCTCCATATAGGGCCTGTCAACAGCTGTCATTCCAGCCAGCCTTCAAAGTCGTCGAGGAGCTGTATCTGATGTGAAGGATGACTTCATTTCTGCAGACCGGTTTCTCTTTTGATTGACTGACTCAATTTTGGAGGCCGTACCACAGCAAGTGGGCATATGGGACCTGTGAAGGCTTCATCTATCAGGAGAAATTGTAGACTCAGCTTTGCAGTCAGCTTGGGTGCCCACTGCAGATGCAAACAGTGTGATTAATATGTTTTCTACATTGGTGCAATGAGATGAAATGGTTCTTATTTGTCCCTACTGATAATTTTCATGATTTGTTTCGAGTCAGCAATTTATATTAAGATAAAGCAAGATAAAGCATTGGCTCTACAGTGGTGCACTGTAAGAACTTTAGGCTGCTGTAGTGCTAAAGTCTAAACTGTAAATAATGATGAATTAGCAGTGTCTTGGGCCAGCTTACTCTGAGGCTTGGCTGGCTCCTAGAGGGTTCTCTAAGCACCTCCAGAAGGTACTGACTGTGCCTGAACCCAGATTAAGCTTCGTCTAACACACCCACACAGAGAGTCACAAAGACATACAAGCTTGCATCCGCACACACAAATACACACACACACACACACACACACACACACACACACACACACACACACACACACACACACACACACGTAAATGGAGACACATGCCCAATTGCAAGCACTCACACACCAGCACACACGCTCAGACAGACACACACATCTCACACACATGTAAATGGAGATACATGCACAAACGCAGGCATGCACACACCAACACACACTCAGACACACACACACACACACACACACACACACACACACACCATCCCATGGAGCCTCCTACCCTGACGCCCATGCACAACCGTCCCCACCCCTACACACACACACACACGCACACACACACCATCCCATGCACGGCTGTCCCCACCCCTACACACACACACACACACGTGCGCACATACACACACACACACACCATCTCATGCACAACCGTCCCCAACCCTCTACACACACACACACACACATGCACACAGGCTGTCAGTCTGCAGCAGCCCAGCCTGCAAAGCCGACACCGGTCCAGGGCTGAAAAGCCTTCCTCCCGCTCCTGTGGTCGCCATGGGCAATTGTGCATGGATTGACTGATAGTGACATTCACTCGCGCAGTGTGACTGCTCATGCAAAAACAGCCCAGGCCCCCCAATGCTGTCAGGCTCACACCGGTACGGAGCGAGACGGGATCTTGGGGGTGATGCGGCTGCCGCTGACAGATAGCAAAGTGGCAATTTTTTTTTTTACTCACCATTTCTTTTTGTCAGATAAATCAGCTCTGATATCTAAGGAGCACAGAGGAAAAAAAACAGACACAAAGTCACAAAATCACATTTTTTATGTTACTCCCTGTATTATTGCCATTTGCATTGACATGACATCCAAGCTTCAAAAGGAACCCCGTGAATAAACAAGCATAGTCTCGGGCTGGAAACATTCTAAAAATGCATTAACGCATTTACTTATAAAATAAAATCAAAAATCAAACTTACTGTAAAATTACATTTTCTCTGTTTCTGCATTTTGAGACCATGCCTATTTCCCATGTAGACTCCTCATTTTAATCTGATTAGATTTCAGTTGATCAGTTTATGTTGTTCAGTAAATGTTAAGAAAAATGTTTCAAGGATAATCACTGCTTAATAAAATATGACAGCTCATTTGATTGATATAGAAATTAAGAGGGCAGCCTCAGGTAATTGGGGCTTACACTAGTTTCTAAACAAGAGTAGCTACAGAAACAGCACTTTTAGTGCAAAATAACATCACATAAATGCATTCCTGCACTGGCATACACTACCTAACCCTTCCTATTTAATAAAAAATGTCTTTTGATGTCCACGACTGGGATGTGCCATGTAGGCTACTCTTGGCAATGTTCTTGACTCTTGGAAATACCAATTTGGTGTCACTTTAAAGTGTCATTGGTCAGGAGAAAACCTTTCTGGACCTCCAACATGCTTCATGGACATCAGTCAGTGGCATCCTTACGCAACACCCATCCTACCTGGACTCTCACATCATGCCATGGGTTTAAAGCAATGCAGACTGTAAGGTCACAGTCCTTCCCCTTTGCTGAAATGGATCATCGCAGATAAGAAAAAAAACTGTTTGACTGCTGTTTGACACAGGAGCATTTATCCATGTTTTACAATGTATTAGTGTGACTGCTATTTAAACTGTTTTGCAATCAACAATGCCTCGTTAGCATCATATCTCATTGAAATTCAAATTGTGCAATAGCTAACTGAATGAAAATCTAAAAGTTCATCTCATGTAAATAAATAAATAAACAGAGCTGGTGTTTTGGCTTGTTTTTCATATGCTCAGAAGGATGCTAGAACAACTCAGTGAATTGCACTACAGGGTAATTTCTCCTTACCATGGGCTTACCCGAAGACTGAACACCTGAAAAGACATCAGACACAGAAGCCTTGTTGTGATACCGACAACACATACCAAATCCAATGTCATTTACAAACGAGGTTTTCATAGATGCCTGTTTTTTGTGTACCAGGCACCATTTATGCATGTCTATTAACGCTAAACATTACACAAGATGCCTGCTAGGACATCGTTTAAAAGCCACTGGCCATTTGTTTAGAAGCTGTCACATTTGATATTGTCTTTGATATCACATTTTTCAACTGGCCGTCCGTCTACCTTTCCACTTATCTGTTTGTGAATAAATCTCCTAGCCCCCCTGTGGACACGACAGTGAACAATAAAAACAGACCGGGCACACCGTGGACTCTTTCGTTGCAACCTTCTGACACCACTGGTCGCCTGGGAGAGACTGTTGATGAAGGAAGAGTGAAGAAGCTCCGCAAACTACTACTGTCTGCTGGCCAATGAGGCAAGAGCGGGGCGGAGAGCCGTCTGCAATTGTACTACAGGACTGCAGGCAGCTGCATGAAGCTAGCATCTTCAATTCTCCATAAGCGTCTCGCTCATCTGGTCAATGGATTACACAGTTTCCCTCCAAGTGCAACACCAGCTGACAGTGTTCCCAACGCACTTGTACCAAGGATACAGTTTGGAGTTACAGGTACACCGTTTTTAATTATTTACGCGCTATTTGTAGTGATCTGTTAAACTGTGAAAATACTGTGTTGGACATCTGAGTACCTCACTCTAAAATAGGCAAACTGCAGTCACATGTCCCAGAGATCCAGGGCACAGCCGTCCCCATGCCGAGGTTTACTTTGGAATGCTTGTTTCCTCGCTCGTGTCAGCATCCTTGAAACTGTGGATGCGCCGGTGCTGAGAGTGCGCGCTGTTAAAAGCTACCAGGCAGCATGCCCCATCTGTCGTCAACAGGATTCAGTGACAAGGGTATTCTTACGACCTGAAATATAGGGCAACACGCTGATATCCCCACCGCGTTGTGCAGCGGCTTTGGCCCAATTACACGTTTGGGTTTTCTCTGTTATCTCAGTTTTTATTGCCAAAATATTCTTTTTCTTTATGGAGAATTCGTGTATTCTTCCAACTGAGCTCCGACTGTTGCAGCCCTTTATCCATACTTCGTGTGTTTGGGTCTCGTTGGTGGGCACATATACTCATTTGGTTCATAATTTACCTTCGACCTTATCGCGTAATTAAATTACAACACCTGGTTATTATGCGTCAGTATCTGCGTAATTTTAAAGCAGCTAACTGGACGCTTAGTACAACGACCTCCTGTCGCTTGTTGAGTATATACCAACACGTTGTTTTTACCTCCACAGTATAAAAAGTTGGTATTCTGACGTGGTCAAGGCAGACTTGTGCGCATTGCTCCCGGTGTGTTTGGTGAGGGTTCTGTACACAGTTGTTCAGATGTGTTATTCACAAAAAGAGCCACTAAATTCATGTCAGTTATTCTAAAATAAGGCATTCGTTTTCATGTTATCAGTTCTTGTATTTTTAACAAGTCCTGAGTCAGGTTCCTTTTCAAATGATCTTTTTTTGTGAAATAAGTTTTCATATGCACTCCTGTCAAGGCACCACAGTATAGGTTGTTGTAACATAAATCGTAACATATACTCATATATACTAGTACTGGGTTATGATACATTTTGATGACCAACAAGCTCATTCTTGTTCTACTGTAGGTGTGCATGTTTTGAAAGGAGAGCTTTCTTCTTTGCAGGAGTCCCCAATTTAGAAATGCAGGTCTATTTATATCATCTCACAATGAGGCATCCGATTACAAATCATGCAGTATTTGTGTATTTGAGATGGCCTTTGAAGTGTTTTTTTCCAGGTGGTGGTAAGATTATCTCAGAGCCTTGCTATAATAGCATTAATATCGTCTTTGCTGTGATCACATGCCCCCAAGTGCAACATGAGACAAAACCAAATGTCTATTTTGAGATGGGAAGCGTCTTCTTTTCTTTTTCCAGCACCGACTTCAAGGAGAGACGGCTTTAAAAGAGTCCCTGTGATGAAGTCTCAAAGCAGAATAAAGTCAGTTTCAGGCCCTGGAAGTGCATGAAAATGAAGGTGTTTACAGTATGTTCTGAATCTGTTTACACACACAAGCAGCAAACTCTCTTCCTCACTCAGTACTCCCTCACTTTCTCCCCCTGTGTTTTTGCTGCTGCTGTAGGTGGGCAGTTTTGACAGCAGTTACTCAGAAACAACAATTCTAGCAGCTATAGATAAGAAAAACACCCCAGTGCAAAAGGATTGGAATAAAACGCATGAATTATTGATGCTCTGTTGACAGTGTGGATGCCCCCCTCTACCTCCCTCTATATACTATGCAGAGAGAGGCAGCACTTTTGGGTTTTCCGAAACGGAGCAGAATTAGCATGCGCCCTCTCAGTCACTCTCAGATGCTCCTAACAGAGTCTTGGAGAAAGACTTGAATCTGTAGAATTTGAGAGATTACAAGATCAGTTCTCCCACTCATGCATTATAGAAGAATCAAAGTCAAGCGCTCGCCTCTTACAGACCCCTGCGTGTGGAGAAACAGCAAATGAGCTTTTCTCCTCCCCCTCCTGCGTGAATGTAATTAGACCACATTTGCCCCATCAATTAACTGGTAGGATTCTGGCTGAATGACACCGTTTTCCCCCCAGTACAAACATCAGGAGGGTTGGACCTGACTTGCTCCCAGTAGGAGAGAGGATCATTATGGGCCAATCCACAAGGTGGCTCTGCCAGAGCACTGTTTTCCTCCTTGATATTTTACACATTATTTTCGACCAATTTTGATCTTTTTTTTCCTTTTTTTTTTAACTCTGTCGCCTGTGCCAGAGGGGGCTGCAGTCTCCTGAGAACTTTTTGTGCTTACGCGGGCAATTTTCCGGAAATACTAAATTTCTACTTTAGCAATCTGTATTTGTCGCCTCTGTTTAACGATGTGTGTGTGTGTGGCGTCTCAAACCTTCCCCTGGAGTCCTTTCAAGGAAAGTTATTTTTCACTTAAGGAGCCCTCTTGCCAATATAGTGTGCCAGAATGGCATGCAACCAAATTGCTGTCATGTTATACTACTGTTTAGTAGTAAAACGGGCAGTTAACAAAGTTGAATGAGGTATGCAAAAACATTATAATCGTGTTAAGTATGGCAGGGCCTCATCATTTTTTGTAAGTTTCAAGTAGCCTTTTGCTACTGCAATGCAGTTTCTATAGTGATTGATGTAAAGGTTTTAAAGAAGGCGGATTGACTACATAATATGTAACATTTTCTGAGCAATTACCATAAACCACTTATCTAATGTTATAACATCAGCATACATTTGGTGTCTCAAAAGAATTAAGGACTTAGTTTAAATTATTTTGTGCATATGATTTCCTTCTATTCAGTTCCACAGCTTAAAAAAAACTTCAGCTCACAAGGCATTGCTGCCTATTATCTAATAGCTGTGCCATGCATTTCATAAGTATATTACACACACAGTACATTAAACTGGCATGGCTGTTAGGTAATAGGCAAGAAATGTTGAGGGTTTGGAAGTCTATGAAACACTATCTTATTACAGTGTGGTAGCAAACATCACAGTCAATGTTAGTGTCAAGTTACCCAAGGGGTGATGAGAATAACCTCTCCAGAGGATTTGTATTCAGGCAGGTAATAAAGGGCCCATACAAATTCTGGAACATCAGGAGATAATAACCTCTGGGAAAGCACCAGCATTTAATACAGGCACAAGCTAGCTGATAGTCCAACTGTAGAATTTCGCTTTCATACCTTCTCAGCAACATCTGTCCCAGTGGACACCAGACTATCCCAAAACCCCTCCCTCAGACCATGTCCTGCAATATTCTCTTTTAGTTTCATGAAACTACTATGTTGAATCCCAAATTCAAGACTATTCCTTCTGTTGTGTTTTGAGGGTGTATGCTTTTTTCATACAAGTTGACATTTACAACAACATATCCATGGCATTCAAGCTTCATACTGAAGTGATTAAGTGAAGGTGTGAAGTGTGCTTTCAAAATGATGCTGACTTTGTTATAAACTGGAGACTGCAGCACTACCATTTTATCAGCATCTTGGGGCCGTGTTTGGCTAGCTGGCATAGAAAACTGGAAGACATTTTTGAAACATCTCTCAATCCTGTCATCTGCCTGCCTGGTGACATGGCATGGCATGGCATGGCATGGCAGGATGATCCTGGGTCTATCCATCCACCTCAGCTTGAAGAAGGAGCCTTTCCTCACCCCCGCGTCTCCGTCCTATTCATTTTCACTGAGTCTCCATGATAAGGCCCTGAGGACAGTCCTTCCACCAACGACTTTGACACCTCAGCCCCCCCCTGACTAATGCAAAATTACTTTGAAGGAAAGGCTTCTGAAATGCCTACATATTTATATTCGGGGTGCAGCTTCTGTAGGAATCTGGAACAAACTGGTTTTTGGACTCAGTGCATTTCAGGTCCTTGAAACCCCACCAAAGAGGGCAATTATTTTTAAAAGTCAGTGCGCTTGCTGGTATAATTTTTTTTGCCAGTGTAGTTAATATGAGACAGTCCATTTGTACTCTATTATTAAAGAGCTTCATATTTATTCCACCTGTTTATTTTAAGAAAGCTTAATATGGCAAATCCCCATAATCCATCCCCCCTCTCTCTAATACTGCACCATATGAAAATGAGTTCATAAATATATGCTCATATATTTGGTGGGTGATACTTGTTCCCTGTCTCTATTAATAATTCAACATGTTTTGCTATATCCACTTTCCCTTGTATTTAACAGCCTCAAATATGAAGTGTGTCACTGTAGCTGAAGGATTTGGTTGATAGCTCTGACTTGTAATAGTTTTCTGTCTCTGTACAAGCAAAGCATGTACTATGCTCCTTGCAAAGATCAGCTGTTTTGACAACCACATTATTAGGTTTTATCAGCTGCCATCACCGCACCGTTATTTTTGCACCCATTTTTGTTTGTGAGAAGAGCACCAAAATCATGATCATTCATTAGAAAAGTCAAGCCAGGGACCTCTTCTATTTCTGGCTTGAAACAACCTAACATTTTCTCTCACTCCTCTATAGATTATTTCGAATGCAGAATGGCCAATTAATTTCCTTGCAAAATCCCCTAAATGCTCTTTGCAGACCAGGGTAAGCGTCCAATTTATGCACTTGACTTGCAGCCTCAACTTGGCAGCGTTCCAGGTCTTACTTTAGACCTTGGGAATTACACACACCTTATAACCACACACTGTTCTAAGCCAATCCCAGAGACAGTGCTTTAGAGGGCTGAGGGGTTGTGTTTGCCTCTGATGTGACATGATCACCTATCTGTAAAGACAGAAGAAGACTTGCTTTATGACTCTGCCAATAATGTTTGTTGTAGTGGAGAAGGAAGAGATTTGTATAAACAAGAGAGGACAGTTGTATTTGATTAGATGAGCAAAGTTGATCATCAAGGGTGATTTGATTCAAACATTATTCATAATGGCAATAACTTTGGAGAACTGTAATAAATTTAGAGTACTCTTTATAAATAATTTGTTTTTGGAGGAGTTTTTTGTCTTCCAGCTTTTAGCAAGATTCAGTTGTATTGTGTATGACTGTTTCGACTAAATAGACCCACTAAGTCTCATCTCTACAAAAAGAGAAGCTTCTACAAAACCCTACTTTTTGTAAGACTTTACTGTTCTGTGTCAGACTTCTTCAAAAAAGACCCTAAAAGGGTTATTCATAGAGGACTCTCTCTGTCTCTCCTTCTCCTTCTCTCTCCCTCTCTCTCTCTCTCTCTCTCCCTCTCTCTCTCTCTCTCTCTCTCTCTCTCTCACACTCACTCTTATCTATCTCTGCCTTTTAGAACAAAAAAGTGGCCCTGAAAAGGACAACTCATGATGGACTCTCTCTCTCTCTTTCTCTTTCTCTCTTTCTCACTCTTATCTATCTCTCCCTTTTAGAACAAAAAGTGGCCCTGAAAAGGATAATTCATGATGGACTCTCTCTCTCTCTCCCTCTCCCACTCTCTCCAGATTTCTGGCAAAGGGCTCTCTCTGTGTAATGAACTCAAACCCCACAGCCAGATACTCTATTTTAAGGTAAAATTGTGTCTGCCCTGTGCAGTAGGGTGACTGCGCTCTGGGCTGTTTTGTGAAAAGGTCTGACATTGTAGGTGTATCTGTGGCCACTTTCCAGTCACCAGCGTCGAGGTTTATGCCATCCAAAAGCAGTATTTATTTACGTAATGCTAATTCTAAGTCAGAGGTCACATCGCCCCTCAGTGACATCATGCTTCATTAGGTAGAAAAAGTCAGGGCAGGACTTTCCTGTACAAAATTATTTCTAAGTGTGTTGTGAGGTGCATCCCTGTGTATTAGTTAAGGTTATGCAAGCCAAGTGATAATAAATCAGAGTACTTAACTTAATCTTTTTTCTCGATTAAAACAGTAAAAAACATTCACACCTATATGATGTTGGTGTGAATAAACAAACAAACAAACAAATAAACAGCTTGCAGTTACATATTTGTAGCTTCAGGAAATACAGTTAGGGGCTGGGCGTAGCAAAATGGAGCTTGCATGTAACCAAGGCAGCACACGGAAGAGCGCATGAGTAAAGTCATGGCAACCACCGGAACCACATCTGTACTCCACGCATAACTGAACTGCAGCAGTGTGTGTGTGAATGCAGCCACTCTTACATAAATTGATGTTGTAAATGGATTTGGGATGTCTTTCATGACCCTGCCTCCTTAAAGGTGTACTTCCACGAGAAACAGTTTAGTACTTGCTCTTTTGAAATATGATAGGTCACCCCGAGTTGCATATGCATGCTGCATATCAAAATGTTTTTCTATCCCCCACTAGCGCACAGGGCAATTATTAATACTAGAGAACACCGCAAAATTAATGAAAACACGATGGAAGTACACCTTTAAGCACTTTGGTATGAAAATGTATTAAATATGTCACACAAAAGTATTCAAAGGTGCTTCTGTGTCACACATGCTGCATGAAGACAGTTTGTTAGCTTGTTGAGGTTGTTAGTTAATTTATGGTAAGCACAAGTATATACATAGACAATTTCATCTGCCACCTTTCCTACAAAATCACATGTGCTTGGCAATCAGTTAATGAGCTAAGTTGTACGTGCTGACCTTCAGTGATCTTGTTAGATGAAATTGTGTAGGCTCATTTGTTTCGCTTGAAGTAAAGGATCTGGTCTGGGAAGTATTCGTAATTGTTCCTGTATAATCATGAGCAAATCAGCCTTGTTTACAATATATGTTGTTTTAATTAAGTTCTTGACATTTTGTACATTCTCCAGTCCTTGTCTTAAAGACCCAATAAAATCAAAATAATATCATCTCTCTGTTCCTCAGACTGTAGAAAGAGTTGTTTCTAATTGCCTCATTATTATTTAGTGAGAACGTTTTTCGCTTATGAAGAGGATTAATTATCTCGAAAAAATTGCATAGTGCTGCTTTAAAGTATAAAATGAAAATTGGCATGTTAAAACATTGCACCGAGCGGGTATGTTTGCTGAGGAGCAAAATTGCGCTAGCCTGTTGCATTTAGAACTTCACTATGTTCCACCATTTCCATATTTTCCACTATTTTCCATTAGAACGCCACACTCCATCGGTAGTATAACATAGGCCCTGGCATTCAAAACGAGGGAATGGGAACTTAGTAAGTGTACACATTGGTTATTCAGAAAACAGTTCTTCCAGGCAATACCTTGCAGTAGTTTCTCATCGCCGCCGTGAGGAAAGTCCATACAAGTCGATTGACGAACACGAACCAGCGGGAAGAATAGAAGGAGAGAGGTGGTATAATATAACTTGCATGGACTTCCCTCATGGCGGTGACGAGAAACTACTGCAAGCTACTACCTGTAAGTGCTGAGGTACTATCCATGCTACGCTATGCTAAAAACAACCTCATGACATAAGCAGGATGAGATTTAGTCCTGTCCTTCATACACCAACCATGAAAGGTGGTTAAAAGCTGTTAAACTGCCACATTCCACAACACAGTAAAACTGACCTTAGGACCTGACTTTCAGCATCTTTTCAGACAGTTTTCTGTTATGTTTTACACATTTCGAAACCAAATACGGTTTTCAACTTACTGGGTCTTTCAAGCATATTTTACCACACTCCTCAGATGGTCGAAAAAACATGCAGTCATGGATGAGAACTTCTGAAAATCTGCCCTGTATCTTCCAAGTTCGTTTCATCAAACACTTTGTTTTGCAGTGCCTTTGTCCGTTAACTGTTCAATGTGACATGCATGTCTGTTCCCTCTTTAAAACCCATCTGTGGATGTCAACCAGGGGCTTGACAGCTTCTGAGGCACAGAGACGGTGGCCTTTAATCCTCCCCTTCAACGCAAAGTAAAAAGATAAGAGCAGTATGAACGGATGTGGCCACTCGACACCGCTGCAGCAAAAAGAAGTTGTCAATATCTTAGGATCTGCGTGTATGGCCCAAGGCATCCAAAATACATGAGCCTTAGTACACACTGGACTGGGGGGCCCCCATTGTGCGGAAGACCTCAACCGACACACACAAACACACACACACACACACACACACACACACACACACACACACACACACACACACACACACACACACACACGCATAGCTATTTTCACAAAGTGACAGGGAGGTCTCTGTAGCTTAATTGCTCTCAGATAACCGCAGCGTTGCTAAATTATTTCTGCAAGTTTAAAAGAGAGGTTGTCACTTGTGGGGTGTGTTCATGGATGAATTATTCCTGAGAAGCAAGCTCCTAAAAAGTTTGCTCTTTTTTTTCCTTTCATGGATGGTGGGGGTGGTGGGGGGGTTGGCTCAGGGGTTAGCTCATCATCTCTTTAGAGCAGGAAACAAAGAAGTGATGAATGAATAAATAAGGAATAAACACACCAGAGATGTATCGCTTGCTGCAGACTTCCAATACATAAGGCTTTAGAGGAAGTGTTTTTGCTTTTGTGGTGTAGGGCTGTGCATGTTGAAACATTATTCTTCTCATTGAGAGTCCCATCTGGGACACTGGGATGGCTTGTGGTGTAGATAAATGCTCAGAATAACAAAAACAAAAATAGTTGTTTTTCTAGCAGATTTGTTGGCATTAGAGAGCACTTTTGTACCAGCCACTTCTAAGAGTCCTCCACGAAGACTAAAAATGTGGCTCCTCGCTTCGCCCTGGTATTCATTTCTCATAATTAGGATTGTTGCTGCCATCACTAGTCTTCTGCATTCGTGTCTGAGCTTTTTCATGTCCTAGGTTTTTTCCACACTGGAGGGATTAAGTTTGCATCTTTATTTTATCAGATTGTGCACTTTGCCAAACTGAATTTCATTCCCCTCCTTGCCCCCGTCCTCAGTTAGCTCTGCGCTGGTGTCTGGAGTCTGGAGTCTGCGTGGTTGCTAAGTAGCCTTTTTGGGCAAGAGCACAGATCTTTCACACGTTCTTCTATTTTCAGGCTGTGTGCTGCTGCAGCGCTGCTTTGTCGTCAGAGTGCCTGAGTGCTGTTTCAGTTTTAATGTGTGCTCCATGTCATTTATTTTCCATGAAACTGGCACATTACTCACTGATGGCTCATGATGAGATGGAGATGATGTCACATGTTTGTCACATGAAGTATCTTAGCAATGGGCTTGTTTGAAATCGTCTGGCTGGCTAGTGGCTGGCTTAAAGCAATGCATTCTGGACTTGAAATGGTGACGTTTTTTGGACAATCTCGTTCGAATGTCAGTGTACCACAGTGCATATAGCCTATTTAATCATGCGCATATAGCAGTGGCTGTCATTTGTTTGGCGAGCATATATAATTGAACCTGAGGCATAACAATAAAGCAACACAACAGCTGTCAGGAATTCCAGAACGCATGGAATCCTCCATTTTTTTCGTAGACATCCTATCCTACTACCTGAACTCCTTCACTCCTATATACAGTCTATACCTCTGAGATCTTCCACTGTATGTTTTACCAGAGATGTACAGCATGTTTTTATTTCCTTCCTCCCAAGGTTTTTTTTTTTTTAACAAGCCTTTCATTTCACATCTTCCTTTGTGTCACCACATAAGCCAGGCTGCCTTGTGGCATTATTAAAGGGGATTTTTCCTCCCCCCCACCCAACACAAAGTTAGTTCTTCAGCAGGAGAGTTGTTGCAGCACGTTAACACCCGCTGTCTATGGTAATTCCTCTGATTAGGATACATAGCAGGCGTGCCTCTTGCTCCTCGCCTCCTCTCTCATCCCAGTTTCGCGCTGCGCTCTGATGTGCTGCCACGGAATGGTAATGAGCTCAGCTGGGACATGGGACAGTGAGAGATACGAGTGCGCGTGCACGCGCATGTACTCTGACGATGGATGAAGGGTTCTTGAGCGCTGCAGAAGTTTCCTCCACAAGGTCTTCTTCTTCTTCTCTGGCAAAGTCTCACGCATCTCCGTCCTCTGTGCCATGTTTAATTAAGGCTTGTTTACGGCATTCTGTTTAATTTTGCATGGTTCCACAGAATTCCATGAATATTCAAAAAATCTTGACTCAGCTCGTCAAGAGCGAGGGTTTAGCATTGCTAGGCAAGGGAGACGATAGCGTGATTTTTTTTTTTTTGTAGTTCATTGAGTTTTAATGCAAGTGGTTCATCAAGCTCTTGTGAGTTCATGAGGGAATTCAACTCAAGGCAGTTTTATGAGACAAACAGGGTGAGGGAAATGTTTTAAAAGCTACATCCCTCTGAACTGCTCCAGAATTCTTGAATTTAATATAAATGATATAGCCACGTGGTCCTCATAACAAAAAAAAAAAAAAAAAAAAACATTAATTGGAAGGACAAATAAGCATGAAGCCGTATGAGAAAAAAAATAGGATAACACAGAAAGGGTCTTTGGCTTCCCTCAGCTTAGATAAACTATTCATTATGTAAGCCAAAAAGGCCCGCCGTGTCCACAGGAGGCTGTTTCCTGCACTGTCAGTGAAGATGTCGTGTCTCATTGTGTCCTTAGCCAAGTTTTGGAAAGGAGGGAAAACATGATGCAACGGTGCGTCGTCCAGCACTGTCAGCAGAGTCAGTCTAGCAGACGTGTCGCTATCCGCTGTGTTAACTGTTTTTTGTTTTTATATAAAAACTCTATGAACTGGCATCCTTGTGTGTGTGCGTGTGCGTGTGCGTGTGCGTGTGCGTGTGCGTGTGCGTGTGCGTGTGTGTGTGTGTGTGTGTGTGTGTGTGTGTGTGTTTTACTGCTCACGTACCCACTTGTACCTGATGGAGTATCAGACCGCTGACACACCTGGTTCAGGAGTTGATGAGGGCAGTAGACTGCAGTGTCATGTGGTTTTTTTTTTTTTCTTTTTTTTGAGCGAAGGGAAAAGGGGGCACCTTGACAGCGGCCCACCACGACTCCGGCACATGGCTGTGTGGGCTGTGGTCCAGCTTCACGCCTCAACACCTTCTCTGACGAATTACAACAGACCTTTAATGGGCCCAACATCTGTCAGGGCCGCCCACCGCAATGGCCCCTCTGTAGTTTCGGCAACAACACCTCCACACATCCCCTGATTCCCCTCTCTGATGGTCTCTAGCTCTCTCTGTCTTTCTCTCTCTCTTTCTCTCTCTCCGCCCCTCTCTCTGTCTTTCACACATACACATACATATACACATACACATACACACACGTATGCAAGTACACACACACACACACACACACACACACACACACACACACACACACACACACACACACACACACACACACACACACACACAAAAACACATACACGCTCCATCTCTCTTTCATTATGTCTCTTGCCTCTCCATTTCTCTCATTCTGTCTCCCTCTGTCTCATCTATTCTCTGTCCACTCCACCACCCCTTCTCTCTCTCTCTCTCTCTCTCTCTCTCTCTCTCTCTCTCTTTCTCTCTCTCTTTCAGCGAGATAGACACCAGCACTCACTCAGTACACCACACCACTCAACTGTCACACCAGCGGCTGTCACAGCCAAAGTGATTGTCTGCTCTCTCAGCTCTGGCCAAAGCAAGACGCCAGCACCCGGAGTGAGACAGACTCCACTAAAGTATATGGCACTGAAAGTAAAAGCCTACTCCCTTGCGGCTTTATGTATCGAATTTAATACACCAGCAGTGCTGACCCGACTTTACAAGTCACCGGAGTTCTTCTTGAGTTCCTTGTAATTGGAAAAAGAGGGTTATTTATGGATCTGTGCCTCCTGAAAAGCAGATGCACACTCTTTTTTCATGTCAATTTACTACACCAAGACAGTTAATCATAGCTATTCTCAGAATAAGGACCTTGCTGAAGGAAATCAGCGGGATAGCCCAGTTGATTTTTGTGCATTTTTGGTTTTCATTGGTACTTTTCCTGTTACTTTGAAAGACGTGAAGGTTTTGAAGTTGTGAAGGCCTTATAGTCATACTGAGGTGTTTCAACAAAACACTGTCAGAGTAATCCAGGAAGGGCTACATATGCCCGGCCTCCAAACAGACCCTGCGTAAATAATTACTAATCTGACTGCTGATATGTGTGAGGCTTAGCTCAGACTGTGATGGGATTCCCAAAAGCTGAAGCACCAACCAGTGTTCGTCTGAAAAAGGAATTCTTAAAGTGCTAATTTATGCGCCGTGTCACACTTTAACTCAGGCAGTGCCTTCGCCGGGGCTGGGGTGAGCTACTCGTAGCCGATTATGGCAGAGGAGTCACCAAGAGGCTCTAGGTTATTTATTTCCCCCCTCTCCCTCCCTCCCTCCCTCCCTCTCTCTCTCTCTCTCTCTCTCTCGCTCTCGCTCTCTTTCTCCCTCCTTCTCGTCCTCCTCCTCCCTTGGTTCTGCCGCATGCAGGCAGGCTCTGTCTGATCTGACAGATTTTATTCTCATCTCCTCTGAATTGTTGCTCCCCACCGGAGCCCTTAATGTCAGTGTGCTGCTGTGTTGACTGATGCAACAGCTAAGACTTGTTGTTCCGCAGTGAAACGCCGTGCAATCAAGGTCAACCCATTTTTTTTTTAGGAACCACTGCCTGGAAATACCAGCGCTGGCATTTTAATGAACTCTTTCGCCTTGGAATTAGCAGTAGAATTGCAAGCAAAGCAGGGATTATTTGATCAGAGAGATATGACGTTTGTTGCACTTTATAAGTAAATTAAATCACATTTTAATGATAGTTTGATTGATTGTCATTATTTGAGGTATTATGTTGTCATAGGACATTAACTATTTTGAATTGCGGTTAATTGACATGATAGATTACACCAAGGAAAAAGATCCATGTCAATGCAATTTCTTAAATTATGGTGCAGACTGATCCAAACTGGTTTCCAATACAATCCACACAACTCATTACTATGGATGTGGCATTGGGAAGAGAACACAGATGCGCACATAATACTTCATTAATTAGTCTGAAACAGTGTATCACTATTTATGTCCCTGTAGTTGGACTCATAGATCTTTATTATGCTTTACTAAGCTTGATGGTTCCTCCCTGATACATCAGACTCAGGATCTGTTTTTCAATTGGATCTCTGTGTTAGGACACCATTTTTTCATGTGACTCGTGTATATTTGTAAGGGTTTTAGTTTGTTTATTTGTGTGTGCCAATGATAATGCATTCAGACCATATTTTACTATTGTTAGCCCACCAATGGTGAGGCACAGTGTCACAAAATCTGAACTATTCTGGAAAGTACTACTTCATTTTTGTTTTGGAATTTAATTTATAAGAAACAGGGGTATAGGATATAAAGGGTATAAAACACAAAGAGTTTGCTAAGACCTTGTCTAAACCCAATGTCATATGAAGCACAATAAACACATTTATAAATGTGTCATGATGTTGTATTAAAAGCTTTACAAAGCTATTTTTATGAACACTCTCATGTATGTATGGCTCCATTAAGAGCATAAGGTAAATAAAACAAGTTAGTGAACATAGGACACAAAAATCTTAACTCCTAGTAAGAGACAACCAAGCTTTATTACATGTAAGTGATTCAGACTGCAAGAGTCGATACTAATATCACAGCAGTTCATGAATGCAGGCAGTGGTATTTGTAAATAGTTATATAGACTTGAGATCAAGATTTTAATGTTTTTATGTTAAAATCTGATAAGAGGAAAGGAACCTTATGTATGTGTGCAATGAATGTATGCATGTTATGTGGCTTGTGTGTTAACTGTGTGGTGACAACATGTGCAGTGCTGGAGATTGCCCTCTGAGCTTTGATCTTCTCTATTGACCCCATAGGATGTCAATGAGGAGGCGGCTGGGATGGAGAATCTCTCAGAGGATGGGTTAACCAAAGCCTTATGTGTGGGTATACACGTCGCTGTCAAGTCTATGTTAATTACAGTACCACATCTCATCTTGAAAGCTTTTTTTTCTCCTCCACTCTCTTTTGTGTCACCCTGTAGAGTAGACTGTACCATCCAGTGCATGCATTACTTTATGTCAGCGCTGTAATACTGTACATTTTACAATTCATCATCACTCTCATATTCAGGATTTGCACTCTGAGTCATATTTTTTTTACATCTTGGTTGCATTGGGCTCTGATTCGCCTCAAAGAGCCTGGAATGGGTAAGGGGGGTGGGGGTGGAGGGTGAGTGTGTGTGTGTGTGTGTGTGTGTGTGTGAGAGGCTCTAAAGGAAGAAAGGAGAGTAGCTAAATTAGAACGAAGAGCAGGAATAGCTACATCCTATGAATAGTGAAGGAGCATCTTGCCAATTCTAATTGCAGTCTTCCCACTACCTCTGCTCGGTGACATTAAAAGACCACATTAAGCACCCTTACTTCTTTTTAGTCTCAGAATAAGTGTTCATTTATTTGTGCTGACCCCAAATGGATATGACTTTTGGGATACATTTTTTTTTTCTTTCTTTTTTTTTCTTTTTCTTTTTCTTTGTCCTAAAATGGTGAGACAATTGCCTCATAATACCTACATTTGGCCCACAGTCATTTTATTTGAAATTGCTCTACCGAGAAACTGTACAGGATAAAAATGAGACACAGAAAAAAAATGACCAAAAAAGAAAAGAAAAAAAGACTGAAAGAGACTGATGGGAAGGGTGGAAAGGAGGGAGGGAGAGGGGGAGGATGGCAGGAAGGATAAATACTAGAGCACAAGAGGAGAGACATTCATCTTAGATCTTAGGAAGACCAGTGATTTCCGCAATGTGTCTTGCTCAGCCAACCAATGACATGCATGCTAGCAGTGCTAAATAGTGGAACCTTATTCCAGAATATTCCTTGGCCAAACAGCACATTTACATTGGCCAAGGCGAAAATGCAATTTTTTTTGCCAAGGCGTTGTCTCTGTTTACATAACAAACTGAAGGTGGACTCTCCCTCTCTCTATTCTATTCTTCCAGATGAAGTCAACAGAGGTGGACCAGAGCCTGTTCACAGACAGCTACTGCAAGGTGTGCAGCGCACAGCTCATCTCTGAGTCCCAGAGGGTTGCCCATTATGAGGTGAGCCTCTCTTCCCATGGGGGTCTGGGCTTCCAGCCCCCATTTTTCTTAGTCTCTGTCACCCCCCCAACACACACACACACACACACACACACACACACACACACACACATACACACACACATACACACACACATACACACGCGCACACACACACACACACACACACACACACACACACACACACAGATGCACAAACACACACACACACACGCATATGCATACACACACAAACACACACACGCACATGCACACGCACATGCACACACACAAGCACACACACACACACACATACACACACACATACACATGCACAAACACACACACACACACACACATGCACAAACACACACACAAACACAAACACACACACACACACACACAAACACACACACACACACACCCTACTACACTCTCCAGCCCACAAACTCAAAGCCTTACTTCAACAAACACACCGAAACCACTGTCCCTCAGAGGGCCAGCGGTCAAGCCACAAATGGCCCTGCGGTTGCAGTGGTTCATGCCGCATTAAGTATGACTGCTCTTGACCAAGAACAAAGGTTGTTTGTGAAAACCGCAGGGCTTCAAATTTTCTGGAGAAAGGGAAGACTCTAACTTTTTGCCACATTTTTTGCGGCACTGAAACTATGGAAATGCCAAAAACTCTCTGTCTCTGTTTCTCACACTGTTGCATTTCATTGTTGTTTTATGGTATTTGTTATGCGTTATTTAGAGAGCAAACAAAAGGGGCTTTGAGAATTTGTCTTTGAATTCATTAACCTTTAAACATTGTCATGACGGTGCAGAAATTTGATTTTGAACTGTACCAGCGGCAGCATCAGCATTTCAAAAATACCCTCCCTGAATTGTAGGAAATGCTGCTTATTTATTTAATCTTGTTGTTCTTTCACAAAACCTACTTTTGGCAAATGAACCAGAGGATATTCATCCAGCCATTCATATTTTAAGCACACATAGATCCATGCACCTCAGGGTCAAGCAGGTGCTTTGCAGAGGCATGGTATGGTTCAGCTCACGTCTGTCAGATCCAACTTCACCAGCCTCCACAGAAAGCAACAACAGCAAAAACGAGTTAGCCTGACGCTCGGAATCGCAAAAGTAATGGCCGCTGTCTGTGTGCGGAGTCCTGCCTTTCAGTCAGCGCGGCCGTGATTCAGGCAGTCAGGTCCCAGGTGGACTGGACTGCAGGGCCAGCGGTAGTGAGGCACTGTAATAATAGATGTGCAGGGGCCTCATATGAGAACCTGTCAAAGCCTTTAAGTATTTATTAGATTGCAGTGTGCAGGCGTGTGTGTGTGTGTGTGTGTGTGTGTGTGTGTGTGTGTGTGTGTGTGTGTGTTTGTGTGTGTGTGTGTGCGTGCCCGCTTGCTCAGCCAGTTGGCAAGTAGTTTTTAATAGTTTTCGCAGCAAGGATGTCTGCTGCGCCATAGTATTGCAGCGTTTTACCTACCTCTTGTGTTTGTTGTTGATGTCTGCAAAGAGTAGTGCATCGCTGCAGTATTTCAAAGGCCCTCAATTACGGTATTGTTAAAAAAATTTTGCCGTGCCAGACAGCACGGCTCTACTGGTTGTTGATATGGTGAATTATGCATGTTGTTGAATCACGCTTTGGTTACGCCAGCTCATTTGAACTCACTGCCACGTTATGTAACTGAAACTACTTGTGTGATGAGACTTTTGTGTAATGAGACTTTTGTGTGATGGCCTCTGCATATCAAACCTCTCCTCCATGCTCAGTGCGCTGTTGGCATAGTAATGACCAACTTTTTCCATTACTAAGACAAGACAATGACAAAACTAGAAACAGTGCTGTAGAACACTAAGATGAAATTATCATGCATTTTCATTGACGAAAAAAGATGAGATGAAAATGTTTAGCATAAAATAAAAATCAAATACTAGCTAGCTAAATAAAAGATGACATCTATCTTTATTTTTCTCCTTAAGCTGATACGAAAACAGTTCCATTCAAAGTTTCTAGAGCGGAGAGTCTTTGGTTACATTGAAAGAGTGCAGCAGCTCAAGTTTCGGATGATGGTATGTGAATGACTATAATAATAACAAAAACTAATAATATATATATATATATATATATATATATATATATATATATATATATATATATATATATATATATATATATATATATATGATGGTATGTAAAAATGTATTTGAGTAATCTGTGCTAGTTCAACAAGTTGCACCCTCCTCCCCCTCTACTTTCACCATGACCAGCCTCCACTGATGTGCATACATGCATGTTTGTGGCCAAAGAAGCAGATAGGGTTCACAAAGTAGCTCTGGACAGGTGATCCAAACAGCCTGCGGCGAGCATTCCAAAAATTCAATTGTTCAGTCAGGCATTGCAGATCACAAGACATTCAGTCTTGTTCTGTGTGTGAAATATTCATTTAGGTCCCTCCCCATCCCCGCTGTCCCCAGGTCATTTTCTGTTTGATGAGCGAAGCCTGTGTGCCACTTGGACCGCTGTCCCTGGGATTTGTCCAGTCTCCCTCTCGCTGTCCCTGCACTGCAGGTGGCATTTGTCCATGCTCCATCCCAGTGTATCTATCGCCTGCCTCTTCTCCCCTTACTCGCCCTGACGTGTTTGAGCCACTGTGGCACCGAGCGCCACACTCGCAGATGAGCCCAGACGGGTTTGAGGGTGACAGTGTGGTGCGGTGTGCTGTGATTCTGTGTGGTGGCGGTGTGGAGTGGTGGGGAGTGGTGCTGTGCGGTGGTGGTGTGGTGGCGGTGTGGTGCGGTGTGCTGTGATACTGTGTGGTGGTGGTGTGGAGTGGTACTGTGTGGTGTGCTGTGATACTGTGTGGTGGCGGTGTGGAGTGGTGGAGAGTGGTGCTGTGCGGTGGCGGTGTGGAGTGGTGCTGTGTGGTGGCGGTGTGGAGTGGTGTGGAGTGGTACTGTGTGGTGTGCTGTGATACTGTGTGGTGGCGGTGTGGAGTGGTGGGGAGTGGTGCTGTGCGGTGGCGGTGTGGAGTGGTGCTGTGTGGTGGCGGTGTGGTGGCGGTACTGTGTGGTGTGTTGTGGTGCTGTGCGGTGGTGGTGTGGTGTGGTGTGGTGCAGTGCGATAAGATACTGTGGGAACCCCCCCCCCCTCTTTCCCTCCACCTTACTCTTTTTGTACCTGACACTTTGATACTTTGATACTTTCATCTTGCACCTTTGTGGCCTTGCTGTTTAGTTTCATTGTACAGGCAACTGTAAAATAAAGGTATTCTTGAAGTCCTGAAACCTGGTCGGGGGATGTGGCACAAGCCTGGCCCCTCAGATAGGGCTTTTTCACACACACACACACACACACACACACACACACACACACACACACACACACACACACACACACACACACACACACACACTATCCCCAGGAGCCATCTTCTCACGTGTCCTGAGGTTTTGGCAGACATTGGGGGAGTGGATGTTATTTAGTCGAGATGCGGCGCTGATTAAAGTTCAGGTTACTGTCTACAGAGCTGCTGCTCATTCAGAGGTCGCCAGCAAATGCCCAACGTCGGGGATTTATCAAAAGCCTTGAAAAATGAGAGCGAGACTGCTCTTTAGAAAGACCTTTTTGCCTAATGAGACTTGGATTGAAGACCTTTCCGTGTCTGATTCAGAGTCTCGTGGTCACTGCACATATTATTAGCGAAGAATATGTACAGTCTTTTGCACTGAATATCAGTTTGATTTGCCAAACGACGTTGTGTATTCTGGTGAATGCTTTGGGTATGTCATACATTTCAATAAGATCTAAGTGTCATCAAATGTAGCCTATGTTTTAATGCGCTAGTTTTGATATGTGAAAGCTAGCATAGTGCACGTCTATGTGTTGATCTATGAAAAGCAGGCAAAATGATCTGTAGTCATACTTTAACGAGACAGTATGCCCACCTCAATTTTTCAGTGTGCAAATGTGGAGTAGATGTTTAAGAGCATGCCTCTCAGCTCTCTATGACTGCCTACCACTGTACTCAATCATTGCTGTTTCAGACAGAAGATTTCATTTTATACTGGCCCACAACTTGCAAGGCTGGATACTGAATAATGTGCAGTGATTGTCACTAGAGATTTGTAAGGACTTTTCTAAAGTAATATTGGTCGGCTTAGCAGCTCACTTGGGGCAGAGTGCATGGTGCAATAATGTGAAAAGTTACATTTGAAGGATTCTTTTTTTTTTTTCTTTACTCCAAACTACCCCAAAGTTCAGCTGCATATTCTTCAGTGGGTTTTAACTGACTTTGTTCTGTATGGTTTGAATTTTTTTCCAAGCCCCTCGTAAAACCCGGTTTGTTCCCAACATCAATCAAAACCTGTTCTGCCCAACTCCTGTTTTTGCAGTCTGCTCATTTTTTGAAGCCCTGGTGACTGACTGTTGCATTTGATACTGAAGTAGAGTTCCTAATATACTGTACTATATTCCCCTGCCTGTTGAACACAGATAAATGCTGTGAGACTACCCACTGGCTTACAGTGAAGAGGCACGACTCTTGCACACTCACACCCGCCCTTGGCTTGCTCTCCTTGCCTCTGGCCTATTCATGTACAGATATACAGTACATAAAGTGGTGGTGGAGACCAGAGAGGAGAGGAGAGGAGAGGAGAGGGCAGGAGAGGAGAGGGGAGGGGAGAAGGGAAGAGAGCAGATCGACTAGAGGGGGCCTTTGTGCATCCTCTCGGTCAGGGTGATATCATCAACCCTTCAAGGACAAGTCTCCTCTCCACGACGTGCTGCATGATTATCGTGACCCAGTTCCCTTTTTCTCCCCTCCGCGCTCTCCCGACCTGTCCTTGTGATCACTGCCCTGCTTTCAGACCTTTATGCGGCGCTAGGGGGCAAAGCCATGCTAATTTATATTACATATAATTAGATGTCAAGTGTGTCTCTTCCTATTATCCCGACATCGTGGCGGTCATGGATTGTACTGTACCGAGCCAAGAGCTGACTACAGTGGCTGACCTCAGGGGGCTCAGATGTGTGCGTATTTTATTTTTTATTTATTTATTTATTTTTTGCATTTCACAGGGGAATAAATTGATTTCGGAACAATGTTAACCCACGGTATTGACGCCCAGCCTGCCCTGATGAACTTGCTGAGGACACTCTGCTTCCAAAAAAAAGGGCTCTGCTCTCCTGGGGATCATCGATATTCCATGAGAATGGATGGCCCACAGCGGCATGGCTCTCCATCATTTGACTCCGGTCATTGCATTACAGTGCTTTAAGGAGACGGCTCCCCTGTAGATTCAGATAGATTTCTCCCATCAGGGTCTATAGCCCATTGTCTGTTGCTGTCCATCTGACATGGGGGGTAGGG
>CM050217.1:22492500-22517500 GCA_027475355.1 Coilia nasus
ATTCGAAACCACAGTATCTGTGCTTTGGAAACAATCTCTGCAGTGTTTCTCATGCTGGGTGTTTTATTGGTCTGTGTTCAGATGCAGAAACAGGCATTGCAGACTCTGCAGACAGAGTTTTCTAGGGCATTAAAAGTGCACAGGCTTTGTGGCAGCCATGTTGGCATTGGTAAGGAGGTGACATAGCCTTGTCAATCTCTTGTCACTTTTCCAGATGCCCCCCTCCCCCCAACCACCTTCATCACCACCCTGCACTCTGTGCCATTAGAACCCACTCCAGCCCCTCCCTGCCCAGATTCTACTTGTCACTTGGATTCAATCATTCCCCAATTTCATATCAGCTGCCATTCCTTTCCCTGGTACAGTACAACCTGTCCAAGCTTTCTGGAGATACCTCACATAGAAAGTGGTCGGTGGTGTAGTCATGCATTCAATTGCAATTGACAGTGCCCTGGAAGAACAAGGGAACAACAACTGTCAGTGAAGCACGGCCTCTCGTGCATTCATCGTCTTTAAAGGCTGTGACATGTATTTATCATAGCATGTTTATTTCGCACGTTTGAGCCTTTTAAAATGAGGGCTGTCAAAAGACTAGACTTTGTTTTGCTTTCAAATGATTGCTTTTAGTTGTTAACCCCATTGAAAATGCATGAATTGTGTACACAGTGTGCACCACAGGAATGATTTAACTTATGTCTTTTTTTGGGGGGTGGAAGGGGGTGGCCTGTATGCAGAGTACTCAGTGCAAGCATACCTAATGGTTTACTTTAATTTGTAGTTTGTTTACATTTCATTCCACAGCCCTGCTGGAATGTGTATTGTTTGTGTTATGCTCTTCTTTATCTTTCATCATCTGTTCGATAGATTTTCCATCCATTTTCTTGCCTCGTTTCAACTTTGTCAGGTAGTCAAACTGCTTCTTATAATATACAATGTTTGCACTATTCCCTCTTGTCGTGAGGATAAGACTTTATTACCAGAAGCACACCGTTCATATATTGATGCACATTTGTGTACTCTCTTTAGATTTGTGTGAGCAGGGGCTTAAAGGAGACATTCGATGTAAAATGAAAATTGGCATGTTAAAACATCATACCGAGTTGGTATGTTTGCTGAGGAGCAAAATTGAGTTAGCCTGTTGCATTCAGAACTTAACTATTTTTTACCGTTTGCCTTTGTTTCTCGTCGCCGCCATGATGAAAGTCCAAACAAGTAGATTGTACTACCTCTTCTCCTATTCTTCCTGCTGGTTCGTGTTCGGCAATCAACTCATGTAGACTTTTATCATGGCAGCGACGACAAACTACAGCAAGGTACCACCTGTCAAAATTGTTTTAATAAATGTTGTTCGAGTTGTTTTAATGGTTTAATAATAGCGTAATCTTCATGCTTCGTCTAAGGGCACCTACCACTTCCATTGTTAGCCTTCTGGGACAAACGGTAAAAAATAGTTAAGTTCTGAATGCAACAGGCTAACTCAATTTTGCTCCTCAGCAAACATACCAACTCGGTATGATGTATTAACTTGCCAATTTTCATTTTACACCAAATTTCTCCTTTAAGAGAAGACATTCTGCCTTGGTCTTTTGTGCTGACATTTTAATGTTGTTAGAAGGACTGTGCTGTATGACCGTAGCACAGCGAGGCAGCCGTGACCCCATAGTCTCTGCTTTCTAATGCCATGCAATCCTGAGGCTCACTGAAGCAGTAATGGGGACAGTTTACTGCCTGAATAATCTATTCAGACCTGCTGCAGGATAGGAGGAAGCTCATGTATGCATGAAGTATATATGTGCATTTGTACACAGGATAATGAATCATGAAATCACAGTGTACAGTACAAGTCATCTCACTCAGTGTGGCTTTTCACAGCAGAAATAAGATTTGATCAATATTACAGTACTATTATATTACATTCATATTCCTTGATGAAGCAACCTCAGAGGGTATGTTGATATTTTAGGTTTTTAATCTACACTCAACAGCCATCCCAATCCCAATTTGCTTAAGAACACATTTGAAATTTAAATCAAAACACTGGATTTTCACAAGCTATTTTTAATGCACTTCGCTATGAACTTTGAAATCTAGCAGTGCTGTTTTAATTCCCTTAAGATGTTTTTTTTTAAATGTAATTCTTGAGAGACATTTCTACCCCTTCAGCATGTTTGTTAAGTCTCTGTGAGCGGTTAAAGTCCCACAGTTCGCGTGCGTGTCAGCCAGACACCTTACGTAAATGCCAAGTCTCCACAGAGTCAGAGAGGGAAACCATGTCCAAAGTATAAATCAACACTTTCATCACTTTGAATGATCACTCAGCATGTTTGGAGACATTCACTTTGATCTCCCAACCTCTTCCTAAGACTGTCTGACCAACCAAGCTCTGTAACATGGAGACCACAGGGATGACCAAAGACAAAGCAGCCATTCTCCTGTGGCCACTTTCTAGAGATGGAGTGTGGCCAAACCATTTATACTTGTTATAGCAAATTATGTGTGATTATGTTTAGAGACTTAAATGAAGGTAATTCTCTGTAGAGCTATAAAACAGACTGCCTGAAGTTCAGGCGTGGTATAATGACAGATCCTGTTCTCAGAGATTAAAGGTCCTCCCATATATTTGTTCTACCTGTGCACTCAACGCAAGTGATCTTAGTCATTAGGTCATCTTCCTGGCTAAAGAGTTGTTCTATTTAGAATCAGCTGGTTTTGTGAATGGTTTGGAAAGCTATGTGGTCTGGCGTTTTACTGACTGAATCCAGATTATCCATCTCTGATGATTTCCTTGTTCTGTGCGACAAAAGTTGAACACTGAGGGTGTAACTTAAGAATTGTAAGTGAAGGCATTACCTGACCCACTATCTCGATAGAAAATAATGTTGGTGTAAGAATCGAGCCAAGGTCATGCTTCAGCATCAAGGGGGAAGACACTGGTTAGAATTGCTAAGTGGATACAAGGTTGCAGCCAAAGTCCTGGGGAAAACAAGTTTTCCTGGATGCCCTGTAGGTTATGATTCTCCTGTAAAAAGCTAACAAGTCAGAATCAGATGCTTGTTTACTGTGAGGTTTGTACCAACAAACATAGACTTTGTGAGGGTCCAACACAAGTAGAAAATAAAATAAACTAGACAAATGATATAAGCAAAATAAATATAAAGAATATAGATGATAAACAAACAAACAAAACATGTAGATGTTTCAGTCAGGACACATTGCAGGCAGTAGCTTCTCAGTAGAATGTGTGACACGCTGCAGCCTGCCATAATTAAATAACAGTGTTTTACCGTAATTTAACCCATTCGTCTTACCAATGACAGGAAACTCTGGCATTCTTTATGCATTCCTATAAATATGGGTAGTCCCTCAATAGTGTATGTAGGCACTATTACGTATCTGTCTTGTCCATACTGTGTTCTAACAGTTGCGTGTATCACCAATTGTTCCCGGTGAAGCATTGTCTCGTCTCACTATGTACTGTGTATATGGCTGAAACGACAAAAAAACCTACCTGACTTGACTTGACTTGACTTTTTTTGAAGTCTATGTTAAGCACTTTGAACTGTGTCTGTGTACATGAAATGTGCTGTATATAAAGATTGCCTTGACTTGCCTTGCCTTGCTATTGGCCTTAGTAGTGGCAGCAGCTTACAAGATAGTGTGGAGTGAAGGAGGTAAGATCACTCAATGACAGAGGGGTAGAAGTGCCTAGGGCTGGGCGTTATATCGATATTATCATAATATCGATATATTTTTAAAGAAGATATGTATTTGACACTATATCGCCATATCGATATATTTTCGATGATACAATACTACTTTATCAAAACCACTTATCCTAATGTGTTCACACTGTTCAGACAGCCGGAGCTTTCTCGGATCACTCAGCTGTACCCCTGTGTATGTTACTGTTTACTTTTTCATTTGCACAGCTCTTTTAGAGCAGTCTTAACTTAACATGAAACACTTTGCTCATCCTGTTTTTGAAATATCGATATGTATCGTATATCGCCAGTCAGCCCAGAAATATCGTGATATTAGTTTAGGTCCATATCGCCCAGCCCTAGAAGTGCCCCACAGCACAAAAGACAACTCAACAGCAGGTCCTGGGCCACTTCTGAAGAAAACTAGATCCAGCACAGACCAGAGCACAGGACCTGCTGTTGATTCTGACGTCCTGCTCCGTCCTGCTCCCAGGCTTGAGCACAATTAAACGCCTCTTTCGATAAAACACAACTGATTTGGCCTTTGAGCTATAGTCTCTGATGGTCTGGGTGTAAGTGTTAAAACTCAGACCCCAACATATCAGGGATGGAAATTGGCACGAGCCATCAGACAAATGCTGGTAAAATATGAAAGCGACTGGCAGATTCTGGACACAAAATAATGTTTTACTGTTGAGTGGCTGGTGAACTTTACCATTTATTTGTCAGTAGCTGTTAAGGGTTCATATTTTGCAAAATTAATTTCCACCCCTGCAACCCATAGAAATTCCCATATAAGTCTAAAGCAGTCTTTTGCATTACCACATTACACTTTTGCTGTGCCATTTGCCCTGCCATTTGCCGTGCAATTCGAATGATGGCCCCAGAAAATGTGCCAGTTTACTGTGACACATCAAAGCAAAGCGGTTTGAATATGTATATCTGCATGTAAGAGTCCTGTTTTTGTGACACTGTAATGAGTTTCAGCATTAATTCTTTTTTTTTTGGCTTTGAAGCTGCCACCGCCAAGCCCCTGTGCACTAGGAGATCAAAGCGGAAATTTGCTCTTTTATTCCCACATTACGGAAACTGACAGTCTTACAGAAATATTGAGGTGCAGAGCTAAATCCTCCCCACGTGACAGCTAGCCTTTTGCCACAGCACTTCGCCTGACCTCACCTCAGGCGAATCATAGGAGCTGGACATCAGACCACATCTGGCTGGGTGAGGGGTTTGGGTGGGGGGTATGAGTGGTGTAGTTCAAAAACACTCACTCCATGCTGAGGACTGCACAACAAGTACATACAACAATGCTATATGTATGTAACATCACAGAGCCTGGACATTAGACTACATCTGGGTAGGGGGTTTGGGTGGGGGATAGGGGTGGTGTAATTCACACACACTCACCCCTATCAGCTAAGGTGTTTAACAAGTACATACAAGAAAGCTGTATTTAAAATCTAGCATCACAGAAGCTGGACATTACACCACATCTGGGAGGGATTGTTGGGTTGGAGGGGTTAAAAACACCCCATACTATAAACCACACCTCAGTTGACACAAAACAACTACAACATGTACATACAAGACTGCTGTGTTTAAAATGTAACATAACAGAAGCTAGACATCACAGCACATCTGGAGGGGGAGATGGTTGGGTTGTGGGGTTTAAAAACACTCCCCCCATTACTATAAACCACACCTCAGTTGACACAAAACAACTACAACATGTACATACAAGACTGCTGTGTTTAAAATGTAACATCACAGAAGCTAGACATAACACCACATCTGGAGGGGGAGATGGTTGGGTTGGGGGGGTCACAAACATTCTCCTCATGCTAAGGACCACACCTCGGTTTAGACTAAGCAACTACATACACGAATGCTGTATTTAAAAGCTGAGTTTTTTGCTGCTGTGTTTGCTGGGTGCTGGGTGAGGCCGTGATTCCGATGTCCGTTCGACCTTGTGAGGGCAGCGCAGTGGGAGCGATTACTCTCATGTCTGATTGGTTGACATGCCTGTAATTTGAAATAGATTTTCTCCTCCCTTCTGACTCGCAGCTCGGATGCCAAGCTCACAGCCACCCGCGGCCCTCATGCTGAGGCTATGATTTACTGCCATTTCTGTCCAAACTGACCACTAAAGCCTCTGGATCTAATCCATTAGCTATGGTGGACACATACACACACACACAACACACACACACACAGACATTCACACATATACACCCACCCCCCCCAACACACCCACACACACACATACACCCACCCATCCACCCACACACACACACACACACACACACACACCCACCCACCACACACACACACACACACACACACACACACACACACACACACACACACACACACACACATGCATACAATCTTTCCCTACTTTGTTACATCTTTCTGTTCCACATCTTTCTGTTTTTCTTGCCCTGAAACACACATAAATGCACACACACACACACACACACACACACACACACACACACACACACACACACACACACACAGACAGTCTTTGATGAAAGTAAATCACTTGCTCCTGCTCAACAAGGAAACATCTTTACCCTGTGGCATTTTAGGCACTGTTGGTTCTACCCTGCGGGGTGGACCATTACTGGTGACATGCCTGTCACTACCAGCTTTCACACAGATTTTGTCTTCCACAAAAATATTCCCTAGGCCTGCTCC
The DNA here is from genome assembly GCA_027475355.1 of Coilia nasus. Lineage (NCBI taxonomy): Eukaryota > Metazoa > Chordata > Actinopteri > Clupeiformes > Engraulidae > Coilia > Coilia nasus. The sequence continues at coordinate 22,498,905 of CM050217.1, forward strand.
CATACTAACCACCCCCGCCCCCCTTACAATGTATGTGCTATCCTGAAATGCTCCTGCCCACTCACATCTGTGATCACACTGAGAGTTCAAAAGTTTGACCTGCACTGCACCCCCCCTATCTGACTACAGGCCACTCTAAAACCATCAGGTCAATTTCAGGGCACTGATGTTCAGAGCACATGGTTTACATGTACCATTAGTGGTTCCGCATGATCCCATTCACATTGCCTGGGGCCAGAGTCCGTTACCTCAGACGATCTATACTCAGGCCAATGCCAAAAATATCTATCATTGAAAGCCCTATTTAACACTGTACCAGCCATGTTTTGAAAATAGGTTGTATGCATGTAAACCTCTCAGTGGGCCATACTTTTATGTAAATTTGTCAGTCGGCCATACTTGGAAATTAGGTTTTATGTAAACCTCTCTGTGGGCCATACTTGCAAGGCAGGTTGTATGTGTGTGTAAACCTCTTTATGGACTGGGGACTGTTTGTTTTTCTCCTGGTATCTTTATGTCCATCTGGGCTGTAATTAGTGGACGAGTATCAGAGCTGGAGCCTGTGGCCTGCGCCGGAGATGAGAAGCCCTATTGCTTTTCGAAACATTATTCTTTCTTACTTTTTATTTCTTTCTTCCTCTGACAATTTTTTTGAGCCACTGCCTGTGCACGAAAAGTGCATGGAATTTTGTACCCACATCGGAAATAGTGGTTGGCTTTTAGGGGCAGAGGCATGGCTGTGGGTGTGGCCCAGAGACTCAATAGCGCCTCCTTATGTGTTAGACACACAGACATACACAGACATTCACTCATCATTTTTCCTTTCTGTCAGGTAGAATAATTTGGATGAGATATACGTTACCTCACCCTACTTCACACATCCACACTGCTGCGTACACAAATAAACATACAGACACAAACACTGCCCCACTTTTTGGCTATTTGGAGGCGGTCATCCTATTGTTGGGTGACAGATTGTCATGGTTTGGTGGACCGGAGGTGCGAGGGCCTGTCATTGCCGCTTGCGGCTATATTTCTGTAGTGAAGCTGTAATAGCCAAGAAAAGTCAGAGCAGGTCAATGAGCACAAGGGCTGCAACCCAGAGCAAGGGGGAAAGAATGCTGTTGATGACAAGTTTATTTCCCTGTAGTTGTCTGTCGGTGTGACTAATGGGCTTTTGCTCAGTATTTTTCACATCAGGGACCTGAGAGCCCAAAGACACAGCCCCAAAAACGAAGCCAAGATCAAGACTGGCACACATTCTCTGGGAACAATCTCCTTGTTTAAACAACCTGACAAAACTTGTTTGTTCATCATTTCGGTTGGCAACTTGGTCACTGTCCCAGCAAATGTATCCTCATGGTAGAGAATATGCCAGAAAAGTGAAGAGACAAAAAACACTTTCCCCTCAGTTCCTCTCTCATTCTGCTTCTCTCTTTTCATTAGGAAACACAATCCTGAACACCCTGTCAAACACCATGATTTGAGATAACCTGAACAGAGAATCAATTTTCCCCTCTCTCAGAGAGCGTCTCTCCTGTCAAAGCCGTCAAAATCAATAGCTTTGTGATGTGGTTCCTGTAGTCTATTAACAGCACCAGTAACTCTAGTTAAGGACTATCCCCCTTTGTTTTCATTGTCTTTAGTTTCAGTTAAGTGTTGTTTTTGTAAGCTACTTCCCAGACGCTATGGAAACAGACCCATTGGAAACAAACAAATTGCAACGGGATAGACAGTTCTAGTGCATGTCAAGTGATACCCACTGTCGCACTAGACTGGCCAAAGTTAGCTTTTTTTAATGTCCCTGGCCCCCATTTCCCCATTAAATATAGATCAAATGTGCGAAACACTAGATAATCTACTGATCATCAGATCTTGTCGACCAAACCATGGGTTCCAAATTTGGGCCCTGTGCTCTGCTTTTTTTTGTTTTGCCCATCTCATTTGTATCATCCTGTGCCAGCCACTAGGAGTTTCTGTCCCAGCAGCTTTTTAAGGGGTAGCTGCAGTTCCTTGCCTGACCACAGTTTAACATGGAGGGTAATGGGGAGGAGCTGTTAGTTCCCGTTAGCAGAGATCACCAACTTATCCATAATACAAGTGAAGAGGAGAGATTACCATGGAGCATTGTGTGAGGCAGAAACATACTGATAGAAGAAGATTTTAAAGCAGTTGGCAAAATTATGTTATTCTTCACAGATATCGATTGCACAGCAGTGTGTTGTAGATAACTTGTAGACAAAGAGTGGCTGTTTGTCAGGCTTCATGACACAAAATGCAGTACTATTATAAGGGCTTATTATGTTTCATATTGGTCCATTTACATTCTCTAATTCCATATTCATTGCTTGATCTAATATCATATTTGGTCTTTAGTAAATTTCGTCTGGTTACACAAGTTGGACCAACTAGCTGTTTTCAAATTGCTTGATCTACCAAAGAACTTGCACAGATTTAGTCAGAAAGGTTATTTTTTAGATTCATTTTTGGCCCATTGTAGGGAAGAGTAGGGGCATTCCTATTTTACACAGTCAGGTCAATTTAAGAAGTATTCTGGAAGGCCTATGGCAGTTTTCTAAACGGGTGTGTTTAATTGTAGCCTATGGGAGCAATTAAAAATGTTAAGGTACCATTTTGTCAGAGCCTATGTTTGACTTATGTATCTCAGTGAGTAAGTCATGTGTTTCTGTGGGTTTGTTAACTTATTTTATGGAGTCTGTTATTTTTATTTTAGAAAATGGACTGACAGAATGTGACATGATAATGAAAAGTGACTGTGTGACACATACAACAATAAAATATATTTACATCACGTATTGTATGATACAGATTACATCTAATAAAAAAAATAGCAAATTCTCATGAAAGACATTCAGAACCAGAACACTGTGATGTTTATCGAACATTCTGTTTTATGTTTTTGTCTTTTCAGAGCCGAAAACATGCAAATAAGGTTCGACTGTATTACATGTTGCACCCAGTGGATGGCGGTTGCCCAGCCAAGAAGCTCAGAACAGACAACGTGAGTAGAGCGTATTTTCATTGCATTCTTTCTGAATTATACATCTCAAAGGAGCATACACTACACAGCATAGAACACAATTCCCTTTTTGCGCTTAGAGCCTGTATCGCAATCACCCAAGCTGTTAAAAACTACATCGTGATTGTGTGATGAGTGTAGCTGATTTCAAGTCAAGTCAAGCCAGGTAGGTTTGTGTTGTCATTTCAACCATATACATAGAACATAGTGAGACGAAACACTGTTTAACTGGAAACAAGATCTGAAGTGTGTCCTGGGAAGCCTTTGCTCTTAATGGATTTTTGTGCTACTGATTTTGTCGACCCCCGCCTGCTTCTGTCTTGGCATGGCAAACTGTTAAATAGAGCTCCATTTATGGGCAAGAAGGAAGCCAGAGCTCAAGGATGTCACACTGGATGTTCATCAACAGAGAGAGAGAGAGAAAGAGAAAGAGAGGAAGAGAGCATTGTGGACAAATCTGAAGTTGACACATGGTACAATAAAATTTTGACAGCCTCAATTATTCCCTCCTGTCAGCGGGCTGACAATAAGAAAACGTGCGCGTGTCCTTGAATGATGGAGAGACTGAAAGGTGTCGGTGATGGTGGGGGTGTGTGGTGTTATGTGGTGTGGTGTGGTGAGGGGTGGTGTAGTGTGAATGCCAGCATGTCGTGGCTCAAAAGCGGGGCACTTTTTTTTTTTTTTTTTGGAAAGCTAAGATTTGGAAAGCTATACTCAGTGACTCATGGCAGCTTTTACTGGGCCCTTTTGTTGGAACCTGCCATTGCCATTCCCTTTCGCCGCCTGTCTGCCTGCCCAACTCTGGCCCTCGCTTTCCTGCGGTTCGAACAGATGCTTCATTTCTGTCACAGTGTTCATAAATAGATCTACAAGAACGGCTCTGTAGGTGGCAATCTCCACTAATTGCTTGTTGGTAATCAAAGCCAGACATCTTCGCTGATTTGCTGTGCGGGGGGTTGTATAACAGCTGACCTTGACATTCTGTTGTTCTGTTTTTTTTTGTTTAGTTTATTTTTTATAGTCATTTTATGCGCGAAAAAGCATTCAAAGCCCACACACTGAGACATACATGATATCATTTTAGTTTATTCGCTCCACTCCCCTGCATCACCCGAAATAGCTCCATCTCTATGGAGCTTCTGTCAGTGCCACGGGCTATTGTAATAATGTGCAGGTGACTGTGAAGGCAGCGCTGTGTCAGGTCATGTCACGTTGTGTAAACCCGGAAACGCAAAAAGTGGCCCCAGCGCAATTATTCTACGGGCTATCATCTATCAGTCACCAGCAGCTCTTCCTCACCCGAGAGAGCCATGCCCAAAACACAGCAACGAGACACTATGAGAGGTGGAGAGAGAGAGAGAGAGAAAGAGAGAAGGGGGGATAGGAAAGAGAGAGAGGGATAGAGGAAGAGAGCGAGAGAGAGGGATAGGAGAGAGAGGGAGGGATAGAGGAAGAGAGAAAGTGAGAGAGAGGGATAGAGGAAGAGAGAGAGAGAGAGAGAGGGATAGGAAAGAGAGAGGGAGAGAGAGGGATATGAGAGAGAGGGATAGAGGAAGAGAATGAGAGAGAGAGGAATAGAGGAAGAACAAGAGAGAGAGAGAGAAAAAGAGGGAGTGAGAGAGCCTCCTTTCTTGCTCCCTTGCTTGGCCTGTCTGTGCACCCTGCTCATGTGTGCTGGGGGCCAGTGATTAGCATTCATCAGCTGCGGAGGTGACAGGGGCCCATGTCCGGAGATAAGGTTGGGTTACAGGACAGATTGGACACAGGTAACCATGTTTCAACAAGGCACCTTTCAAACACTGGGAAGATGGCAGTGATGGTAGTGTGTGTGTGTGTGTGTGTGTGTGTGTGTGTGTGTGTGTGTGTGAGAGTGTGTGTGTGTGTGTGTGTGTGTGTGTGTGTGTGTGTGTGTGTGTGTGTGTGTGTGCGCGCATATGTGTGTGTGTGTGTGTGTGTGTGTGTGTGTGTGTTTGGGGTGGTGGTGGGCCAAAGATCCATCATCCTGATGGCCATATGCAATTAATTTGAGTTATTTCTGAGTTGTGATGGAAGCTCCTTGGGGTTATTTTCAGCAGTAGGTTGCTAGGTAGCTGGGCACATCTAGAACAGGTCAGGCTTATTCTTTCAGTCTCACCGCCACAGATACACTGTGCAGGAGAAATTATGTGTATGCCTTTCTCTGTGTCATTTTACATTCTTGAAATAACACACACACACACACACACACACACTGAAAACAATGTGCAAAATAGGGTTCCACATGGTGCTATACACGCATAGAATATTTAGACACAACGTGCAATTTTATGATTAGCCTTTTGAGATGTGTAACCAGCAACAATAGCTTTAATGCTGGGTTCCTGTGACTGACAGTCCTAAATTAGCACCTGTACAAATAAAAGCTCTTGAACAAATGTGTGTAGGTGGTATAGTTCAGTTTCTGCTTTGCTAGCGTTTCAGATGTACTGGTACGAGGTATTAATCAGCGAATGCACACTTGCATGAGTGCCTATAGTAGTGCTGTTGAATTGTGTGTCTCAACATGCAGATTCGAGTGTGTGTGCTCATGTGTTTGTCTGCTATTGTATGCTAGGGGGTAGTTCACAGCGGGGGTCAAACTAAGCCAAACTGTGGCTGAAAAAAAAAGAAACACTACAACATAATGTGGTGGTGTGTCATGATGGCCTGTCACAAATTGTCACTGATTTTGAGGTTACAGTCACTAATCTCAGTTGCCAGTCTCCTTTCCACTGACAGCACGACCAAAAAACATTCAGTTTCTCTTGACGCTTCAAAGCAGTGCTCAGCAATATGTTTCGTCTTCTCAACCTTCTTTTCTGGATCTGTTGATTTTTTTTTTTTGTCATTTCTTTGTTATGCTTTTTAATGCCAATCCTACATCTACATCCACCTGCTTAGCAATGCCAAGCTTGCAAAAAAGTTTGTCTCATCTGTTTTCCTGGCTGTAGCCGCTGTGCTTTTGTGCAGTTTGCATTTTTTAGAAAAAAAAAAGAAGGTTTAAGGTGTTTTACCATCATCGTTGCGCATAGTGCTGAGACTTTGAATTCGCAAAGACCGTAAGCAGTAACTGCCACTGCATTCACCCAGCCAACTTTACAGTACATCTTGGAAGTTGCCATCTCCCGAAAGCACCTGTCAGCTCACTTATCAGCAGGACAGTGACAGTTGGGCATGCATTGTTAATGGCGAGTGTGAACAAGAAAGACAGCTTTGGGAATCATTGTCCGGAAACACATCATGTCAAAAAAAAAAAAACCACACACACACACACACACACACACGAACAGCACAAATTCCCTGCTTATAAATACAGGAGTGTTTGGGACCTAGAGCATTGTGTCCTGTGACAAATCTGAGGCAGCCAATTAGACAGCACCCTAAGGTTATCTGCTGGACAAAACTGAAATGACTTCCATATACAGTACAATTTATTACTCACACAGAAAGTAAGCAAGTACAAATACAGATTACAAACTGGAACTGCTGACTCACCTACCAGTCACATTGTGAGCAATTTTTTATTATTATTATTTTGTATAATTTAACGAATTTAGGCCACATCTGTTTAAGTGTTGTTTGCGAATAATTGGATTTGGGGGCAGCTACCCAATGCCATGCACAAACCAGCTGCCACTAGCCTCAGGTGTTGTTTACCTTTTGTGTTTCACGCCCTGGATGTTCCCTCCCCTGCAGCACACTAGGACATATTTGATCATCGCCACTGCGACCAGCGCCTTGCTCTCTGCAGTGTGAGCAATGTTCGAGTAGCTCGGAGCACAGCTGTTGTTGTCTTACAGCCCCAGTCTGTCTGTGTGTCTGTGTGACAGTCGGGGGGATTAAGCAGTCTTGGATGAGGACTGGAGCAGACCGTCAGCCTGCACCACTCAGCCTCTCACTCTCAGAGTCATTGAGGTGAATCTGACACAATATGTCAGATACTGTTGCAAAGATGGTGGTTATGACTGGTTGTGGGAGTTCTACTGACAAAGATCACAATGCTCTACTTTTATAGCCGAGACTGTTTTTATGACTCAGTGTAGTTTTTTTTTTTTCTTTAGTAGTTTTTGATTAATATTAGGCACTTCTGCAGGATGGTGGGAACAAAGTATGATACAGTAAAAAAAAAAATGAACACACAATTCAAATTAGCAAGTCAATTAATATCAATTCAATTTGACAACACATTTACACTAACTCCAGAAATACACATAGATCAAGAAATTACAACAGTCCATGAACAGTTAACATATCAAGACTGACAATAATGCTACATGTAGTGTTTAGAGGAAGCCCCTTACACATTATATGTGATGCTAAAATGCCATATAATAGCAATGGTTGGATTTGAAAGCATCATGGCATGGGGCTGTTTGTTCTCTCATGACAATTGGGGCAGTGGCAGTCTGGCGGTTAAGGTATTGGACCTTTGACCGCCGCATTGCAGGTTCGAATCCCGGGTTGCCAGTAGTGCCTGAGCATGGTACCGTCCCCACGCACTGCTCCCCGGGCACTGTTGTCATGGCTGCCCCCTGCTCACGTGTGTGTGATGAGTTAAATGCAGAGGTAAATTTCGTTGTGTGCACTGTGTGATCACAATGACAAAAATGGGGACTTTCAATTATCAAAATCCATATAATTGAAGGAAAGATGAATGTAGCCATGGGACTGGAAATTCCTGAGATGAATGTGTTGCCATCTCGATGGCATCTGTGATGAGGGTGACGCTGGTGCATCTAGCAGGACAAAGTGTACTCCAGAAGAGACTATCAGTTTATTCCAGAGGAAAAAAAAATACTTATTTGAATGGCCCAGTCAGTCACCATGACTGAAGTCCTTTTCTCGAAGGAACTGAAAATGAAGATTCACTAGAGAGGACTGGAGGGTCCTCTGAATTCTTCAAGACTAAAAGACAACGTTTAAAAAAATTCTAACACAAAATGACCTGAGCACTTTAAACAGTTTGTTTCCTCAGACACTAAGACTTTTGAAGCTGCCAAGCATTTAAATTCATTTCAGGGACACCATGGAAACCATTGATCTGAAACGTAACTATGATCTTGCTAGGTGGCCAAAAGAACAACTTTTTTTCAGTGCATGATTAGGGCAAAAAATGACACAATAGAGAGTGACATTGGTGAAGAATTTCTCTATTACCGTAGAGAAACTGATTTTGTTCTTGCCTAAGGCAGTTGATCCTGACTAACCAATCAATATCTTTGAATCAGACTGTTTCAACAGGCAGTGTGGCTAATGAGTAGGTTTAGCCCGTCCTTGAACTTGATGGATGAATTTCTGATCTAACTACTGTACTCTTATGAAGTGTCTCTGTGTTGGTTGATTCTGGCAACTCCACTTAAAACATTTCTGCTGTCTTTAGGATGCAGAGCAGTAAGTGCTTTAAAAGCAAAAGGCAGGTTTTGTTTTGTTTATTGGATGGCCTTGACAAGAAAAATAAGCTTCTGTGGTTATTAGTGCAGCCTGCCATCTGTGGCAATAAAATTATGGGTGGGTGGAGTAAGTCAGGAGTGGTAATACTTACAGAGCCAGCAAACTCCAGTTAACTACATATGTTGGTGCAGGAAATCATGTCAAACTGGCAGAAAATTATAGGGCTGTGTGAGAGACCTTTTGACACTGACAAAACATATTTTGTGCCATAAAAATGAATTTTATGGAGAAACAGAAAGCAGGGGTTTCTTACACTTGGTGCCCCATACGAACCTGTGTTATTATGAATAAAGTATATGATTGAAAACAGTGCAAATGTAACACATTGCCTTGAGTGTGCCTTAATTAAAAATATATCCCACATACAGTGCTCTAATATGGCTGGTGCATGTGTGTGTTTCACTAAAATATGCACAATGTGCATATCCACACCAGGTATAGAACAATTAATTAGTTTCCCCCTTGTAAGTTCAGTGATCAGTGGCTTCTCCTTGAATCACTGAGAACATTCTGTTCATGCTGGGCTAATATTATTAGAAATATTATGAAATTGCTTGGTAAGGAAAATATGTAGTAGCTTACCCTGTGCCAACAAGGACAGAGTCAGACATTTTTCATTTCCACAATAAAGGGACATGCCCCAAATCACTGTGGTGATTTGGACTGCATCCCTTGCGAAGAGCTACTGTTTGATATTCATTTTGACTTATGGTTGGTGTTGTGAGGTGAAAGATGTTTTCTTGCTCTATACTGGATGTGTCTGCACTGTAGCAGTCTGCAGTCTAACACACTGGCAGCCATATGCCAAGGAGAAAATCCTTCCTGTGGACATACTAAATATATATATTTCAAACCAAACACCAGAGAACACGTCTGGAGGCCACTGAATGGTAGCGCTATGTTCCAGCATAGCAGTAAAACTTGTTAATTGTCACTGACACCATCTTCAGTGCAAGGGCTACTATTATCTACGTTCACAAAGTACTCAGCAGTAACCTTGATGTGGTGAAAAAAGTAAGTATCGCACACCCACTCACGATCGTGTTGTGGTTTAGCCAACTAAAATGTTTTCTCTGCAAAAAAAACTTGTTTAAACGCAAAAGGTTGAAAGGTTTTTATTGATAAGGCATTTTTGCATATTCTACAAAATTGCTACCAATTTCTCTACACTTGTGTATGATGTTTACTTACACAGATACGATGGAGAAATAATAACAGAATAGTGAGAACAAAGCATTTTAACAATTTGATGAATACATATATGCAGTCTATGAATGTTTGATTGATAATGCAATTTACATATTCCCACGCACAGACACACAAACACAGAGATGCATGCACACACACACACACACACACACACACACACACACACACACACACACACACACACACACACACACACACACACGCACACACACACAACCTGCAGCAAAGCAGCACATCAGAGGTCGTTCAAAGGTTCAGTTTTCCCTCCATGTGTTCCTTTGTGACAGTGGCTTTAGAAGTGGGGTAGGCACAAAGCACCTGTATAAACTCTACCTTGTCACCAAAACGTATACAATTTTGAGCCCGGAGTTGTGTGACCCTAGCTCACTGCAACTTATGTGTATACCTCATTTACATAACTTAGGACTGAAGTGCAATACAAGGTTTGTGAGTGCAATAGAAGGTTTGTGGATGAAGCACAATACCCCTTTTACTATATTCAGTTTGGGAGGAAGAACCAAAATCTGACTTTGAACTCTGTGAACAGTTCTTCCTGAGGAAAGCGCCTTTAAAGCTGCCGTTGCACCTTCTTCGCCAAGTGTTAAAATTCAGTTAGCACATTTAGCCTTTACCTGGTCTTTGCATTTCATAAGTTTTAAAACATACTTTGTAATATTGTCATGTTTTTTTTTTTTTATCTGACTTCTTAAGGCATTGACAGTGTCCACTTAAAATCAGCTGTGCATTGCTGAAGTGGAAATTTACTGAACAAAAAAAATCACACATTGAATACTTTATTCTCCACTGTACAATGGTCACGCTCTTTCTGTGGTGTGCATGTTGATTTCACACACGCTCAAATGTGGCACAACACTCATCCCCTCATTAGCTTTGTCTGTTATCGATTTTATACATACAAAAACATTGTTGTACATTCATTACTTACTATCATTTATATAGCTTATGTGATAGTAGGGCTACTGTTTTTGCCCTGATAGTATCGATATGGAGACATCCTCTTCACTGCCAGTAATGAGTCATGAACTGTATATTGTTGCAGAGTGGTCTCAGCCATCTGTTTCCCTCAAATCAGCCATCTGCATCGTTAGCTAATAGGTACACGGTCCCCGAAGAACTCTTCAAAATGTTCCTCCCTTGCTGTTCGGTAATTCAATACCAAAGCCATTGAGGAGGCCACAATTAGTGGCTGGGGAGATATTTTTGAGCTGATTTAATATCCCTACTTCCCCAACTTGTTCGTAATTAGCCCTGTTTAAATCAACTCCGACTCTCATTGTTGTAGCTCTGAGTAGCAAGGATGTCCCAGCTCACTTGCTAAAACTAAAACATCCTTGAGGCCCAGGTAGCCTTTCTGCAGTACCTCCCAATGCAGCTGTCTACAGTCCCATTTTACTGTAACTCCAGACATCATTGAGCTGGGTAATTCAAGGTCTCTGCCATGTTTATATGACTGCGAGCCAGACAAAATCACCTTAGTTCCGCCTTCTGCTCCTAAAAGCCACATTAGTTCATAAATCCACACAGTTCACTGTGGAAAATTTCGACTTTGTGAGCTACTTTTGGTTTGGGGAGGAAGGATATGTACTGATGGACTATGGAGACCCTTACATCCCACGCTGACTTCCTATTAAGCTCATTTATGTTGCTGGCATATTGTCCAGGTCTGTATATCTTACTGCTGGTGATGCTGGTGCCACGTAAGTGATAGATGGCTGTGTCACCATCCAAATCTCGCATCATAAATTCCCTCCTCTAATAACGCTTTAAGACGTTTTATACTGCGCACAAGAGGAGCGGCTAAGGCTATCAATATTCCCGCTTCCTTCACTCTTCTTTATGTCTCCTTCTCTCCGCACTGTCATATTGTGGCGGTGATGTATGGGCTGACACAGCAGGTTCTCTAAGTGAGTGAAAAAGAGAGAAAGAAAGAGAGAGAGAGAGAGAGAGAGAGAGAGACAGACAGACAGGCAGACAGACAGACAGACAGACAGACAGAGAGATATTTAAAACTGCTTTATTCAAGCATCATCCACCAATCATACATCAGTGGAACAACCATACAAGCAGCAAAACATGGACCACCCATTTCCAAAAACAAAACCACAGCAATAACCCCGAACCCAGCCCCACCCCCACCCCTCTTTTTATATTCTGAAAATCAGCTCCCCATCATCGCCAACCTCAAACAGCAATCCCCTCACACACCAAATACTTGCAAAAGTCGTAATATAGTTAACCCACTTACAATAGGCAAATTCAACCTTGATATGAGCCTTTACCATGCCCCTGAACCCCTCTAGAGGATCCACTGAGCCTATGCCCAGCATTTTGTTCTTGCGGATCAGCCATATGGCAAACTTCACTGTCTCCAGTAAACAATTTAAAAGACAGAGTTCCTGCTTTGATTTTGCATTGTATTTTGGGCCACTAATGAAATAGGAATGAGAAAAAGCATGGCCCAGCACTCCCAAGCACACCCTAAACCATTCAAAGAGAGAGAGAGAGAGAGAGAGAGAGAGAGAGAGAGAGAGAGAGAGAGAGAGAGAGAGAGAGAGAGAGAGAGAGAGAGAGAGAAGGTCACAGAGAGAGACAGAGAGAGACAACGGTTGAGAGAGACAGAGAGAGATAGGAGAAGGGAAAGAGAAAGACAGAAAAGAGACAGACAGAGGGTCAGAGAGGGAGAGAGAGGGAGAAAGAGACATATACAGAGAGACAAAGAAAGAAAGAGTGACAGACAGAGAGACAGACAGAGAAACAGAGAGAGAAAGAGAGGAGCGTGTTAGCGTGTGCCTTGCTCCCTGTCAGGCAAAGGGGACACAACCAGCCAGAGCCGTCTGGCAGGATCGTGGCCTCAAGGTGCCAGCATCTAAAAATACAAGAGGAGGTCTGAGGGGGCTTTTAGGGGAGGACATGGCAGGCGGGCGTCAAGGGTCCCTGCTTGAGCCGATTCAAACTGACAGCTGTGACGGGCTAATCTGTCTGTGGCTTGCATGGCAACGTTGGTCGCCGGAACGCTACAGTTAGCTGTGTGGAGATTGTCTTACCCTGTGCAGCCCAAGTAACCAATGCTTTTTTTTTTTTTGGGGGGGGGGGGGGGGGGTAGCCTGGTAAACCCGCCCCTCGTACTTCATTTCTTTTCGTGCAGAGGGTCTGGACCGGAATCTCTTGAGGAGCATTTGGCAAGTCGCAGAAAGTACGATCCAATCAGCAAACAGAGGTGTGTTCGTTAGCTGTGACGTTGACCTTGTGTGCTACATTTGAATTGTAGTGCATAGGTAGGCTAATTGCATACGTGACGACCAGGTGTTAGCGATTGGGTCAAGGCAGAGGCACTTTTTTTAAACTTCAGCAGAGTCCACACCTCCAGCTAATCGTTTCCGACGGTCTCTGTTCCAGACCCTCTGTACAAAATGGGGGGGGGTTGTGTCCAAATGTCCTTGGTTTTCACCATACTCCCTTGATTCGATGCTGTCTTCTGTCTTCACAATTGAATGTGGTTAAAAGCATATCAGTCAGAGCGTGCCGTGCTCTCTACCATCTGGGCAAGTACTGCAGTGCCGATGCAGTGTCTCCATGGACCATCTCGCTGCACCTGCGCTGCTTATTGCTGTTGGAGTGCTCTGAGTCAAGATGACGTCTTGGTCTTTTGAACAGGTTTCCTGTCAAGAAGCAGGCCATGAAATGAACCTCGAGTAAACAAAAGCCTTGGGGGGAAATGTTTAATACGATACAGTTGTCGAAAAAAAAACAATAAGAAAGTAAAACAGTCGACACAGAGAGTGCAGTGCTGACCCTGAATTTCAGACCGAGCTGCGAGCAAGCACACATTGTACATTCTTTCTTTTCTGGCTCTCCATGGAGCTGTGGAATGTGGAATCTCTGGGCAAAGTGAAGAGAGCCAGTCGAAATTCTCAACCTGGGCAGCACCAGCATCCCTCAGCATATCAGTCTTGTGTCAGCTCGGATGAGGTTATGTCTAATCAATCAAGTTTTTTTTTTCTTTTCAGAAATAATAACATATTTTCTCGGGCAGGCTAATAGAGGCACAATAATGAGCATCAGTTTTGCCTGTCTGTGGTCATTACGACATTCAGACACACGCACACACACACACACACACACACACACACACACACACACACACACATACACACACACACACACACACACACACACACACAGGCATACACTAACACATACAGACACATACACACACACACACACACACACACACACACACACAAACCCACACACATACACACACACACAGACGCATCCTCGGCCCAGGCGCCGTTATCTGTCTCTCTGGCGCTCTGACATCAGCAGTAAATTACAGCTTCATCGCTGTCCCGTGCTCCCATGAGGCCGTTCTGCGTGGCTAATCAGATGGTTATCGCGGGGCCTGATTGCTCAGACAAGGGGCCCTCTGATTCTCTCTGTCAGCTACTTTAAGGAGCTGTGAGGCATAAAATAGTTTTTTTCCCCTTTTGGTAGATTTATTCTTTTCATCGAAGTGACAGTGTATGTCTTTTTTTTCCCGCTCCCCTCCCCCTTGAGTATTTGAAAGATACAACTTAATTCTCAGCTCAGATAACCTGTGTCGGAGACAACAGAAAGGGAGTCTTATAAATGAGCGAAATCAAAGCAAAACAAATGATTAACAACCTCGTTTTTGTGGCTCACAGCAAATCAGGTACCTTGTGTATTCAAAAACATGACAGAAAGTACCAGAAGACGTTGTCTTTATCTCTGCCGCATACACAAGGCTATCGTGCTGTTGTGAACGAGCAGAGTAATGCACAGCCCTGATTGAATCAGTGTTTTAGGCGTCTCGCTTCTCTTTATTCCACCTTCGGTAAAATATGGTCAATTAGACAGGCCTTGCGCACCTACAGTACAATCAATGGACAGTGCAACGAAGCCATGGCGAGATTGATTGCTCCCACAACATGCAAGGAAGACGAAAGGGCAATCCGCAGTGCCTAGCAGAGATAGATAGCAGTGCCTCAAGCAGAATGGGACTCAACAAAAGGAGATACAGTAGTGTTGCTCTGCAAGAGGCCTCAGAGTTTTAAAGGTGTACTTCCACGAGAAACCGTTTAGTACTCGCTCTTTTGAAATATGATAGGTCAGCCGAGTTGCATATGCATGCTGCATATCAAAATGTTTTTCTACCCCCATTTTCTATATCAGTCAAAAGAATACAATAGGCGGGAAAAACGACCCAATGCGAAAAGGGCCTGCAGCGTGACGTAGACGTGCAAATGCATATAAGAGAAACTGACCGAATGTGCTTTAAATTATGTTAGCCTGCGACTGACTCGCATAAGGTGGGAAGGCTAGTTGAATGACTGAACTGCATTTAGCCGGGCACTTGCACTGTTTTGTCATGCAAATATTACCATTCTGAAACGTTCATTGACAAACGGTCAGGAAGCGACTGTGCTTTTGCCATCTCTCCTTCCTCTTCGGATTCAGGATCAAACACATAAGGCTGTATCTCCGAAGACATTCTGTGTGCAGTTTTAGCGCTGTCAAGTTGACTTTTCCCCTTTACCTTACTCTGCTATGAAGTTGACTGTGGGGCAAAGGAAGCTGCAGGGAGCGTGTCACGCCTCTGGTGAAATCGTGTCGTTCTCCCGGCCCCACCCCCTTCACCAAACTAAAACAGCCTGAAACAGAAGCACTAGAAAAAAAATTTCATCAAAACCAGCGCACAGGGCAATTGTTAATACTAGAGAACACCGCAAAATTAATGAAAACACGATGGAAGTACACCTTTAACTGAGAGTCTGTCTGCTGGGAGGGATGGCTTCATCTCACCTCTCGCCACAACTCTCATTGCATGATTTTTTCATTCATTTTCCAGTGGTCTCTAGTATTAACGAATGCCCTGTGAGACGGGTTTGGTGAAAAAAATGCTTCAGTGCTCCTGTTTCATGCTCTTCTAGTTTAGTAAAGGAGATGGGGCGGGGAGAATGACAGGTTCTTGGCTATGCTAGTCAGATGCTACTATTATTCAAAGCCCATTCAGTTATAGCACACCAAATAGAAGATTTAAATGTTCTAAACAAACACATCTACTTACCTATATTTTGCTAGGTGAATGTGTGCTGCTCCTCTGGTAATGACAACCGTGGCATTGCTTTTTCTAATTAACAAACTTGCATAGCTTTTTTCATATTTGCTCGTTTTTCCGCCTATTTCCTTTCATTGACTAATGGAGGCAATCGGGGTAGAAGAACATTTTCACCTTCAGCATGCAAATGCATCTTGGAGTGACCTATCGTATTTCAAGAAGAGTGAGTACTAAACAGTTTCTCTGGGAATGACACCTTTAATGTTTGGATGTACAGGAGTTCCATTGCCATAGCCATGGAATGATGTTTGCATATCCAAGCCTCACAAGTCCGAGATTGTCCTCCTATGACCCCTAAGTAATATGTACTAATTTAAAGAGCTTTTTAAGGGCCCCTCATAAGTTATGGCTATAATAGTCACGGTCTAATGGCTCCATAGAAAATATGGCAACAATAAAGTCAGCATGTCCCGTATATAAGTACACAGCCATTACGAGGGCCGGCGTATTGGTGATGCAGGTCAATAGGCATGACCTAAAAGGTTAACCTGTTAGTACACAGTTCTCCCAGGGTGAGGATTTATGAAGAGAGGCATGGCTGCTGGAGAAGTGACCAAATCTTGTTTGTATCCAGGCTTTAAAAATGTAGGACCTGTCGTATATTTCTTCCCAGCCTCTTGCATGGAAACAGGTGTTGCCACACTGGCTCACTTCTGAATGCCCAGGGAGCTTTTGAAAAGGGAGAAAAAAAGGGAGGCAGGCACTGTTCTATTTCACAGCCTCAGGAAGGTGCGAAGGAAATTACGCAGCTGCCTTGTCACCTATTAAAAAGTGCACAGAGGCCGGCCCCACCACGCCCCCACCCCCCCCTTCCACCCCCAACCCTCCTCCTCGTGCCGCGAGCGCTGTATTACAGGGGCGGAGCAGAACTGAATGTTCCCATTCCTCAGGAAGCCATCTTCTCACGGCTGAGCGATGCAGCCACCAAGGCGGCCGCTCTCCATCCGTGAGGACCTCTGCCTGCACTGTGCATCCCAACAACAATGCACCAGCCCACCCCTTTGTCTGGCTGCCTGGTGTCCTTGAGAAATGGCAGGCACTACTGGATTTTTTGAAAATGTTATTTTGGTGGTTTGATTTCTTGTGCCCAGAGCTTGTGTTTGTTCGTGCCTGAGAAATGTAGTTGCTCTCAGATATTTTTGCTGTAAAACTCCCATTATCATAGTCATTATCATTAGTGATATATACAGGGTGAGTGTACATGCCTAATGATATGAAAACTATGGATTATAGCCTCATAGATAATTGCGCTAGGAGTCTTAATAAAACCTACTGTCATCAGTTTTAGAGAATAGTTTTTTAGCCAAATCTGTTGGCCTTAGATTGAGGAGACCACTTGCCCAGGCTGAAGATCGCAACCAGCAGAGACTTTCTCAGTATAACCTTAGCTAAACAGTGACTTTAAACTGAAAATATGGTTTGTTTTTCTGACACAATGAACTGCACAGTTGTGTACAGCCATACTTCCAAGATGACAACTATTCCGATGCCTGTTCATTGTGTCATGTTGTGTTCTTGTGTGAGCCATGAGCCTCCCCAAATAATAAATAGTATGATGAGTGATGAGTTTCTCATATCAGTATTTACACTATGACCCCATGTAACTCACTGACCCTATGATCACATTAGTGATTAGTGACACCCACAAAGCGGCCAGTTGCCATTCATATTCAATGAGAGTGGGCTTTTGACAGCAATACACATTATGTAGCCAAGTAAGTGGGCCCAGAATAGACGAAAAGTCAATTCTATGCAAATGTTGAGCGACTTAACATGGTGGCAATCAACCAGAGTGAGGCCTGGTAAGAGCGGTGTGTGCTAGTCAGACCCAAAAACGCCTATTCAGCAACCACCGCCAGCTATTTGTCACCCTCATTTCTAGATAATGTGACTAGCTAATGTGCCAGAGTGATGTCTTACCCTGACCGCATCCCATTACACATGGGGTACATCTTTTAAAAAGTATAATAGGAATATCTATTTTAAACATTGTAGCTAACAGCTGAGCATACAATATGCACTGCCAGTGGGGACAAAAGCTCAAGTGGGCCCTACTGTTGTTAATGTGCTGATGCAGCCTTTGCTAATCTTGTAGCCTTTCTTGTTTGGAATGACCCAGCAGTGCTTGCTAGTTATAGCAGGAGGGAGGATACTCTGAAAGTGTAACATTGAAGTTTTCTTCTGTCGACAATAAAAAATGCTTTTGGAATTGCAATTAAAATCGATACCGTGTTGAAGAAAGGAACGCATTTTTCTCATTTCTGACAACAGAAACTGCAGTACATATTGGGCCTTTAAAAACAGGGAGATCCTCTTCACATCAGTCCTTGAGTTAAGGTTATATCACAAGCTTCCAATAAATGGGCAATACTGAAGTCCGTCTTGGAAGGTGACTGTCACTTTCCTCTAGTTTACAGTAGTATCTGTCTTTCTGTTTCATGATGTTGACATTTTTTCCCATCCAGGAAGACATTAAATGAGACAATGTAACAAATTAAAGTGTAGATGAGATGCATTTTATTTGGGTATCCTGCAGTACTTCCACAATTTTCTCTCAAAAAAAGAAAGAAAGAAAGAAAGAAAGAAAGAAGGAAAGAAAGAAAGAAGGAAACTTCTGTACTGCTCTCCAGCAGGAGGCTCAATGTAGTGTGGTTCAGGCCTCATTGCATGCGCCTTTCCCCCCTCTGTCTCCTAATGAACCTCTGCCGGTTCACAACG
>CM050217.1:22520000-22547500 GCA_027475355.1 Coilia nasus
TGTGTGACTCACTGCTCAGTAGGCAGCAGCCTGTATTCAGCTCCAGCGATCAGTGCTGCCATGGTATACAGTGCTAACACGGCGTGCAAAGGCTGCAGGTTCAGATACCCAACCCTACCCACTGCCTCACATCTCACCACACACATGCACACGCATACAGGTCATCTCCTACCGCACACACACACACACACACACAAACTCCAAAGACACACACACACATACACACACGTCACCTCCTACCACACACACACATCACCTCCTACCACACACACACACATCACACACACACACACACACACACACACACACAACACCTCCTAGCACACACACACGTCATCTCCTCCACACACACTCCAAAGACTCACATACAGACAGACATACAAACACACACACACACACACACACACTCTCCAAAGACACACAGACATTCATGGCTTCACTGCTGATGGCCTCAGCCCTCCTTTGGTTCCCCACCTCTGCTTCTGCGCTTTGTGCAGGAGCCATTGCATTCAAACTGCCATCGGTTCTTCTGAGGGTGTTGGTAGTGGAAATGTGTGTGTGTGTGTGTGTGTGTGTGTGTATGTGTGTGTGTGTGTGTGTGTGTGTGTGCGTGTGTGTGTGTGTGTGTGTTTGGGGATGGGGGGTGTTGGGAGGGATTGTGTTCCCCCCTTTGCCACATGGGAGGAGATTTGTTTTTGATTTATATGCGTGACAGTGCCTGGAAGTGCAGCCCTTCTTGTCACAGCACATGTGTCATATCTGCTCCTCTGACATGGCCCTGCAAGGCACTGCTGTGTCTGAATGAAGAGAGAAAGAAGGAAAGATAGAGAAAGGAAGGAGGGGAAAAAAGAAAAAAAAGAAGCAAAGGAGAAAATGTATGCAAAAAAGACTCTTGTTTAATTCATGAAACCCTTAAAGTGTACGATGTTGCGGCTGTTGTTTTTGATTCTTTTCAGTCAAGATTTTTTGGTGTTTTTTTTTGTTTTGTTTTGTTGTGTTTTCTTTGGAGTGGTTTCCACCTTCTGATTACTGCTAAGAGCTGTTGTGCCTGAGCCATGGGGAGACGTTGTGAAAGGGACACTGACAATGAAATGGTGTGTGAGCAATCGGTCAAGGCATAAAGGACTCTCTGGAGACAATGCGGTAATTGTTTCAAAGCCAGAGAGTGCCTGTCTTCCCCTGCAGAACAACCTCGGTTGGCACTGGCCTGAGCGCTGGCGAGTGCCCCCTCCCGCTAAGCAGCATGGGATGCTCGGAGGGCTGGCAGCCTTGTGCCGCTGCATCCTTAGAGCCCCAGAGTTGCCCCGCAGCATCACACACATCTTCACACACCCGTGTCTGAAGTCCCCCAGTACCACTGCTGTCTCCTGCTCTTTTTGTTACTCTCCATCATTCTCTCTCTCTCTCTTTCTGTCTCTCTCTGTCTGTCTCTCTTTTTTTGTGTCTCTCTGTCTCTCTGAGTCTTTCTCTGAGTCTTTCTTTCTTGCTCTCTGTCTGTCTCTGTCAGGGTCTCTCTCTCTTTCTCTTTGTGTCTCTCTGAGTCTTTCTCTATTGCTCTCTGTCTCTCTCTCTGTCAGGGTATTTCTCTCTTGCTCTCTGCTTCTCTCACTTTGAGTCTTTTTTCTCTTGCTCTCTGTCTCTCTCTCTCTCTCTGGCAATACTTCTGCAGGCCTTACCTAGAAAAGCCTCTGTCTATCATTTTCTCTCTCTCTCTCTCTCTCTCTCTCTCTCTCTCTCTCTCTCTCTCTCTCTCTCTCTCGCTCTCTCTCTCTCTCTCTCTCGGGCAGTTCTTCTGCATAGCACCAGACTGTGCCTTACCTAAAGATTCTCTTTCTGTCATTCTCATCTCTCTGCCTCTCTCTATCTCTTTCTCTTTTTCTTTGGCAGTTCTTCGGCAGAGCGCCATAAGATACCTTACTTAAAGAGCCTCTTTCTATCGTTCGCAGTCTCTCTATCTCTCCATATCTCTCTTTTCTCTCTGTTGGTCTCTCTTGCTATCTGTCTCTCTCTTTGGCAGTTAATCTGCAGAGCGCCACACAATGTCTTACTATCATTCTCAGTCTCTATCTCTCCATCTCTCTCTCTCTCTCTCTCTGTCCATCTCTCTATCCCTCTCTCTCTCGCTCACTCTCTATCACTCTCTCTCTGGCGGTACTTCTGCATAGTGACACACAGTTCCTTACCCAAAAGGCCCGCGCAGATGGAGGCTCAGGGTGAGGCGCCGGCATGCCCAGCTGGCGATGGCTCGCTTTAAGACCGCGCCCGCAACTGCCGAATTGCCTCCATTTGCATCCCACCAGGAAGCCAAATGAGAAACCCCCGACAAGCGGAGTCAATCGCTCCCGTCGTTTGGAACTGTGGCAAATGGGCCCGATGATGCGCTCACAGTACAGCTGCCCTTAAGTGCCAGGAAGCCTCTGACCTTGAGTGAAGGGAGAGTGAGGCATTGCTTTGAGGAGCGGTGCTCTGCTGAGTCTGCCAAATGAAAACCAAAAGTTTTTCGCTTGAGTTCTCAGCCTCTTCAACCCTTTCAACGTCCTCCTTCAAATTTCAGCTGTTTTTATTTCTCCTTTTGAAAGGCAAAGCAGGGAAGACCTCTGCTGAAGCAGTGTGGTATTGCTCATTCTCAGCCTGTCTCTAGATATTCTTGTTGATTCACATCAGGTCTCACCAAATGTCTCCTCTCTTTCTCTCTCTCTCTCTCTCTCTCTCTCTCTCTCTCTCTCTCTCTCTCTCTCTCTCTCTCTCTCTCTCTCTCTCTCTCTCTCTCTCTCTCTCTCTCTTCCAGGGAAGCGAGGAAGGAGATGTCGACAAGAACAAGTGTTGCACTCTGTGTAACATGTCCTTCACGTCGGCGGTGGTAGCGCAGTCCCATTACCAGGGAAAGATCCACGCCAAGAGGCTAAAACTGCTACTGGGGGAGCAGCCTGCCATCACAGCCAAAGGTAAGCAGGGGTCCTGGGTCACTGGCTCTTTGCCTCTCACAGAGCGGGGAGGTACTTATGGAGTTAGCAGTGGAACAGTGATCAGCAGCACAGGGGATGTTTGTGCCCATGATGTGTGTGAGTACTGAGGGGCTGTGTGATGTTGAGTAGGAGCCCTGAGCCCCTCATGGGGACTCCCTCACGGGTCAAGTGGCACAGCTCAGACAGAAGAGGTAGGTGTGGAAGTACAGTGTGTGCAGTTTCAATGACCAAAGTTACATTACATTACACTTAGCAGACACTTTTATACAAAGTGACTTACAAAAGGAGGACACAAACAAGCTAACAGAAGTGTAGAGGAACACACACACACAGACACACACACACACACACACACACACACACACACACACACACACACACACACACACACACACACATAGGAGATAGCTGTGCCTAAGGTAAGTTTCCTAGGGCACCCAGATAAAGTGTTGGTTAGTGGAGGTTAGTTTTGTTAAGAAGGGAAGCACTCTCGGAAGAGAAGAGTCTTCACAAGCCTGTTAAAGGTCGAGAGGAACAGTCCTACTCTTGTAGTGACTGGTAGCTTGTTGCACCATTGAGGGATGACAACAGAGAACAGTTCAATCAGTTCAATCTCATAAAAACATAAATATGAGTAATAGATAACAAGCTGTTCTTTGAGCTTTAATATAGCATATGTAATTTTTTAGGGTTAAAAATGGCCTAGGAGCACTGCTAAATGGCCTAATACAACCCCATGATAAAACCTCCCACTCGACAAGCTCATTAATATTTAAATAAGCTGCACGCTCATTGGCCGGTTTACCCCGACACTAGAAACTTGAGTGCTCTGTTTTACTTCGCCATACTTCCATCCATAATATCTGTACGTTCCCAGTTGATCATGTACACTCGCTATTAGTGAAGGGTCATTTCCCACCATAGACTTTTTCCTTTGTTTAATGCTCACTTTACTCCTCATTGCAGGTAAACCACGTCTGCCTTATAGCAGCAACTGCTGCATGCTTCAGCTCCTTCCTTTATGCCTAACAAATCTGCTGTACATGGTGCAGATATTTTTTTCTGTGTTATTTCAGATTGAGCATCTCTGTTGAGATTTGTGGCACTTTTATATATTGTTAGCATCCAAAAGGCAGCGATGAGCAAAACAGCACTGTGTGATGGTTCTGCTTGTCACACACACACACATCTTCAGTTGTCCAAGTGACAGCAGCACCATAAAATGGATCGCATCACCACGGCCTTTGTGACAGGTTGCGTCTACAGAGACACATGGGCGTTTGCTGGGCTGTGCAGCGCAGTGACTGAGGATAACATCTGCCTGTTACTTTTTTATTCCCTCCCTGTGCTGGAACGCGTTGAGGCACACAGCGGAATAATGGAGGATGGTAAAGGAAAAGCCACCAGGTGTCTGCAGACATGGTGATTTCTCAGCACTTGACTCGTGCGCACACAGCAGTGTCCACGTCTGCTGCTCTGTATGTGCGTGTGTGTGTCTGTGTGTGTTTGTGTATGTGTGTGTGTGCGTGTCTGTGTATGTGTTTGTGTGTGTGTGTGTGTGTGTGTCTGTGGGTGTAAAGACTGGTGTGTCAGGCTGACGTACCCGCCTGCTCTCCGATTGCATTGTTTAGATTTAATTACAACTCCCCGCACCTCCGGGTGGGGAGAGAGTGACAGGGAGACGAGCAGCCCTTCCTGGGACGTAATGCGTGGCAGCTGCTCCTCTTAAAACTGTTTACAAATTGGCGGCGGCGAGAATAATGAATGCCAGCCAGGGGGAAGTTGGGGGGCTGAGGAGTGAGGGGAGGAGCCTGGGGATGGAGTCAGGAGAGAAGCTGGATCGCTCCCTAATTCAACACCTGGGAGCCATGCGCACAACAGTGCTCGTCCACGGGAGAGGAGGGGAAGGCCCTCGCAGGTGCTTGTTCCCCGCAATTGTCACCATCCTGATAAATGCGTTCTAGGCAGGCAGCTTTTGTTTTTCACTTTTTTGCCATTCTAGTTAATTATGTGTTGAATTAAAGCTTGTGGAGATAATCGAGAGAGTCAGACTGCTCCTAAAAACAAGTGCAACATTTGATAACGTGTTATACCAATTCATGTGTGTTTATTAGTTTTCTTTTCTCTTTCTCTCTCTCTCTCTCTCTCTCTCTCTCTCTCTATATATATATATATATATATATAGTCATTTTCTTCTGTACCTCACATCTCTGTGAATGCAGAACATTATGAACCTGCTATTATGTACAGCTAAATCTGAGTGTTAAGAATAGAACTGTGTAACATGCTTTGTCAGCAAGTCACTAAGAAATACAAAACGTTAGCTGGGTCCTGTTTACATCTGACACAGTTAAAAAAAAATACAGACGGGAAGTTCTAAGCTGGGGTTATTTTCTAACATGCCAGCAGGTAAGCCTTTAAGTTGTTACTTTTTGGTGAAAAAGAATAGAGACACAGCTGAAACGACTCGGATGTGCTTTAAAAGGAAAAGGAGATTGATGTCCCAACTGGATCTGTTTTATTGGAACGTACACAAATAACATGGTGGGGAAAAGAGAGAAAAGTTGCTCAGCTGAGTGCTAGCCTCAGATGAAAGCACCATATATTGTGTCTCCCCACGGCCTTGTAAAGCATCTGATTTACTGCATCGTTTCACTTACACTGTCACTGCTAGCATAAATCTGACATGTTTAGATTTTAACCAGAATATATAATGGTTCCAGTGGTTCTGGAAGTGATTTTAGGCCATACTGTAGCACCAGTGAACTCTCCTAGCAGGTGAAAAAAAAAAACTGCCTGAATGCACGGGTGTCTGTGGCAGTATGATACCTCTCAGAGCTCATGCCAAGTGCACCGACCTTATGTTCTCCTTGGCAGCCTTGCATGGTAGGAAGTGCCAGGCTGAAACCCTCCAGTGTTCCTGCACTAAGGGCCCAATATTACACTGGGATGGAGAAGAAAACTTGCTTACTTTCCAAACAACATCTGAGCAGCTCTGATGGTGCCACCTGTGTAATTGAGATGGATCACAACAGTCATACAAGTCTTACTTGCCACCAGGGAAGTTCTAAGTTGTTTTATTTAGTATATGAGTAAAAATCCCATAATATCATAAACAATAGCCAAAACAGTGAGTCCAACAAAGATATTAACAGTAACCTATACCTCCCACCTCCAGAGACATAGCCAAAGATAATATTGGTGAGAGAAAAGGCCTATGAAAAGAGAATGCTTTCAAAATATTTAGCAGTCAGATATTGTGCACTCCACACTCCAAAACTTTTGTTTTGCTACTCAGTCTCGCCGTAGTATGATCAACTCTCCCAGTGAAATTAATCTACCAATATATGGCAGCTTGATTAGAGGCAATGACCCATCTTGCCATTCAGCATATGGGAAACAATTAGGCTCAGAATTAGCATTAAAACTGTGTGTCCCTGAGACGCAGTAAACTTGTGTGTTGCCATAAACCAAAGTTTAAACTGCTTTTGCCTGGAGGCATCAGATGTTGCACGGCATGAAAAAAAATCTGTTGAAGGCTGTGCAGATAGGATCCTTCAGTGGTCAAATCAGGAACTGAAGGGGGTGCAGCATGCTGTTTGTCTATTAAATGATACAGTCTATGATGACGAACTCTTATTCACCACAATTTCCAAGCTATTAACCACACTGTGCATCATTGTAACTCCACTGAATTTTAAAATGAAATTTATTAAACAAACCCACTGGTTGACCACTTTTTGTAATGAGAGCTTATCATTTTGCTGATCATTTGGGCACAAATAATAGAGAAAAGACTAAAAGAAAATGAAAGGATGGGAACTGTTTAGGCTTGACTTTTATAGCTTGAATGTAATGCACTCTTTATAGGCCTGTATAAATCTTGCTTGCTAAAGACTGATGGTATTCCTGACATTCAAAAAGAATAACATTCACATCAAATGCAAATGCTGTCTATAAAACCCTCAGAAAGGTTTTCTCTATTTTAACATTTCTGGGCAACCAGAAGCGATGTCCATATTCCATAACTTTGCATAAAGAGTTCATGTATCATGTACTTCCTGTGGACAGTCAGTGGAGTAATGGTAAGGATAATGCTTAAGAAAAAATGCATGTACAGGTTGCCAATACATTAGCAATAAACAACTATTAGAGCGTTTATAAACCTGGATTAATAGAAGTTCTGATAGTTAATAGAAGTTGCTCATCAAGTTAGCCTTAATCTAATGCTAATGTTAGAAGAATTAGGAGAAATGTGGGTCAGGCAGGAATAAGCTTCTTGCGAGATAAGTTTCATGGCATACTCAGAAGCGCAGGTGCAAAATCGTGACAGAGAAGTCATTTACTAATACCATTTACCAATCCACAAAACCATCTACAGGCATGTGTGGCTTCATTCTGAAACTACAACATCAAATGTAACAAAAAAGCAACTGCTATAATAGGTATTATATGTGTTCAGGAGTTCAAGTGAGGTTGAAGGGGAAGCCTCTCAACAGCAACAGCAACTAACAACAAAAAGACTCTGCCTCGTGTATGTTGATTTCTGGGTTTCAGGCTATTCTCTATTGCCTTCTGTTATACAGTGTCTGTTCTTTTTACAGCTATTATTTTTACACTCAATGGGTTGCACTTTACATCTCACCTGTGAAATTTGGCAATAGGAGTAATTTAACACTTCTCCTGTTCAGCAATATCTTTTGGAAATGTGCCACAAATATCCACAATATATTCAAAACTGCAAAAAAAAAAAAAAATGCTGAGCATTGCTAAAAGCAATTCTAAACCGACAATTAAAAAAAAAAACATTATCATTTAAGATAAACGTGGCTTTGCCAGATCATTTCATTTCTCGAAAGCACTTTTAAGTGATTTTATGTGTGGACGGTTCATAAACCTCAGCCATTAGTGAGGCATCTGAAGTCCCGAGGAAATAGGAGGGTTAAGTTGTCTCGCTCTCTTAAGGGAGGTCGGCCCGGTTGCCTCTCCGCCTCTTTCCAAGCCTTGGCCGTGGTGAGGTTACGCTAGCGCAGTGAACCTATGCACAAGGCATGCTGTGTCACCCTTTCAGCACGCATCAGCATCCAGCGCCAGCCTCCCTCCAGTGGTAATTGACCCAAAAAGAGGAGCTGAAAGCCCTCGCTGAAGGACTGCGTTGTGCAGTGGAACCAGCCACAAAGGATTATAAAAGGCACAGAGAGAGAGAGAGCGAAGGCAGCCAAGTGGAAGACCTCGACGTCTGAGAGCTCAAAGCTCAGGATCAATGTGTGTGGGTGTGTTAGTGTGTCTGTGTGTGTCTGTGTTTTTGTATTGTATGTATGTGTACATTTATGTTTTCACAGAAATGTTTAAGTGTGGTGTGGTTGTGTATTGCGTGTGTTCTCATCTGTGTGTGTGTATGCGTGAGTGTAGGACTTTATAATGCATTTTGTATGTGTGCAGTCACATGCGCATTCGCAACACGTGTGTTTGTGTGCGTGTATGTACTGTAGGCATGTATGTTTTTGCATGCACGCATCTGTTTGTATGGGAAAGTGGCATGCACACATCCGTGCCTCATCCCCCCACCGACCCATGCCCCTGTGCCCCTGTGCCCCTGCGCCCCCTCCTATGCACCATGTGTGTGTGTGTATGGCACGAGGTCATGCTCCTCACCATGAGACCACTGTCACACACGCACATCTGTCAGGCCGTGGACTCATGTGGCACAGTTATATGGACCCGAGGGTGGTGGTAATGGTAGTGGTGTGTGTGTGTGTGTGTGTGTGTGTGTGTGTGTGTGTGTGACAGAGTGTGTGTGTGGCTATGTGTGTGTGTGAGAGAGAGAGTGTGTGTGTGTGTGTGTGTGTGTGTGTGTACAGGGGGAGGAGGGGGGGGTGGATCCTGACTGTGGCTCTGCAGGCAGACTCTCACGATTCTCCACCGCTGCCATCGCATGTTAATTAAAATCACCAGGACTTCCTGGCCACTCTCTTCTCTGTGCCCCCCCCACCTCCCTCCTCCCACTCCACCCCCCTCCATCTGCACTCGCCAAGCCCAGCTGCACTGTCGTGCCCTTTGCACCTTGTTCGGCAGTGGGTCCATTAATAACCTCCCCTTCATAGCTACAGGTACACACCATTGGTTTTGTCATAACACCGGCCGTATGTTGTTTTAAAAGCGTAATGAGCCCAATTTATGGTAACCGAAAATTGGGGTTTGCATTGAGACCGAGCTCTGTCAGACATAATGTAACAGGTAATTGTCCCGGAATGTATTACGTGCACGATTGAGTGGAACAAACCCCATGTCATTGCCAGATTTAATGGAGATCGACTGGGTAATTCACACAAATACAATAAACAACATGGCTGGGTTTGCTGGTATAAAAAGGCAGGTATTACTTTTTCTGTACTGCACCAATTAGCAAGACGCGCTCATGCTACATGCCACATGCCACATGCCAACCCAGGCACTGACTGCGAGACCAAATCTAGCCCTGATCTGGCATGGACATGTTTCAGTGTTACAGTACCTGCTATGCGGAATACCATTGCATCATGTTGTCTGTCTGCCCATTTCCCAGCGCTTTGCTTCCTGCCACTGACAGATATGGCCATTAGCGGGCCATCTGTATCCGACGGTTTGAGACTCGAGGAGTCTGGCCCCAGCGGAGCACTCAAAGGGGGAACATCCATCTATTTGACACCTGACTGACACTGAAACCTCAAAAGTACATTCGTTCAAACTTTTGGGAAGGATTAGAGAGGGTTGTGGTTTTTTTTTTCTTCAAAAAAGCTGTATGGTAAGCCTCCATGAAGGGGACTGAAATCAATCTTGCACTAAATTTGATCTGCGGCAGAGATATACCCTTTAATGTCAATTTTATTCCACCAGACCAGACTTACTTGTCTGTTTGGCAAGCGAAAATGACAATCCCCATGAGAAGGGACAGGTGAATTTATAGGCCTCCTGAACATTCAGCTCAACATTTCTGCCATCCCCTATTGTTTAACACCAGTTGCAGTGTGATTATTGTGACGTGTCTCATCCCCACCTCCTGCAAATCAAGAGAGCAGAGGCCACCTAACCAGTTCCATTCAGACCCCAGCTGCAGCCCTCCATCCCAGTGTGCAGTGAGTGGCCTTGTGCAGGCTTCTAATGCAGCCTGTCAGGAAGATGAATCTGAGGCGTCCCCAGGCTTCTGTTATTGATTTCTGCATAACGAACATTAGTTGGCTGGTGGACTGCGGCCACTGACCCGTCTGCCTCTTGGGGAGGGCCTTCTGTTTGAGCCTGACATTAGCCAGGATCACAGAGCTGCCTCTCGCTCTCATTTGCTCTCTCTACCTATCTTTCATTTTCTCTCTCTCTCCCTCTCTCTCTCTCTTCTTCTTTTTCTCCCTCTCCTCCTCTCACTATTTCTCCCTCTTTCTCACTTTCTTTCTTTTCTTCACTCTCTCTCTCTTCTTCTCAGTATCTCTCTCTTTCCTCTTTCTCTCCCTCTTTCTCTCACTATTTCTGCTTCTTCCTCCTCTCTGCAGCCAATCTTTTGCAACGGTGGCCTCATCTGTGCTCTCCCACACGCTGGGAAAAGGAGAGGCTTGTCGCATTCTAAATGCGAAATGCACAAAACACATGTTTAAATGTAATGCGAAATAAGAAAATGTGCAATTATCTCTCGAGAAAAGCTTTTCAGGGAAAGCTGAACGCATGTTAATTTCCTGTACTACAATCATGCTGTTGTCGAAAGACGTGCACGGAGTAATTTTTCAGCTGCCACTTGAGGTCTTAAGCACAGCTGTTATTTTAAAGCGCTGGCCAGACTCCAGGCGCCCAACTCAGTGCCATATCGGTTAATGTCTCCGCCTTTGTTAAGCTCGGGATTAAGCCCAAGCAGATTTGTCCTCTATAGGTTTCAGTGCCGTGCATGTTTGAGGTTCAATCCTCCACCACCACCACCATATGAGCAAAATGAATGCCGCCACAGCAGCGCATTATGTGTTGGAATGCATATGGGAGTCGGTCATTAAATCGCCTCAATGTCGCAGTGACATTTTTGAAATGTTTCATTAAAGATGTGACTATAAAGCTTGCGTAATAGCTATGTGAAGCCCCATTGAAGGACTGAGACGTGGTAATTAAGGTTGCGGATATAGATCACATTAGCAGGAAACGGCTAAGCGCCATTGCAGCTTTTGTTTGTTTTGCTTATTGCTGTTGGACGGCTGAGCTGCTCATCTCCTCTCCATGGCGTTTTTTTTTTTTTTTTGAATTGAAGAAATATTTCGGTTTTTTTTTTTTGCTGCATAGAGGGGGGATAAGGCAGATGGGGAGAATGCAAAGCCCAAAAGGGGAAGGCATTGTAGCAACCGATAAGTGCATGGGACTCAGAGGCCTTTGATCTTCTGTTTTTTTGATCCAACAGTCGCATATCTCTCGCCGTGGTGTGCACACACGGTGCCTTCTCTTGGTTTGGACAAGTCAGCACGCTCTGGTCTCTATGCACATGCAGCTCTTCCTTTCACTGTGGGTTATGGGATTGGTTTTCCTTTCTCCACATAATGCAACGCTTGAGTCAAGAAAACTGCATTCAAGTGTACTGTCTGCATGGATGTATGCTAAACTATTTTATTCTAAGTATTGGGCCGCCTGACGCACATTGCCACAGTGGAAATTGCCTTGAGCTGAAATGGCTTTTTCTATGTAAGGTTGGCTGTTTTTGAGAGATATAGATAGTAGGCATTGCCTCACAGCTTGGAAATATTATTCCATACTCTTTAACTGTGTGACAAGCATTTGGCCACAGCACATGCCTGGATTTTTAAATATTAGTTTGCTGATATGAGTAATATGCCGAAGCCAGCTGGCAACCATGGATGCTGTGTTTGTTGAAAGCACTTTTATATATAGCACCACATATTATTATTTTGTGGATATTTTCAGGTGACCAGTATTTTTGTCATAATTAGGAGAAATGTAAGCAAAAGTTTGTGAGATGAATCCTCTGTATTGACTGTGAAGAGACCACAGGTTAGCACATGCTTTGATCTGAGTACCTCTTCTCACCAGAGAATTACTAGCTCATACATGGTGCCACAATTTGTGTGAAAGGTTGTGAATAGCCACACTGTGGTCTTTATGTTCACTCCTCACTTCGTTGCCACCCTGACCAACCATAAGGAATGGCTGTAGTGGAAATCTAGAAATCATTTTAAACCTAGAGCACCATCTCTGAAGCCTTGACAGTTGATGAAGAGAACACCTGCTCAAGACAGGGGCAAAACTGACTCTCTGAAATGCTGGTTGCCATAGTGACAAGTCATTGTTTTCCACCTCAGGCCACCTGACTGCCTTCTTGCAATGGTGGTTCATAAATTCAGGAAGTGTTTGTTGCTGACTTTGCAGTGGAATAAGGAGTTCGTTACGAGCATGCAGTAGAATACGGTGTACTGCATATTTTGTTTGTTTATGGAACGAATGCCTCATTGGATGATGTTTGTACATTTCAGGATAGATATGCCATACAGTAATTAATGCAGTAAAGTTCTTACTCAGTGTTCCCTTGAAAACGTCAACATCCATTTCCTCCTCAGGGCATCTCTTAGTGATTCATTAATCATTCAAATCCCAGCCCAGATAGCAGCTGAGCGGAGAGAGACCTGACATCCGGCCCTCAACCGGCCCACATCCGAGGCCTCACCCATTCCACAGGATGTTGTTGCCTGAGAGGCACAAATGCATTAGTGCAACACTGATATGTTTCTTTGAGAACAAATTGGGAAGTTGACTGGCAGACCCATTCCTCAAACAAACATAATGGGGAGCAGTTTTGTGTGGCCGATGAGCTTGTTATAAAAACGGAGGCTTTTTTTCTGCAGCCTGCACCTCAGTGCTTAATGTATTCATTTCTCTTTAGCAGTCTACTTCAAAACAATGCCTGCGCTGGATACAGTTGTGTTATTACAGGAAGATAATTTGTCAGTGTGCTTCTAGGGAGAGGGTATTTAACATAACATTTTGTTTATTAATCATTGCTTCGAAAAGGGGGAAACATTTCACAGTCTATTCAAGACATTATGAGAATGAAAACTGATTTGTCATTTCCAGATTTTAAAAGAATGATGTGTAATGCAATCTCAATTTGCAGCAATTATGTGGCAGTTTAACTGTAACAAAACTCAATATGCTGTTTCTATTTGTTTGCTTTGTTGTTGTCCTCTTTTTCCTGAGGTAGTTATTATCAGAGACTAAATCAGACTGTCATCGACAGAGGGAAGAGTTCAGTTTGGTTCAGAAGAGTCTGGTGTAGGCTGATGCCCCCTCTCTCCCGCCTGTGCTTAATCTCCCGCCCTATAAATATATCATTTCTCTCTAGGCTTGTAGACCACTAAGAGTTTTTTTTGTTTTTTTTTGGCACTAAGTGGCTTTTAGCCAGGCAGTGCATTGATATGCGCATACACATGGTCTGGTTTAGACAGAGCAGACGGGCAGTATGGCGCAGGAATAATTCCAACTGTCTCCAGAGCAGAGCCGCAGAATGGTTTTGGTATGGCCCAAGCCAGTGAAGTGTTGTATTGGTGATGATATACTGAAGTGGTGAAAGGAGGCTTCCTGTTCTGCAGCAAACCTACTGGAGTGGATAGAATAACTTAACTTGGAGAGTAATTTCTCAGACTGTCCAGAATGGAAGAAAAAAATTGAAAAACCAAGAAAGCAACACAGTAAGAAACTGATGGTGAAAAGGAAAGAAAGAGAAAGGGAGAGAGAGAGAGAGGGAGGGATAAAGAGAAAGGGAGAAAAGGAGGGGGGGGGGTGAAAGCCATCCATCCGTGATGTGTTAAGAAAAGGCCACCCCCAGTGACCGCAGAGACATTAGGTAAAACTGTGAGAGCGGTAACAAATGGCTTTTTACGCTTTACGGGGGCTCTGAAAGTTAAGGCACGGAACTTAATTTGGGGGAAACAGCTGGGCCATTAAGTCCTAGGTCGCGCTGCTATAATTACATTGGGCAAGACAGAACACCCTACAGTGAAATTATATTGATGATGAATAATGAACCTTGGTGAGATTCAGGTTTGCGGTGGAAGAGAAGAACTCCTGCAGGAGCAACAGGCACAGTGGGAGGTCCCCTCCCAGCACTTTCCCTGGCTGATGTTACTGAAATCTGAAGTATTAGAAAATTTAGTTTGAGGAAAACATTGATTTTCCTTCATATAGCTCCTCCTTACACATAACCTGCAGGAGCTAGAAAATGTGTGTTTATACATTTTTTAATTGCCATGTCAGACTTCTGGTCCAGAGAGAACAGCTAAAGAACAGCCTCTGTCTAATCCAACTATACAGTTTTGCCCTCAGTTATTCTTTACATGTCAGGAATAGTACCATTACAGTTGCCATAGTGAAAAGTCAGTCCCATTTGTCATTCTGATCACATGGCATGTCACAGCCAGCACACAATGAAATTCATTCTCTGCATTTAATCCATCACACATGTGAGCAGGGGGCAGCCATGACAACGGCGCCCAGGGGGCAGTGTGCAGGGATGGTACCCTGCTCAGGGTACCTCAGTGGCATGACTGGCGGTTGGTGTAGTCAAAACCTGCAATCCTGCAGTCACAAGTCTGTCACCTTAACCGCCAGGCCACCGCTGCCATAGCATTTTGACCATAAATATTTGAATACTCCTTATACAGACACCTACTGCATTCTGGGAAGCTACAAAGATATATGTATGTATGCATGTATGTACAGTACTGTGCAAAAGTCTTAGGCAGGTGTGAAAAAATGCTGTCAACTAGGAATGCCTTCAAAAATGGAAGTGTTAATCATTTATGTTCATCAATTAACAAAATGCAGTGAATGATCAAAAGAGAAACCTAAATCAAATCAATATTTGGTGTGACCACCCTGTGCCTTTAAAAGAGCATCAATTCTTCTAGGTACACACAATGTGAGGGATTTTGCAGGATTATAGTTCAGTGTATGATGAACCAATTACACCAGATTGGTTGTATATGTCAGGAAACATACATCCTCAGTAGATCTGTGGTAGTTCTTCAAGATGTTTGGCGCAACCTACCAGCCAAGTTCCTTCAAAAACTCTATGCAATAGACCTAGAAGAATTGATGCTCTTTTAAAGGCAAAGGGACATCATTTTTTCACACCTGCCTAAGACTTTTGCAAAATACTTTATGTATGTTTGTATGTATGTATGTATGTATGTATGTATGCATGCATGTACGTATGTATGTATGTATGTATGTATGTATGTATGTATGTATGTATGTATGTATGTATGTATGTATGTATGTATGTATGTATGTATGTATGCATGCATGCACGTACGTACGTACGTATGTACGTATGTATGTATGTATGTATGTATGTATAATTATGTTCCTGCAAGGGCTTTAAAAATTGACTGAGTTTGAACTGGAGATGCTAACACTGTTTCTTTTGCTTTTGTTATTGTTTTTTTACAGCAGGAACACCACTAGTGCCATCATATTTAAAGGAGATGTAAAACCTTGTATTGTCATGTGTATCTGTCATTCTATTCTCAGGCTGAATTTAAATAGGTAAAACACTGTCTAAAGGCTAAATAAAGAACAACTGTCCCAGATTGATCAAAAGTAGAGGCAGACAGGTTTTTTCCGTTTTTTTGTAGTGACAGACTGTGTTTAGTGTGTATTTGGGGGTGTGTGTGCGTGTGCGTGTGTTATGTTGGGTTTGTGATGGATGTTTTTCTGTATATCTCTAAACACCTGAATCAATATGCCCATATTTTTCTGTTGGCTGGAGCTAATATCCATGCAGCGTTGGTAATGGCTGGCAGGCAAAACTGGTGCCTCTAGAGGAACACTTAAAAAGAGTTCAATCTTTATAGCATCACTTGTTCGTAATAGTCTTGATTTGTCCAGTCCTGGGCTCCCTGCTTGAGTGATATTAAAACAATAGGCCCTCTATGCAGTGACAGAAAAAGTGCACTGCTAAAAAAAAACTGCACACACATCACATCACACTGAGAAAAATGTTTCTGCTGTGGAGGGTTATGTAATGGGTTTTCTTTATTCAGATTTATCCAAGACAGTCTTTTGAAAACCGACCAAAGCACTAGCTGTCAATCTGGATGCGTGGTGCAGGCCACAAGGTTCACACAAGGCTGACTCCTGCAATGCTTGTCTCTTTTTTCACTTTTTTCATTTTACATTCCATATTCTTTCCTCGAGCTCACCTCACATCATTTGCAGCTGTAGACTCCAGTCCATTACGAGATTTAAGCAAGACGTACAGTACCTCAGTCCCTCGTCCTAGTGGAGTATAAAAAAGTGATCACTGCTAAGAAGCAGTCTGCCAAGGATCAAACTGTGACCTTGGATAAAGTGGACTGAGAAATTGAAAGGCAGGGTGGGAAATTCAGTCTGAATGCTAAATCCTGACTGCAGGGATGGGCCAGCTGAGAAAGAAGCAAAGAGAGAGGGGGAGGAAAGGAGGAGAGAGAGAGAGAGAGAGAGAGAGAGAGATCTGATTTGGGGATATGTAGTCAGCTCCAACACAGCCTGTCCTTTGTCAAGGTCACCCTGCCTGCCTACCTCCTTAAACACTGAGGCGTATGCTGATCAGAGACTGTAGGAGGGGGAAGGGAGATGTAGATTCGTAATACCTAGGCAAAACCTTTAAATAAGGCTCCAGTGAATATTTCAGTGAGCTCACTATCCCTTTATGTAAAAGCAGCTTTGATCTGTTGAAAAACTGTTAAAGACTATTGAAATTAGTAGAATAAAATCATAACAATTGCATTATACAGGCTATGCTACAAAAATGTAGTATCTCAACAAAACAATGGACAGTTTATCTGGGAGCTTGTTCTTTTTTTGCTGAACTTTCTGTAATAAATTCTGTCATATTATATATACATAAAGGCATGCAGACAGACACTTATACTTACAATGTCACACACACACTTGCACACACACTCTCACACACACGCATACACACACACTCACACACACACACACACACTCACACACACACACACACACACCTGCACACACACACTCACACACACGCACACACACACACCTTTAAAAACTGCAAACAAGGCACGTCACCTTGTGTGTTTGCTCATGAAACTTACCATTGCATTAAGGATGTGACAGCCTCAGCTAGACTCATTAATTTCATCGCTCCCAAGGATATGTTTCTGTGGGTTTATGTAGACGCAGCGGGACACAATTAACAACAAAGACTTTGAATCAGTGTGCCTCAGTTTGAGATAAGAGAGAAAAGAAAAGGATCCCCATTTAGGTGAAATTATCTCCTCTCATTTCTTCCTCAGTTCTGTTGTCATCTCTTACTAAGGACTTTTTTTTGTCTTACACCAGCACGTACTGAAGCAGTAATTCAGAACTTGTGCAGACGCTAAACTCCTTTAGCTATGTTTCATCCCCTTAGCTTGCAGCAGCTAATTGTTTGATGTGGATGCTATTGAAACACAGTTGGCAGCTTTTTTTCCCCCTCGCATGGAGACAAAACCTTTACAGCTATACATTTTCTCCTTTCACGTCCCATTATGGAAAAACAATGGATCTTTTCTGCATTTCTATTGTCTTATTTGCGCTAGTTTTCTCCTGAACACAGTGATACATTAGAATGGTAGGTCCTGAACCAGCAGGCTTTTTGTCATAGCAGTAGGATGACAATTTTTTCTCCTTTGTCAGTATTGTCTTTATACACCATCAAACAAATGTTGCCTTCTTGCAGAGGTACACAAAATGGCCACTAAATAAATTTAATAACAGTATCAATGACAAGAATTGATGTGTCCAAGTTTAAGTGTTAGTGTGGCGAATCTCTTATGAAGGCCACAACAAAACCTGATGGTCTTCAGAGCTGTCTTTGCGATCTTGCCACGTAGGCAGCAAATGTGTTATGATGCCCCCTAAAGGGGCTCCAATAGATGCTGTCTAGGGCATGACAGAGCGAGCGGCGCAAGTGCTAAAACTGATTAGCGCGATGGGGACGCTTTAGTATGGATGCGTACCACTGCATCTCGTCTCGTCCCGTCAACTTGTCGTTTCGTCTATTAGCAGTCAGGCGTGATGTCTCGAGTGAGCGTGCTGTGTCCAGTCTCTCCACAGTCAACAGTTAGCTTTTTATTCTCTCTCGTAAAAGAGTCACATACACCATACTTCATAGTCAAGTTTAGTTTGAATGGGGAACTGTGGGAATACTTCTGTAGATTCAGCGTTAATTTCTGTAGTTTCTTTTTGCTTTCTTGCTAAAAGACACAACAAAGAAGCCTGGATACAGTAAATTCTGGAGAGGGCTGAGACATACCGTACAACAGCCTTGCCAGCATTTCATTTGCCAGACTTCCCCTTTTCATCATATCTCCTCTACTGTCCGTTTCCTTCCCCAGAGGTGCCTCCGAGTCCTGTGAAGACCCCCTCAGAAGCCTCGCCCATGGCCTCGCCCCGGCAGCGCCGCGACTCGGACCGCTACTGCCAGCTATGCAACGCGTGGTTCAACAACCCCGGCATGGCCCAACAGCACTACGACGGCAAGAAGCACAAGAAGAACGCCGCCCGCGCCGACCTGCTGGAGCAGCTGGGCAAGACCCTGGACATGGGAGAGATGAAAGGTAGGGCCACCCCAGGGGCACTGTGGCCCACATACCAAAGTTAGTCTGGCTCAGAGCTGGCCCACACATTTTATTTACACTAAGCCCACATAGAGCAATGCATTCTGGTTCATTAGTGAGCCACCTCTGGTAGCCACTACGTGGTACATGCTCCATGGGGGCAGCTGTGGCCTAATGGTCACAGAGTTGTGTACAGAGCTGGTCTTGGGATCAAAGGTTGGTGGTTCAAATCCTGTATCAGTAGGAAGAATGTGGGTAGGGGAGTAAATAACATGGCTGAAGTGCAAGGCATCTAACCCCACTGCACATAACTAAATAACTGTAAGTTGCTCTGGATAAGGGTGTCAGCTAAATGTAATATAGTGGCTTCAATATGGAGTACTTAGTGGAATGTGTGGGCCACCTTTGGGCCAGGCCAACTTTAGGAAGGACCTGGGTGGTGTTGGGCAACTTTGTCACTGCGCCTGTTTGCTTTTTTATAATGGTGGCCATGATCCACACCCATGATACAGTATCTCATGTTTTAAGCTGCTAATGTTCCACGCACTAAACAGCCCCCAGCTTACCCCATTAAATTAACAAAGCCTTAACACGCTCGCCACTTATCTTGTCATACAAGATAACTCGCCTTTGGCTTAATGTCAACATAAATGCTTACATGAACACCAATAAGCTTCTGGCTTGGTTTACATTTGTTTATGCCTATGCCAACAGCCAGAATGAAGTTCCTCTACTTCACCTTTGATGTCCTCACTCTTCGTTGTTATCGTGCTGCATTCATTCACAATTGTAAACACACAGTATATGCTGAACTTCTTTTATTATCACCCTTAGCTCCGCTTTTGGAAGTAGTTCAGAGGGAGCACACTTGTGTTTTTATCAAATAACTGAAATTTGGGCATGCTGTGCCATGCCATGGGACTCGTCTCCTTTACCTTGTCCTCCGTTGACAGTGGGAGTGGCAGCGAACAAGGGCAGCGCTCGTCTCATCTCTTCTCTTCTCGTCTCATCTCATCTCATTTCTGCTCCTCTGCGCTTGTCCGTGGGTCATGTGGGCTGCTGCCGACGCCACTGCTGCTCGTTTCGCGGGAGCTGGGAGAGACTTGTTGCCACATTATCTTCCCGGTCGCATTAGCGCTTGTCAATAATAATTACCAAACATTGCCTTCCTGGTGCTGGGGGCAGAACATGGGGTCTATTAACGGTCCACGAGAGCACATAAAACTGTCTGGTTGAGGAGCCAGGCCGGTGGGGTGATTAATTGCCGGATACTTTTTTTTAACCCCCCCAAGACCGTTAATTATCATTTTAAAATGTGCCCTGTAAAAATCTGAAGCTATCATTTAGCCCTCCATGGGAGCACTCTTCTAATGCACAAGATTGGTATGGTCACATAATCTTTAGGTTTTAATGGTCCAGACATAATAGGGGACTGCCCGTTTGCTGAGGTGCCTGTGAGGTATTGTATCGGGCAGATTTTGTCTCCAGTGTGGCCGGGGATCTGTCTGAATGTACTGTACACCGCACAGTCAGTGCCCTTTTCTGTGCGATAAAATGCTTTCTCAAACAATGTGTGAAAAATAGCAACTCTGCTGTGAGAGCGCGAGATACAAGCTAATTGCGAGAATTGCACTCAATACATGCAAGCTGGCAGCCTTATAGAGGCATTGTTTAGTTTAGCGGTGGCATTTATTTAAAGTTCAGGGATGACTCAGCTTTAGCATTTAACAAAGGACTGCACATATTTTTCTTAGCAGCCAAATATAATTAGATGTTTGTGAGTTGGAATTTAGTCAATATTAACTTTGGGTAATGTCCAAAATAAGAAACGTATTCCCAAACTTGATCCCAAAGAAGGTTCAATGCCGTAGCCTTCACGCAAACTGCTTACTGGTGACAGGGTGTTAATTATGTTTTGTAGTAGGCCAGCATCAGATATAAGCCTTTAATCCACCTCCTAAGGTCAGTGGTGCTACAGCAGAATTATTGAGCTGTGTAGGAGGCAAGCTGCTCCTTTCCTTTCTTATAGACCCCAGATTAAGCACAGGGTATTTGTTCATCCCTCGAAGGGGTAAGATAGTTTTCTGCTAACAAGCAAGTGTAAAAGTTAGGCAAGACACTGTTAAAATATTACTAATGTAAAACCTCTCGCTTGTCAAACCACATGCCATCTCCTCCCCACTTGTAGACTTCTGTATAGCTGCACAGCTCTTAGCGGGTTTTCACCTCCGATCATCGTGTTTGCATTCGAGATGAGCAGCTTTCTGCATTGTCACACAGCCATTATCTGGTGAAGAACGAATGTGTGTGTGTGTGTATGACTTCCTGTGTGTGTGTGTCCGTGTGTGTGTGTGTGTGTGTGTGTGTGTGTGTGTGTGTGTCAGCACGAAGAGTGCTGCAGCGTTCGGCAGCCACCTAATGAGCGTTTCTCTCCGGCGATTATCAATTAATAATGATGTGGCAAATCACCCTAACAGGCAGAAAGAGCATTGTGGGTGCCAATGGAAAAGGGGGGGAAGAGGGGTGACAGTGATGTGGGGGAGGCTGGTGTAGAGAGAGGGGGGGTCAGCAGAGCGCAGCAGGCAGGATTGCGCTGCCTAATTCATGGGGCTGTGGCACAGACGCTGGCAGGCCAATTCTTCACCTAGAGCTATCTCACTACCTGAGGCACTTCCTCCAGTCACATTCTTCCCTTCTCCTCCTCTCTCTCCGCTCCCCGCATCCTTATTTCACTCGTCTTTTTCGAACGCACCTACAGTCAGCCTACTGCCACCTCCACCCGATGCTGCCAGCCCTACCGCTGTACCAACACCACCACCACCACCCTCTTTGCATGTACGTGCTGCTGTTAGGAGGGCTGTCTCGTGTTCCAGAACAGCTCGGGGAGAGGAAAACCCGCAGTCTGACTTTGAAGATTGCCGCCCGCTGAAATATTTATCTTGTTTCGATCGAGTGCAAGTGCATGCGGTGAACGTCTGGGAGTGTGGAGGAAATGTGAGCGCGTGCTTATTTACACCACAGGATAGGCACCCATTAGCCCCGAGTGTGCTCTGTAGATTACGAAGGGCCTGACCCCTTCTGTGGTGTAGCTGCTCTGATATTACCTCAAATTCAGTACACATGCACAGATATCCTTCAGGCTATTTTCTTTTTATTTTCCTCTCCCACACCTTCCTATCCACGTGCTGCCATGTCATTCACCGCTTGCTACCCAGGCTCACCCCTCACAACCTCATCCCATTATCCACAGCACTCGGGTACATGTGGTTCTTTATTTTCAACCACCCCCCAACCCTCCACAACACGCACACACACACACACACACGCACACGCACACACGCGCACAAACAGTCCCAGCCCCTTTCCAACAAGGACTAGTCATCTTCAGCAGCAGTAAAGCCTTATCCTATTACAGTACGTCAGGTAGAGGCAGTTGCATCCCACTGCTATCTGGCCACCCATTACACTTGTGTTTTACATTTTAAAAGGCACTCTGCAGACAGGCTAGAGAGAGTGTCGCCTGAGTGCGTTTCATCCATCTCCACCAGGTCAGTGAGAGAGAGAGAGAGAGAGAGAGAGAGAGAGGGAGGGAGAGATCCTCTATTTCTCCCCATCTCTGCACCAAAGGTATGGTATGATGGGGAAAAGGCATGAGCGGGCGATTGGGTTATTTTCCGGGCACTCGCTCACAGTGTCAGATAATGGAGACGCAGCAGGGATGTGAACATTCAAGGCCCGCATTCTCTTTTTTCCTCTCCTCCCCCTCTCTGCCGCAATATGCAGATGATTGCTGGCTTTCATCTTCCAAAGCAATCCGTCTGAAGCCACACCCGTTATGTGATGGGGACAAGGCTGTGGCTGTGGCCCCTCTGAGTGTGCTTTAGAGCCACCCAACCAGTTTAGAGTCACTGTGAGGGATCGCACCCCTTGCATACCCCCAACCTCACCTTTGTGTTAATCTGACAGGAAGTGCTTACCTTGAACATAAATGCCACCGCCTATGATTGGCCCTCTTTTTTTTAAACGTGATTTTACCAGACGGCAGGTCAGCTCTCCGCTTGAGCCAGCAATTATCCGCATGCTGGTAGCCCCAGAGGGCTCTGGCCTTTAGTCACACTGTTCTCATGAGTACTTGACTGCCAGTTCAGCTGCCACTCTCCCACATACACACATACACATACACACACAAAAACACACACACACATACACAAACACTAACACTCTCACACACACCCCAGTTCACCGTGTATATCCATCAATCTGTTTGCATTGCGTGTAACGGCATTGAGGAGTGATATAATGCGAGCTGATGTTATTGCATTAGTGATTAGGGCTCCTCCTCTCTGCTGTGTCTCATCTCCTGAGTGATGAGCCAGAGAGATCCACAGACCGAGAAGGGGGTTGGGGGGGGGGAGCAGCGGTCCTCCAGACCCCCCACTGCTGCGCTCGCCCATTAATTGGTGGGACCCGTCGGAAGATGTAATTCGGCACGTCCTTTCCTTGCCCTCCCACCCTCGCCTGGCACAGCCAGTGGCTGCGCCATCGCCATTCCGGAGCAATTCATCCTGTCGGCATGCTGTTTGGCGTTCCTCCCCTGACCCTGAAATAGATCTATTACCACTCTAATGGCACGCTGCAAGACTGGAGAATCACAGGTCACATTCCGCTTCTCTACAGCAGGGGCAGGAAGCTTATCTGTCAGTGCAGACAGCTCCAATGCGTGTGGCTGCCAAAGCCAAACAAGACGTTTTGTGTTTCTTAAGACAGCCAAACACTAGCTGACAATGTAATGTGATTTCTTCTATTTATTTTCACAATACACGTTTCACTGCATGCTGATTTTTTATGCTGTAGAATGGCCCTTTTTTTTCTTACTTTTTTGATGTTGTCTTTTTTTTCCTATTTACAAACAGGCATGTAAATAGATCTATGTGTAATGATTAGGATGCGTTTGATGCCATCTGTTGGGTATAAAACAGATGCCAGC
Source organism: Coilia nasus (assembly GCA_027475355.1). Lineage (NCBI taxonomy): Eukaryota > Metazoa > Chordata > Actinopteri > Clupeiformes > Engraulidae > Coilia > Coilia nasus. Next base: position 22,543,580 of record CM050217.1, read on the forward strand.
TTTTTGATTTATTAATCTTTGGTGCGCTTCACACCGATAAGCCAGCCGTTGCCACACATCAGTGCTCGTACTGTAATTGGTACATTTCATTAATATTTCCTAAGCTCGATGCAATGATGCAATATAGCTTGAAATGAATTTACTCCCAAATGACTTTTTACGGTACTGTATTCAGTGACTGTGATTAAAGTGTATAATAAAAGTGACGTATGTGCGTGACTAGAAGTTCAACTTTCGGGTAATGAATCCCTCGACTGGGACGTACGCTTTTTTGGCACAAAAATTATACCACTTCCACTTTGTGCCCTTAATTGTGTCCCATGCTTTGTCCAGTTCTTAAGCTGAACCATATGCTCTTTCAGCTTGGGTGCTCTACCGTGGCTAAAAAAGTCTGGGCATCATAAGGACCATCTGAAAGAAACAGATGGCCAAAGGTAAATTTAGCTTGCACAAAGTGCACCATGACTACCACCTTTGTACTTTTCACTAAGCCAGCCACCAGTGCTAAAAATTGTTGCTGCAAATATAAATCAATTAAGGTCATCCCCATTGCCTACTACTACTGTTTTGATCAACCAGCAATCGACAAGCTGGCTACTGACAAACCCACTTTTCAATACAGAAATCAATGCAGTGTTTTTTTTTTTTGCTTTTTTCTCCCTTAAAGGAGAACTTCGGTGTAAAATGAAAATTGGCATGTTAAAACTTCATACCGAGTTGGTATGTGTACTGAGGAGCAAAATTGATTTAGCCTGTTGCATTCAGAGTTTAACTATGTTTTACCGTTTGTCCCAGAAGGCTAACAATGGAAGTGGTAGGTGCCCTTAGACGAAGCATGACGACTACGCTATTTTTGAACCATTAAAACAGCTCGAAGAAACTCCACACTCCATTGGTAGTACAACAAAGGCCCTGACATTAAAAACTAGGCACTGAGAACTTTGTAAGTGTACACAACATTTATTAATAAAACTGTTTTGACAGGCAGTACCTTGCTGTAGTTTCTCTTTGCCGCCATGATGAAAGTCCGCACAAGTCGATTGACGAACACGAACCAGCAGGAAGAATAGGAGGAGAGGTAGTACAATCGACTTGCTTGGACTTTCATCATGGCGGCGACGAGAAACAACTGCAAACTACTGTATGTAAGAACAGTTTTTTAAATAAACGTTGTCTCAGTGTTCTGTTTTGAATGCCAGAACCTTTGCTGTACTACCGATGGAGTGTGGAGTTTCTTCGAGCTGTTTTAATGGTCTAAAAATAGCGTAGTCGTCATGCTTCGTCTAAGGGCACCTACCACTTCCATTGTTAGCCTTCTGGGTCAAACTATAAAAAATAGTTAAACTCTGAATGCAACAGGCTAAATCAATTTCCTCAGTACACATACCAACTCGGTATGATGTTTTAACATGCCAATTTTCATTTTACACCAAAGTTCTCGTTTAATGATAGGGCAGCGTAAGAAAGAGACAAGAAGTAGGTGGGCAAGACATGTGGGGTGGGACCAGGTAATGACCAGGGGTCCGACCAGGGGTCCACCCAGATAGATGGTACAGGTGCCTTAGCAAACTGCAGCACGTTGCCCCGCCCATGAATGTCTAGTTTAACGTAAAGAACGACAGTCATTCATGTAAATGGTGTGAAAGACAGCTGATGTGATTTTGTTGTGTGAGACCAATATTAATAATATGACAACTATAAATTAACTATGTCTTATTACTATCAACTATGTCTTATTACTACTAAATATAAATAAACTATGTCTTCCGCGATGATATAGCAATAGCAGATCAGCCTGCTGGAGCAAATATGACGCATTTCTAGGCACAAAGCTTTAGACTTACTTTTCTACAAGAAAGAAGTACATCAGCAAAGAAGTTAAAATATCAGACCTATAACATAGGCCTTATGTTGTGTATTATGATATATGCTGGTGGAGGTGAAACAAATAGTGGGGGCGAGGCCGCGTTTCATCTCAATTTATTCATCCTGTTACCTGTTACTACCATGCCATTCGGAGGCCTTCTTGATCCTAACCTAAACAAATGTGCTCCTCTCCTCTCCTCTTAGCCAAAGACTCTGATAGAGAGAAGCAGGAAGTGTAGCAGATGAGCCACCCCACAGATCTGAGAGAGGACTGTGTGGGTGTAGAGTGGTGGGTGGGGGTGGTTTGGGTACAGGGAGTTGATCCGCGGTGGGCACGGTGCGTGCCTGCGGTTGATTGCCCATGCAGGGTGCCACCACCACCACCACCACAGGAGGCACCTCCGCTGGCTGGCACTGATGGATGCCAAGGCGGGGGACACACTATTTCACTTTTTCAGAACGCGGGCTGTCAGAGGGCCCCTTCCCCCCCTCAAGCACCGCGGAGCCTCTGTGCCACTGTGCCCCTGTGGCTGCCCTGCTTTAATGGCAGCTGGTGAGCATAGGCACAGGTGGTAGAGTGAGGGGCGATGGTGCAAAACCTGATTTGGGGAGCACGGGAGCCATGGAGAGTGTCGTGTCGTGCTGATGCAGGGGTTAGGAATGCTGTGGTCCCCTATGGTCCACAAAATAGGCTGCTCAGCAGAGCCCCCGGTACCACTTGTGAGATTTAAAAGCCAACAACCGACACTATCCTTCCATTCTGACCTTCTCTGCTTTTTTAAGATGAAACGTGGTTCCAGTCAAACAGTACAGAACATCTGTCTGTTTGTTATATGATGGCCTTTTTATACCTTTTTTGTTTAAAGACGTGCTGTTATTTTTAAAATAGTTTTTGACATCCCCAGGCAGTGTTCAACCTTTCAGGTCATTTGGGGCAATTATGAGAAATGACAAGCGAGGCTGCCAAGCAATGACACACGGGTGGGGAAAATGTGGAAATGGGACGAGCTGACAGAAGCACAACGGATCATTCAATTTTTGCCTTGCCCTTTCTCTCCAAACATTGTTTATAGGCTTAACTCAATTTGGAGAGCGGAGATTGCACTGGCCGTTTTTCAAGCGGCAATATCATTAGTGCAACATGACAGCAATTACATGGGGCACTTAATCCCCCACACTCTCACACAAGGTCACAGGCTGAGGGAAATTATATATTGACGATGGCCCGGGAAAGTGTTGACCACTTAATCGCTTTAGTAGCAACTCATTGCGAGTCTCCAAAGTCAACAGGAAGGCAGAGAAAGAGGGTTGCGGATGCTCCTGCCCAAAAACTTCCTCCTCCATCAAAACATTCCTCTTAAGTGCTGAATTCACACATCTCTCCTCGGAAATTCACAAGGGACTTGTGCAATAAGGAAACAAAGCCCCTTTTTCATCGAGGCATAAACACACCCGCGCTGTCTGTTAACCCAACACGAGCTTCTGCGCTGTTCAAATCCCGCAGCTACCCTCAGCTCAGCTGTGCACGTTGTTCGGTCAGTAAAGCTGCGAGGTGCCTGTGCCTGTGAGTGTGACGCAGGGCTGCGGCGAGTGACATGTCTATATCCGTGACACATTAATGGAGCGCGGAGCCACACGACTGGGCAATCTGTGGAGTCAATCAGCTGAGGGCGTGAAAACCTGACAGCAGGCGGGAGCACTGACCTACTCCTCAACACAGCTGGCCAGGGGAGATAGGAGGCTGCTCTTATCTCTCTCTCTCTTTCTCTCTCTCTTTCTCTCTATAGGGAGGGAAAGTGGAACACAGCGATCCTAGCGGTAGCGTTCCTATCCCCAGAGCGATCCTATTAAAAATCCCATAGACCGATTTTTTAAAAAATCCCACAAAGGTATGACACGGAACTTGTGCACCAGACATATTTTTCAGGCTATATATGGGGATTATCTACTAACTGTGAAAGTATTGTGTGAAATTTCGTCCTATTTAAAAAAATCTAAATTGTGCCTAACTTGTCATAAACGGACTACAACTTTGAGTCGCTCCCGTTACGTCAG
>CM050217.1:22552500-22557500 GCA_027475355.1 Coilia nasus
CTCTCTCTCTCTCTCTCTCCCTACACACCCACCCTCAAACCACCCCCCAACCTCCACCCTCTCACCACCCACCCTCCCACTGCCCTGACCACTGCTGCCACTGCTCCTGTCCCTAGTCAGGACTTCCCCCTAGGGTGGACGCACACGCTCTCCCCGCTCTGAAATCATACAATGCAGGGGAGCTGGCACACCACCAGAGCACCTCAAAGCTCCAAACACAACAACACTACACCCCCCCCCCACACACACACACACACACAGACACCACCCCACCCTCCGCAGCCTACCCCACCTCCCACTCCCCAGTGTATCCAGGCTGCATCATGTGTCGGCTGTATTTAGGTCATCTCGTGGCAGTTTATCTGTATATAATAAAGAAATGTCCTCCTGAGCCACATCCCCATGGAGCAAAGAGGAGTGATGCACCCTCTACTTTCTCTCAGACTTTCTCTTAGACACTACCAGTGGTTCGGGATAGAGGATGTATGTTTTATTTTTAAAAAGTGGAAGGCGAGAGGGAAAGATTTAAAAAAAAAAAAACATCTTCCAGTTGTAGTTAGGAGGGAGATTTTTGACTGTTGCCTTCCAGTTATACTGATGTGGTTGCTTTTATGAAGAACTCCAAATGGCCTCCCTTGGGCCTGAGAAGTAAGCATAACCTTATATGACCACAGTAGATGCATGCCGAACAGCAACATTGTAGGGGGAGTTGCAGTGTGTGTATATGTGTGTGTGTCTGTGTGTGTGTAATATAGTGAGTCTGGAAACTCAATGAAGAAGTTCAATTCTGACCCGGCAAGGGATAGAACGGAAAAACAAATTACCCAGTCGCAACGTGTTTCCTGATGAGCAGCCCGATCAATACACCTCTAACAAGCCTGACCACGGTGGTGGTACACCACGCACTCCCAACCCCAGCGCATTAAATCAGCCATTGTGCGGATGGCAGATCTAAAGAACGCCATATTTCCATATTAAGAGCAGTCGTTGATTGAGAAACCCAATTTCCCCCTTGTGTATCTCTGTTTTAATTCAGGCATAACGTTGCCTCTCATCTCTTCCCACCATGAAAGCGGTGTGACAAATGCTTCCTTGTGAATACAGAGGCCATCGGACAATGTGACGGAAATAGCGCCCTGCCAGAATAATTTCCTCCACTTTGGAAGAGTGATCGGCCTGGGATCCTGCTGACTGCAGTGGACTGCACAAGGGCCTTCAAACGACTAGCCAGACAGTGTTTTAAATACAGGACACGAACGACACAAAGCCAGATTATTATAAATGTGAACCTTTGGGGAACTTCATGCTGTTAATTACTGTAGAGGACAAAGACAAATCAGGCTGCTGTTCTGGAGATGGGCCCTCACTAAAAAGGGATGCTTTTTTGGCACTCTTTTAAAATCGCTATTGCCTGAAACACATCTCCCTTTAACTCATTTTAAGCCTTTTCCTCACCCTTTCATTTCTGAAATCTTGTGGGTTCTAAAGCACTTATATAGCCCAGGTTGTTGAGTCCACTACCTTCTTTTATATGCACTTTAGAAAAAAAGGTATTTGAAGATCTCTCTAGACTATTACAAAATCCAATGAATTTATCAGAACACATCAAACAGAAATGAACAAGGTCTAAAATAAAAAAAATCTGCTACCTTTGATGTGTAAAATCAATCAGCTGTAATATATACAGTCCATGGAGGCCAGGGTTTCCTGCCTACAGGAAGACAGGGGCAGTGGGGCCCCAGTGGTTAAGCTATCAGACCTGGGACTGCAAGATTGCAGGTTCGAATCCCGGGTTGCCAGTAGCGCCACTGAGGTAACCTGAGAATGGTACCATCCCCACGCACTGCTCCCCGGGCGCTGTTGTCATGGCTGCCCAAGGTGAATTGCACTGTGTGTGATCACAATGACAAAAATGGGACTTTCACATCCGTCCGCTGCGGACAGGCATGTGGAAGGCTGGGTGGTTATTGCTGTGGGAGATGGGGGTGCCTGTGCTTCTTATTACATTGGAAGGTGAGGAGAAGTGGATCTGAGCCTAAAACCAGCAGAGCAACCCAATCCCAGTCCTGAACGCTCGTCATCCATTAGCAATGGGTCAAGCCAAAGTGACAATCTTATTACCATCAATGGCCCACGGTCATGCTCGTCCATCAACAGCCCCCTCCCTCGTGTGTGCATGCACACATACACATACGCCCTCACAGACACACACACACACACATACACACACACTCACATTGACTCACATACACACACACAATTACTTGCAGACACACACACACACACACACACACACACACACACACACACACACACACGCATGCACACACACACGCACACACACACAGACTCACATAGACTCACATACACACATGCTTGCAGACGTGCGCACACACACACACACACACACACACACTCACACACACACACACACTCACACACACACACACACACACACACACACACACACACACACACACACACACACACACACACAGATCAACCCTGCACCTGTAGCCCATATGTGCTGGTGCAGAGATGCTGAAGGCACGTGCATCCAAGCCGATTAATGCATACGAGGTCCTGTGACAGGCACAGTGACACAGTGATTTGTTATTGTCCCTCTCGCTCTCGCTCTCTCTCTCTCTCGCTCTCTCTCTCTCCCTCTCTTCTCTCTCGCTCCCCCCCCTCTCTCTCTCTCTCTCTCTCTTCTCTCTCTCTCTTCTCTCTCTCTCTCTCTCCCTCTCTCTCTCTCCCTCTCCCTCTCTCTCTCTCTCTTCTCTCTCTCTCGCTCTCCCTCTCTCTCTCTCTCTCTCTCTCTCTCTCTCTCTCTCTCTCTCTCTCTCTCTCTCTCTCTGGCTTCCACTCCACTGTCCTCAGAAAGCTAACGGCTTAGCAGTGAAGGTTATTTGTCATTTTGTCATTTTGTGTCAGGTCAGGTCAGGACATGGTTTCATGTACAAAAAAATAAAGACGTCACGGAACAGTTACATTGTGAGCTGCATACAGAGATTGACTGTACACATTTGAAGTGCTGCGGCATCCATTGAGGGCTTTTGCATTCCCTGACCTTAAACCATTGCTGCAATTTCATTGTGGCCATGATTTTAAAAAAATCCTTTCATGGACCTTTGTCGTCTTTTCGACAATGATTTTCCTTTCCTTGTTTAGCATGGCTTGTACGCTTGAAAGCGTTTCTAATTTTCCACCTCCGCAGATATAGCGGTTTTATGTTATTGGACAAGGCAAGGGGCTGAGATTAGCCCGTATGAGAGTCATGTGTGGCCAGCTTTTGTTTTAATAAAAATGCATAGGATGGCAACTGTAGCATGAGGTACATAAAAAAACGCTCTGAACTGAAGCGGTAAAGCTGTCAGGCAGATGCTGGTTCACACGTAAGCTGCTGATGGCTGCTGGCCTGGCACGGGGGGTTGCTCGGGGGGGGGGGGGGGGGGGGCTTGAAACGGAATGCTAGATCACATGAAATCCTGTTTCTAGAGGCTTCTTTTCCTCCACCCCTTCCAAGCCTCCCCTCCACTGCCCCCTTACAGGCTCCCCTTATTCATCCATCACCTATTCCCAGCGTGGCCACATCGTGTCTCCAGGCCCCCCTTGTTCTCCATCACCTATTCCCAGCGTGGCCGCACCGTGCCTCCAGGCTGTCCCCACGGTCACCCAGGGAGCCGGCGATGGCCCCTTTCATCCTCAAGCTCCCTCTGACCACCTGCCATTTCTGCCGCGCTTCTTCGCACACTCCGTCCCCACACTGCAAAGCTAAACAGATGTGTGCTTTGCTCCATATCTTTCCCCCTGCCTCCTCCTGTTCCTTTGATACCTCACTCCAGCCTGCTTACCCGAAAAAAAAAAACCCATTTGCCTTCGATCTCAGCCTGCCCCCGTTTCAAAATGCAGTCATAACACACTTTCATTGTCTGCTTGGGCTGAGGGGAATGGAAGCCCCCCCCCCCCCTTCGCTCCCCAGAGTAATTCGAGGTGTTCTCTGAAAAATAAACACATTTACGCTCTATAAACCCCACTGCAACCTGTCTTGCTGACTTTCACCGCCATCTGAGCAAACAGACCACGACTAAGCTTCGCTCACATTTCAGCTTAAAAGTGTCAAAGTCGCCCACAGATTGCCTCTCGCAGATGGATATCAAATCGCTAGCAAAACCAATTATAGATATCATAATCATCATCAGCATCATTATCATCATGATCATTATAATCATATTAAGCAGGAAATGTAGATAGCAAGCTCCGGTTTCAATTTTGACTGTGATTTGAGATCTGAAAACTGCCAGAAAAGAGAGGCTATAGTGTCTAACTGGAGTGAATTCAGTAGTTTTTTGCAACAGCTATAACACCCATTTAGGACAAGCTGAAATGGGGCACCACAAATAGAGCAGTATAACAGGTCCTAAGGGCTTTACAGGGAGGCAAGACTATGGGTGGCGCTGAGACTTGGGAGGCAGAGGTTCGTACTGAGTACAGTAAATACCAGGTGACCAGACCAGTCTGGAGAAGTGATGAGTGCAAGTCTTATGCAGGCTGCTGACATCTGCATATGCTGTGGTTTATACAGTAGGGGCTGATGAAGGAAGAATAAATATCTTTTTAGAGAGATATGCTGACTAGTTTTACACATAAAATGATCAAAGCACAAACTTCAATCAGTTATGAATGCCTTATGACTAGGCTGTCTGATTTTTAGTCACAACATAGGTCATGTTAGTGGATCTCATTCTGACCGCTTCAAGTCAGCATTGAAAAAATAGAGTGAGTAATCTGGCATTGTAGCCATTGTTACATTCCCATCATTGGAATGAATTACAGTAGGAATACTGCTTTGTTTCCAGCAATCACATTTATTTTATACAGAGGGATAGTGGGGGTTGTTTCCAACCAGTACATTATGTATATTGTTTAGGTTATAAAGGTTTGAAGTAATGTGTTAATTCATGTAAAGAATATGTGTGAATATGTACAGTAAAGAAGCA
>CM050217.1:22562500-22567500 GCA_027475355.1 Coilia nasus
GCCCTGCTGTTCCTGCCTCTTCCCATATCTCTGTTCTTATTTTCAACTTCTCTCTCCCTCCCCTTCTCTCCCTTTCTCTCTCTCTCTCTTGCTCTCTCTGTCTCTCTCTCTCTGCCCCGTCTCTTTCTTGCTTCCCCATCTTCACTCACTGCAGACATGTGCGCACATCTCGTTCCATTATACATGAAGTCTCTGTCTGTTGATGACCATAACAGTGCAGAGAATGGGCAAATTCTCATTTCCATTTAATCAGCCCTCTTCGTTTGCTGCTGTCTCTTCTCCATTCCTCCATTCCTCTGATGCAGTCTTCATTATGAGTCCTAGATACTCAGCAATATATTTATTGCCCTGCAGTCTGTAGCTAAAAATATGGGAAGGGCATGCAAGACTACCTAAATGTCACTAAAGGGTGAACTGATAACTTCTATGGTAACGTCATTTCAAAATCCCACCACAGTCATTTTCCATTTTCTATTTGAGTTCTTACATCACTCTCAAAGCTCTCAAGTGGATTGCAAATATGTATAATAATCTCAGAACTCAGATCTCACTTTTTAATTCTCTGTACTCTGTTTAACTAAAGTATGGGGGAATCAGCACCAACAGTAGATTATCCATCATAAATATGCACAGTGCAAAGCTTCCATCTTAACCACACCAAAATACAGTAGCATTTGAGCAACTACTTTCACCTTTAAGTTCTTCGAATATTAGGAAAGAATCTGTTTGATTTGTAAAGCTAATTGTCTGAATCGGAAATATGCGCTACTGGGTATCGCAGATTGCTTTGTGGACACGAATTACTACGCTGGATGGAGATAATTACTATTTGGCTAGTAATAATTGATTTCTGATGGAAAAACATCTCAGCTCAGTTCAGTGGTTAGATGTGTGTGACAAAACTGTAAAATACCAGGCACTCCAATGTTTAAAATAGTAACAGAAATAAGAAGTGAGAAGATGAAAAAGCTTGACTGTGAGATGGCTTTCCTTTTTTCCCTTTTCTTCTTCTGTTTTCTTTTCTGTTTTTGTTTTTTTACATTTCATCGTAAGGATCTAGTTTTCCTGCTCCTTGATCTTGGATCAACAGAACACCAGAATCGACGGTTAGTAATAACTTTAGGTTATGTTCACCATCCGCGGGTTGCCTCAGGGAGGTTGCTATGGTTAACGAGGACATTTTATGTGCTGATTCAGAATCCGCACACAGCACAACGCAGTGCTTGTTGGACTTCTAAGGAGCAGTGACATTCAAGCAAAAGTGTTGGTTGTGAAGAAAGTATGCATTCAGATTTCTTTTCCCCTGCAATTGTTATACTTTACAAAAGAAGAAAGATGTAATAAAAAATGCATTTGTTAAACTCATAGTCTTTGGAGCCACCAGCAGCTCTAAGTGTTATACTGTAAAAAAAATCTCAGCTATGAAGTCCATGCACATGAGGCAAAAGTGTAACTATTAATTGTTGTTTTAATGGTGATTTGTATGTGAAGAGAACTATCAGAGTATTTATGTTTGCAGATGAAGATATATACTGTACCTAGAGGAGATATTTATTTATTTTGCTGGATTCACTGAAAAATTTACTGGTAGCAACTGCCTTTTTATTGTGTACTATATTTGACAAATGGAGTGATTTTAATTCAAATTTATTTATTTGTTTCTATTGTTGGGAAAATATCACACACTTCTGCTATGGACATTGTCTATCTTTTTTCCCTAGCTTTCAGAGATTCTTTTTTTAGCATCAGTCTGGTCTGTTGATAGGCAACACAGAGCGAGATAGATTCATCCTCAGCCATCCATTCCAATCCATGTTTCTCTGAAAACCGACTGAGCCTCTGAGAACCCAGAACCAGGGACCTTATTCTGACGGCTTCAGTCAAAAAACTCAATGTACATAGTGTTTTTAAAAAAGTATCCTGTGCACGAATCAATTTGTTGATGTACTGCAACTGTCAATTCAATGTATGACTTTTACTACCTGAAGGGCCAAACTGTAAGAGGTGGGATTCCTACACAAATGAATATTTTACAGGCCAGGCAACATACAGAATGAAAGCAGAAGAAATCATTTAAAGATGAATTCACGTGCATCTCACTATTCTAGTGACCTTATTTTTATGTTGTGGAGCATTTGTTTTCTGCCGTGACTTGGCCAGGGTTTTTTTTTGTGTATTGTTTTTGTTTTCCTTATCTGTTTGTCTTAGCATTGCATTGGAACTAGTGAGTTTCTACACTTGCACAGAGGAAGGCCATCCATCTTGCCAGCTTCCTCTCTTCTGTGTGCTCTGGGTTATGTCAATGTGTCTTCTGGAAAAAAAATAAAAGACATTTGCAACCGCTCTGTTTGCCACATGTAGTGTTTCTGTCATGTTACAGTAACTGAACTTGCTGCCTCAAGTGGCGTGACAACATTTTGTGTCATCATTCTGCGCTAGACACTTTTTCCTTCTCCTCTCAATCAGTGTGGTATGTGAAGCTATTTTTCAAATTCTGGTCAAATTCTGACCACGATAACAGGTACAGCCCAAATGCTTGAGACTCCTGCTTATACATTAACCTCCCAGAAAAATAGAGTGGTCCCATACCATTCCTATACTATAGAAAGTGATGTCCACGACAGAGCATTGCTGCTTAAAAAGCAAACCCACTAAAGTCCCTGCAGACGTTAAAGAGCTATTTATTTCATAATGAACTTCTCTAATGCAATTTTCTCATGGAGAACAGCTTTCCGCATCCTGACCCATCGAGACAGATCATTCTAATTAACTGATCTTGAGGACGGCACCTCATTGGGAAAGCCAAAGTCATTAATTCACTCATTTCAATTTTAAATAATGGAATGGAAGTGGGCGATGGCTGCCTGCCCAAATGGGATTTCTCATGTGTGGGAGTGCTTGCGTGATGGAGTGTATGTGTGCATAGCCAAAGCCCTGATTGACCTTTAAAGGGTCATGGGAAAGTAATAAGAGTTTTTTAGTGGGAGTATAATCATTGGTGGATTTATAGTGCAAGTCAGACTCATCAATTATTTTACAAATCCATCCAGAAGTGGCATGTCCATGAACTCAGATCCTAAACACATGATGTAGTGTTTCTAAAACGGTATAGAGTGCAACACTCCAGCCCCCTTTCGCATCGATTTCTGGTTCGGAGTGTAAATTTTCCATTCAGCTTCTCCACTGACATTTTCAAAAATCATTTTTAAAAATATATAAGGTTTGTTTTTTCATCTATTCAGCTACGGGTTAAATGATGACCATACAATATGTCATCCTGAATAAAAAATTTTTTTTTTTTCACTCAAAATGAAATGTTTATTATCATTTACTCCATAGCTGATTAGATGGAAAAAAGAGCCTTCAAATATTTAAAAAATAGATTTTTCAAAATGTGAAGGAGAAACTTAATGGTAAATGTACTTACAAAACCAGAAATCAATGCAGAAACTGTTGATGCAGAAAATCATTTTAAGTTTAAAGTTTCTCCTCACCTAAGCAATGTGTGTTTTCATCTCTAATATTTGACACATGTAACATTATAGTGCCTGAAATGCTCAACACTTTTCACTCAGAGACTACTCTGTGAATCTCTTGTAACACAGACTTAGTTTCTGCTACAAAGTATGATGGTGCAACAGTGAGGTGTACCTGACCTAGAGTAAATAAAGCCCATGAGCATATGTTGGCAGTATACATGTACAGTATCCTACCAAGGCCGTATTCTGGAGTAGTTTGAGCTTCTAAGCAGACTTTCAGACCTCGACACCTCAGGCAGAAAAAGCCTTGAGAAGCTTCCAAAAATACCTTGAATATGAGGTTCATGTTCATATGTACAAGAAGCTGAGCAGAAAACACCGCATGGCATAATGAGAGAAGTGTGCCAGTGACGATACACTTCCAACGCTGAGATGATAAGCGTGTGGGTTTAGTGTGTGCCAGAGTGATTGAGCACAGCGAGAACCCACCGTGGGCAAATGGCTGCTCTAGCCATGCAAGCACAGCGCAGTGCAGCTCAGTACCTCACTGTTTCTGAAGCTGTTTGTTTTGCCAAGATGGTGCAGTGCGAGGATGCATTTCCCTCCTCTTGTGTGCAAACACCGCACGCAGAGAAGGGCCGTAGGCTGGAAGTGTGAACATCAGAGCTGGGGAGTTTGTGTGTGTGTGTGTGTGTGTGTGTGTGTGTGTGTGTGTGTGTGTGTGTGTGTGTGTGTGTGTGTGTGTTTGTGTGTGTGTTTGTGTTTGTGTTTGTGTTTGTGTGTGCGTGCGTGTGTGTATGTGTGTGCGTGTGCATGTGCGTGTGCGTGTGCGTGTGTGTGTGTGTGTGTGTGTGAGTGTGTGTGTGTGTGTTAGGGGGGATGCTGGTTTTGGCCCATGTAAAGGATGAATCACTGAATCATCAGAGTTTTTCTTTTTCTTTTTTGGGGGGGAAGGGAAGGAGGGAGAGAGAGAGTAGGTGAGGTGAGAATCTCACTGCACACCTACATATGCAGCTCTGGCTTTCTCTCTCTCTCCCTCTCCTTCTCTGCCTCTCTCCCTCTCTCCCTCACTTTCTCTCTCTCTCTCTCTCTCTCTCTCTCTCACCAGGAGATAAAAGCAGAGAAAGATGTTGACTGAAAGCAAGAAACAAATATAAACCCTAACAGAGAGGAAGTCCAGTGGCTTTGTTCTGAATTCAGAGGCGCATAGTAGATCCAACAAAAGCCTATAAAAATGCATTCATCCATAACCTCTAAGAGGCATAATTGGGTTTTTTTTTTTTCAGGGCAAGAGGAATTAGTGTGCAAATTTGAAAAAGCTAGACACAGCCATTTGATGAAAGCCAATCTCTGTAAAGCTACAGTTCCAGCAGGCATTTCCCATTTGCCTGGAATGTTGTAAAGTGAAATGTATCATAAAAGGCACTCGGGAAAAACAGTGAATAAATGAAATATTCATTACCACTCTGTGATTCAGGAGGGCTACTCTCTCTCTTCTCTGGCTTTGAAAAGCAAAAAAAG
>CM050217.1:22572500-22622500 GCA_027475355.1 Coilia nasus
AACGTGTGCCCTGTTTTTTAGCTTATTGCAAGCCTGCTGCACACTGCAAACCTTAAAAGTGAAACAGCTAGGCAGGATGATGAAAGAACAACCAGATAGATGTGCATCTACTTTTGAATGTATGGGAGTCATTATTATTTTAACATAATTAACATATCATGCTTATTACCTATTTATGATGAAATGGAGTTTTGGTGGCACAAAGTCTTCAGCTTTTGAGCTCCAACTGTGATATTAAACATATTAAGTATGCTTCAGTTTGTAGTATTTGAAGAGGGGGAGAGAGCCTGAAATGAAAGTTCAAAACGAAGACGCCACAGATGTTTCAAGCAGAGGAAAAGCTATCCATTTTTAAAGGAGGACTACTGGCGAAGTTGGAGAGTGCAGCTGTACTGTAGCTGCTAATCATTAAAATTGCAATGCTGTCAGATCTTCAGGCTGGATCCCCTGCAAGCATCCCGAAAACTACCGTGCTGTCTGGGTTCTTTACGTGAAACAGATATTCATTCATTCATTTCTGTGGAGAGAAGAGAATTTCTGATTTTAGCATTCACCAGTTAAACTTTATTGCCACTAGCAATGCCTACTGGTCCAAAAAGAGGCAATAAAGCAATTAATCTATTTTATATAAGTATATATAAGTATATTTTTCCTTAAATGTAATTCAGTCTTAGAATCCAATGGATAACATTGCCAGCACTTCAGCAGTAAACTCAATGGTGTGATAAAATGGTTTTAAAACAAAAACAGTTATCGAATAAATCACGCACATGTCAAAGCAAAACTGCCTCAGTGGGGGTGGGAAAATAGGGCTGAATAAAATCTAGACCTGAACCTCTTGGAATTAATTGCTATTTTATATGCACCTCAGCAGAGGAAAGGTCACCGGTGAAGGACTGAGGTAAAGTAAACATGCAGAGGGACCTATCCAGCACCCCGGCTGTCGTCTCCTGGCTATCAATACCTCATCCTCCTCCTCAGTGACGACTGAAGGAGGTAACACAGAAACCTGCACCGCAGTGAACGAGTCATTTATGGTCTTCAGAGTAATATATTTTAAAACCTCTTCAAAGAACTCCACAGAAGGTTCTGCATACAGTAGTATATTTTTTTTTGTGGTATGTCACAGTTTAAGCAGGGCATTCTGTTTGTGAAAATTCTCATTCATCCAGGTCATGGTAGTCAAAACTTTGGCACTAAGTTGTTAGCAACCTGGACTTCTTCAAGCTCCAAAAATAAGTCCAGTTGCTTACAACGTACTGTAACTCATTTGTCAAACAGGGCATTCATTCAAGCCCAAACATTGTTATGTAAACTCATTCTTAATACGTTTTCCATGCTCTAAAGGTCCAAGGTCTAAAGGTCCAAGGTCTGGTTTAAAGGTTCTAAGAACTGTTGTTCCGGTCTATTGTGGGTAGAACCATCAGCATCCACCTTGCTGTAAAGATGCATATTGATTGTGAGATAAGGCACTGTCTGCTTGGCCACTGCTGTGAGGGGGTATGGGGAGACACATAAATCACTTGTTCAATGACCAGTTTTATTGCTCATTATTATCTGCATATTAGCCTCTAGCTCATAAAAGTACACAGGGAGACATATTAAGTTAATAATGAATATGTATTAGTGCTACTCTACACAGACATATACTGATGATTTTACTAACAGAAAGACTGTAGACTTTTAATGGATATGGGGCATTATGCTTTAAAACACATACAAGGAAAAGTAATCCTGACTGACATGGTCTCTGTTGACCTATGATGGATGTGTCGTAGTGGCTGGATGTGTCTGAATGCATTCACTTAAAGAGTGAGTCGGACTGACAGGCCATTGTAATAGGCCAACAGTTCCTGAGAGGCTCTTAAGTGTCTTTAATATCTTAAGGTTTCACACAGCCGCCACTCCACAAGTAAGGGGGGCCATACATCTTTGAAGAGCGTTCCCTCCTTCACAGCCCCTAGGTTCTCCTTTTCTTGAATATTTCAATCACATCTTGGCCCCAGGCCCTGGCGTGATCGCGTGAAGCTGTGCTCTGTGTATTGATTATTTAAGAGTTAGAGTATAGAGATGTGTAGGCTAAATCATTGCTTTGCCTCATGCAAGTGTTGTTTGGGGACAGAGACATGCATTGAGCATCACACACCACTGATGCATACTTAACCTGCGAAATCAAAAATGCATCCTGCTCATTATTCATCCTGCTCATTATTCATCCTACTCATTACAAATGTATGTTTACTGAGTCCTGACCAATCAATTACAGCAACACTCTCAAAGGATGTAAACATACGTGACACATTATGACTTAGATTTACTCTTGTACTTACCCAGAGAAGGCAAAGACCCCAAGATCACAGCAGATCAGTGCTATGCCAGTGAGTAAACCATAACAACAGCTTTATAAAGTGAGGCTCACTACATTTTTAGTCTAATGTACTTCAGGCACAACACACATAACAGTAGAATACATTATCTTATTGATTAGCTGACCAAAAGTTTGAAAAAAGCAAAACACAGTAGGCGGATATAAAACTGATGTTTTAGGACTGGTTCCAGCTGCATCTGCTGACATGCACTTGCCTCTGTCAACTCCCAGGGGTCTTGCACATCATTTCATCACGGCGACTGCTGTGAGATTTACTGGGTTAGATTTATGCGGCGTGTTATCTTCATTTCGTTTGGCTTTCACTCAGATGCAGAAGGAGCGGGAGGGAGCTGGAATTTCAATTTGCATTTTAAGCTGGCAAAGTCAGGAGAGAGAGAAAGGGAAAGAGAGGCAGAGAGAGAAAGAGAAAGTGAGAAAGAGAAAGAAAGAGCGAGAGAGAGAGAGGGGGGGGGGTGAAAGAGAGAAAAAGGGAGAGAGAAAGAGAGCGAGAAAGAATAGGGTGGAAGAGAAAGGGGGAGAGAGAGAGAGACTACATTATGTCCATGGTGAAGTAATATTTGTATAAAGTAATATTTGCATTTATTTGTTTATTCTCACTTTGTTCAAATAAATTGAAATAAATTTGCCTCAGAGAGATCCTCCTCCTCACACACACCCCTTTGCATGCATATGAAGTGTATAAAATGTCTCGTTAGAAGTACTATAAATTAAAATTCATCTAATTGAATATGACATACATAAAAGTCTACCATTTGCTAATGACTTCATTTATATGTAATAGTAAAGGGAAGCATGGGACATTTCAATTACCAACAAGGCCACGCATTTGATTCTGAAGATGTTAAAGTAGGTCATAACCCCCATGTAAGTCACCTCCCAAGTTGTCACATAATGTTCAGTCATCTGATTCTATATGCAGTACCAGGCCACTGATGGATTTCTGAGACATTTTTCTCTGAGACTTTACTGTGGCCTACTTTTGCATCAACTCTTCAGTAAAGCTTCACCAAGTACATTTGGTGCTCCATCGGTTTCTCTATTGGTGCTCAGAACAAAACATTGCAGAGGGCGACAACAACAGTCTATTTTCGAGTGACATTCTAAAAGCGAGAGTAATTCTGATTGGCAGCAGCTAATAAGTATAAAAAAAACACATTGGACATGGTAATATTACGTTACCACCTGTGACCATTTGCAGCCATGCGTAACTAATGATTGTGAAAGCCCAAAGCCCTGTTTTCCATTATGAAACTAAAATCAACGTGAAGGACAACAACCCTTTGTCCCAATTACACAGGGAAACACTAAAAACACAACAACAAAGACCTTTAATGCTTTAGGGTGCACTACGCCAGCACAAATGTTTCTTCTTAAGACCTCAGATGTAAAAAGCACTCTGTTGAAGGAGGCATTACACTTAGCAGACATATGCTGAAGACATCCATGCTGTTTTGTGAGCATTAGAAAATTGTAGACAAATATACCGAGAGTGTCTCATGCTGTAGGAAACCTAGCTGGAAAAAAACAAAACTTTAAAACCTTATTGCTGGAAGAGTTTTGGAGCTGAAGCTCTAAAGAGCTCCTCTGGGACAGCAGAGGTGGAAGTCCATCTAATAGACTTTGCCACAAAATGTGCAAAATCATTTACTGCAGTCAGTTACATAATACGGCAGTTATTGAACATTTCTTGTTAAACTCTACCTAAACATCTATTCTTGAAAATACTTTTCCTCCTGTGTGTTTTATTGTGTGTGTGTGTGTGTGTCTGGGTGTGTGTGTCTATATGCCAGAGGTGGACAAAGTACACAATTCCTTTATTTAAGTATAGATACTCCTAGTCAAATATTACTCCACTACAAGTGAAAGTTGCTATGCCAATTTTCTACTCAAGTACAAGTACAGAAGTAATTGTTTTTAAAAATACTTAAGTATTAATAGTACAAGTATCTTTTTTCTTTCTTTTTTGATAATGTGGGGCCACAGACAGGTCACTAGAACATGACCTGACCTTAAGTTCTTTATACACAACATCACATATTTTGGGCCCCCCATTGGGCCTAGCCTGGTAAACCCTAGCCTGGTAAGAACCGCTCCTCGCACTTCATTTCATTTCGTGCAGAGGGTCTGGAGTAGCCTGGTAAGACCCGCCCCTCGCACTTCATTTCATGTTCGTTAGCTGTGAATTGCAACAATAGGATAATTGTGTAAATTACTAAACAATATGTACTTGGGGAAGCTCAAGCTAATTTAAAAAAATATTTGGGAGAGTGTCATTCCTAGTCCATGTTTAAAACCATCAATGGAATTACTATTGTTATTCATTCTTTACTAACAAATCTGAAACACCTGAACATAACCAGAATAACTCAATTGGAGTGGTAAATGTAATGTTTAGTTGCAAAGATGTGTGGTGAACTGATTGTCTTTTTTCATTCCAACTTTATCATAGTCACGAATGTTTTGATAAAGAATTATCATTATCTGCCATTGCCATCATGATCATTGCCAAGTTCAAATTTAGTGACTGAAAGTAAAGACACTTCAGACTTCGATATGATCTATCACATTATTGCAAAATCACTTCAAAGCCATGTTTCAATGTAACTTGTACTGGAACTGTACTGATCATACTTTTTAAACAGGAGTTGAGGGTATCCATCTCTCATCAATGTAATGAGTACTTCATGCACATTTCAAATGTAGTGGAGTAAAAAGTAAAATATCTGTCCTAAAAATGTAGTGAGGTGAAAGTCACAAGTTGCCAAAATGTTTAATACTCAAGTAAAGTACAGATACTTGAAAACTGTACTTACATAAGTACAGTACTTGAGTAAATTTACTTAGTTACTGTCCACCTCTGCTATATGCATGCGTGTGTGTGTGTGCATGTTGTGAGTGGAAAGTGTTGGCAAACAAGTTACGTGTGTGTGTGTGTGTGTGTGTGTGTGTGTGTGTGTGTGTGTGTGTGTGTGTGTGTGTGTGTGTGTGTGTGTGTGTGTGTGTGCGCACGTGTGTGTGCATGTTGTGAGTGGAAGGTGCTGGCAAACAAGTTACACGTGTGTGTGTGTGTGTGTGTGTGTGTGTGTGTGCGCGCGCGCGTGCGTGTGTGTGTGTGTAATGCGTACATGTATCTCCTCGGTGCAGAAGCACTGCTTGGCAGGCACAAGAGGGGCAATTATATTCTCCCTCTCAGGGCTGTTTCTGGGCGTCCTTCAAATAATGAGAAACTCTCTCAGGAACCCAGCCTGAGACACCTTCATTAGACAAGTCATCATGTGTTGCTGTTGTGCGGAGAGTGCTCTGATAATGAGACAAAATAAAGCCCCTAAATGCCATGGCAATGGACAGAGCGCAATTAAATGAGGCCAGGACCTCAACCGAACGTAAGCTCAGAGGCACACAAGGGGGAAAAAAAAGAAATGGTTACAACAGGAGGTTGTGACGCTATGACTGGCACTTTTTATGACTAGCAAGTTTAACCAGACTGTTTATCAGGGTCCCATCTGACACAGGACAAAACCGAATATCTGTGTAGATTCTTATTTATCCAGGTCATGGTAGCCAAGGACTGTCCAGCTGCTTACAACTTAGCTCCTTTGACAAAACGGAATGCTTAAATGGTTTGATTAAATCATTTATTTGCTTTGGGCATACTTCACAGACAACTTCCAATTCCTAATTATCTATCAAGGCATGCCTGAGACATAATGTGATGACATCGATGGGAAATGCATTCCGAGGGGCTAGAATATTGGTTGGTTATCTCAACTGGATTAAAAATGTTTATTTTAAGCACAAGAGGTTCCAGATGGTTTTCTCGTCCATTATATTAAACATTTTGTGTCTTGCTATTATTATTCGATGCATTGCTCCATTAGCATAATTCCCATTAATATTTTAAAGAAAAATCTTAACTGTCTGTGCTTTAAAGAAATGGAACTTTAATCATAAACTTTGTTGTCCTTTTGCGTGGAACAGAGTTGTGCTTTTTCCTGAGGCAAACCATTTCTGTGAGGGTGTGAATCATAAAAGCTTTAAGTTATCTTACACCCAGAAAACATACACAAACATGCACATACACTGGATTTTAACATTCTCTTGTTGTTTAAGGCTGTGGTGAGATTCTATAACCTGAGAGGTGGTTTCCTCTCAGTAAATTCCCACCTTTGGATTTACAGCAGTGAAGTAGCGGCTGTCGTTTTTTTTTTTACCCTGATACTTAGGCAATCCCTCTCCCC
This sequence comes from Coilia nasus, assembly GCA_027475355.1. Lineage (NCBI taxonomy): Eukaryota > Metazoa > Chordata > Actinopteri > Clupeiformes > Engraulidae > Coilia > Coilia nasus. Next base: position 22,579,128 of record CM050217.1, read on the forward strand.
TCATCCCAATCCATTATTCATGCTTGGGCTTATCCACAACCCTTTGATCAAACAAACATTTCTCCAAATACTGCTAACATACTGTATATGGTGGGACCTGCACTAATTTATTGAGCCATCAGAATAAAGTGCCTGTAAGAGTAGTCATACTGAACTGATGTGAATGATGTATTATGATGTATTATGATGTATTATTTAGATTGCCAATGCCAAAGATTAATAGAGTGCTTTCCCACCATGTTATTTAACCCATAACGCATTTGAACACAACCATACACCACCATAAAACACTCAAGCACATATATATATATATATACACACACACACACACACACATAACACTTTAGTTGAAACAGCAATAAAGACTACCGGATTAGAAATACAGAAAAAGAGATTTCTTTATGTCCACTGGTGTTCCACCATTTTTTTTCTCCTGTGTAAATGAATAGTACCCTACACTAACATGTCTCCATGACACCTCAGAAAAAGCCCCTTTACTACCGTTAGACATTTAGTGCAGTTTTACTCACACATGCTACTCCCCACAGACCCTCCAACCACCTGCCCCCCTCACCAGTCTGCTATTAGGGGCTGTTACTAAAATACACCCTTCTGATTAAATGCGGGCCCCTGGCTATAATGTCATGGGTCAATGAGCTAAAACTTGAAGCCTCGAAGTCACCTGAAGCCTCCCATGCACCGCCAGAAAACTGAGACTGGAATAATTACCTTCAGCGAGGGGAGTCGTCTCCGCTGTGCTCCCTCTGTGACATTTGGCAGATTGAAGGTGCTCTTTTGGGACTCTTTCTGCAATGATGGAGGCACTATTTCTGATAATGTTGAGGAGTGCACTGCATGCTGTGCAGGCTGAGTGAGTCAATTGTGAGCAGGTCTATAAATGGCACCGTGTTGTCATTCACACAGTGCAAGGTGCTTTTAAAGGAGCTTTTAAAAACAGTGTTTCCTCCGACTTGCATATTATGTATGTAGTCAATTCTAAACATTTTTTCAATGACAGTGGTTTCCATCGACTTACACTTGGAGGTTTTCCAAGATTTTAAAGACTGATTTCTCAAGTTGTTTGATTTGTACAATGTTATTATATATTAATAATAATGGTTTGCATAACATGCAATTAAAATAATGGTGTCATTGACTCTTGAGGGATAAAGGGCACTAAATCCAGATGCTTATTTAGTTATTTTAATCTTCCACCTGTCACAAAATGTCAGGGTGTGTGTGAGGGTGTTTCATCATCTCAGCTACGTGTGCTCTCTGACTCTGCTATCATCACTTGCGAACAAACAGCCTAGAGGGACAGTCGACACGACAGTCGAAACGGTCAATCAGTGCACTACAAGCAGACATAATGTGGACAGATTTAATACAAATTGAGTGTTTAAATGCCCTGCCTGGTTTCCCATTACTCCTTAAGCTCCTGATTCCACTCACGCTGAGCAAGTGAGTGACTGGGGATGAACTCAGCTCACCCCTCACAAGGTTCACAAACAGGAGAAAAAAATACAGATGTCTTCTGAATATTTAATACACTCTAGATTTAATATTCGTGTAAGAGTAAAAGGAGGCACGCATCCACACGCAATATAATTTTTCCGCTACTGACACGACAGTTGGATGATGATACTGTGGAGGTCGATGACACCATCATCAAATCCTTTCTAGTGGCCCCGGGGTGAGACAATGGGCTTGTCGAGTGCTGTGTTACCGCCTCCAGGGGTGCCGTGAATGGGCTGTGTCAGCGACGGCTCCCCCGGGCCGGCCGGGGCGACCTGTGAGCGGGTTAGCCGATATCACCCTTTGCCCCCCTCACACTAGGCCTCACGGTGTATCAGGTGGTCTTTGTTCATTCATGAGAGTGAGAGTGAGAGAGATAAACAGACAGAGAGAGAGTGACAGAGAGAGAGAAAAGGAGGAGGGAGGGGAAGAAAGAGGGCGGGATTGAGGGAGAGAGAAAAACAAAGCAGGAGAGAAAGAGTGATTGGTAGAGAGAGAAAGAGAGAGGATGTGGGGAGAAGAATAAGTGTGTGTGAGACAGAGAAAGAGACTGAGAGAGAGAGAGAGAGAGAGAGAGAAAGAGAGGGAGTGGGAAGGAGAATGAGTGTGTGTGAGAGACAGAGAAAGAGACTGAGAGAAAGAGAGAGCATGAGAGAGAGCGTGAGAGAGAGAAAGAGAGAGAGAGAGAGAGAGAGAGAGAGAGAGAGAGAGAGAGAGAGAGAGAGAAAGAAAGAGAGAGATCATCCACAGTTGTGTTCTACCTTAACCTTCCTCTGGCTTCCGCCCAGGTTGGCCGCAGGCCTGATATTTGGCGTCCTCTTACAGTTCAGACTGAATGTCAGTCGCCTTATGTGTGTGCTCATCTCGGGCACTCCAGATCCAGATCAGATGTATCTGGTTGCTTTACACATCTAATATCCCTGGAAAAAATATACAATCCATATTATGTATGTACAAGACTACAGTATTACTGCAACACAGTTGCATCAGACTATGTTGACTATGTCTGGAGGAGATAAAATGGAAAACCATGAGGGATGGGATGAATATAGGGTTTAGAATCCACATTCTGGTAGTCTATCTGCTTAGACAAGGTCCTACTGTGTCACTGATTGTCATTGGCTCTCTGGTGATTTAATTCCCATCGATGTTGCTGAAACATCCGGAACATAGGTAACATGAGAAAATGGCTGAAGCCGCAGTGGAATAATCAATGACTCAATGTTCCCTGTCAACACAGAGAAATCAGCAGTGCCATATGATCTATTCCATTTGTGTGTGTGTGTGTGTGTGTAGGTGTGTGTGTGTGTGTGTTAGTGTGTGCATTGGGGAACGTGTGTGTGTGTGTGTGTTTGTGTGTAGGTGTGTGTGTTAGTGTGTGACTGTGTGCATTGGTGAACATGTGTGTGTGTGTGTGTGTTAGTGTGTGTGTGTGTGTGTGTGTGTGTGTGTGTGTGTGTGTGTGTGTGTGTGTGTTAGTGTGTGCATTGGGGAACGTGTGTGTGTGTGTGTGTTTGTGTGTAGGTGTGTGTGTTAGTGTGTGACTGTGTGCATTGGTGAACATGTGTGTGTGTGTGTGTGTGTATGTGTGTGTGGTGTGTGTGTGTGTGTGTGTGTGTGTGTGTGTGTGTGTGTGTGTGTGTGTGTGTGTGTGCATGTGCGTGTGAGCTAGTGTGTGCATTGGGGAACGTGTGTGTGTGTGTGTGTTTGTGTGTAGGTGTGTGTGTTAGTGTGTGACTGTGTGCATTGGTGAACATGTGTGTGTGTGTGTGTATGTGTGTGTGGTGTGTGTGTGTGTGTGTGTGTGTGTGTGTGTGTGTGTGTGTGTGTGTGTGTGTGCATGTGCATGTGAGCCCTCAAAGTTTCTACAGGGATAAAATATCAGCACTTCATTCAAATCACATGAGAGCTATGGATTCCCCTGAAAGGAATTTTGCCAATTTAAAACGGAGTTGACAGAATGGAGCCGGATCATGGCCAGCCTGATGAAATACGGGCCTCCTGTGTGCCCCAGCTGTAATTTACACTATGAATTGCTAAGGGATTCTGGTCGCTCAGCAGAAACATCGCAGAGAGCTGTGCTCCACAATGAGCTTGATAAATTCCTTTACCATGAAAAACACACACACACATATATTTCTCATTTGAAAAAAAAACTGCAGTCTGTGTGCCTGTGAGTATCATTTCCTCTTCTCTTTCCCCCTTGACAAAAAAATGATTCAGCGTCTTGACTTTCGGGAGGATGTGAGCAAATTTACCACTGTGGCAGCATGCATGTTTCCTCCGTCAGACGAAACCTAGGAGAGAGAATTTAAGACTCCCTCGACTCTGCCGCCCATCCATGCTATAAGCTGTAAGCTAACAGGAGGGGACTTCCATCTTCAGGAAGAGTGGATGCTGCCATTTAAAGGTCAGACATTTGTTTTGAAAGGTCAGTGACTTTAGACAAAAGCAAAAGGCTATGTGAGCCTTTGTGTCACAGAAAATATTCAGTACACTTCCAGATTCCTAGTGCACTAAAACTGTTAACGGCAGTTACTGGCTGTATACATTTCAGTACTGAAAAAGCTTTAGCCCTCTCTGCCATGTTACCTACAGCACACACGGTAAAGTTTCCTCTATATACCTAAAGCCAGCAGGAGTCCTCATGTTAAGTGACAGAACTGGGTTCAACACACCCCTCTGATGCAGACATTTCTGTCCAAACAAGATGACAGCCTGTCTCCTGTGTTTCATGTGCCAGTACAACATGCAAATATTTGCTCAGAAGTAGTTTCTGTGCTTAAGATTCTGACAGCTGGTGCTTCACTCATCTCCCAGTGGGTAATTATGATTCTCTATGAAGGGTCACAGATGCAACCTAAAGATATTGCTACTCATCTGAAAAACTTTATAATGCATCATAGGACGTAAGTAAGACAACATTTCTGTATTTAACACTGATACTGTTTTACACTATACTGTATTTTAGCCATCATAGAGATCACAAAGATTATTCTGATAATATAATCATATGCTTTAATCATATTATGATCTAAAAACATAAATATAGAAAATAAAAATGAAATAATAAAACTGAAATAAAACATTGTATTAATGTTTTTTAATACATGGCCACTGGCAGTGTGTAATACTGCAAAGTGGAAGCACATATTCACCTTTGAATCACCTTGGCAAATCTCATAATCCTGTTAAAGTCCTACGCTGTGAAGGATGTTTCTATCACCACTGCTGTTTTTCTACTGTTTCCTGCAGTAAGGCTCTCCAGGCAGGTGGCGGTGGAGACGCTCGCCTCCAAATCTTTTAGCAGACGCCTGACCGTGGAAACATTCCATCAGTCGGTCGATGCGGCAGAGCTTTTCCCTCTCTGTCACATCTGCACAAAATCAAGTCCATCTACATCGCTTCCCCATAATGTTCTGCACGTCACTTGGCCTTGAAGGTTCCCAGCCGAGGGTTCTTTTGGATGCGCCCTGCCAGAGTGCTATCGATTTCTTTATTGAGTGGGACTCCTGCCGTGGATGTGCTGCTATTATGACTTTGCTTCCTCAAGCTCTGACAGTTGTTTTCCTCTCCCAAACTCCTCGTCCACTGTCCGTTTCCTGCCCTCAACAGAGAACTAAGCTCACAAAAAAAGATAAAAGAAAAGGAGAGAGAAAAACAATGGTGTGTATTTGTGTGTGTGTGTATTTGTGTGTGTGTGTGTGTGTGTGTGTGTGTGTGTGTGTGTGTATGTGTGTGTGTGTGTGTGTGTGTGTGTGTGTGTGTGTGTGTGTGTGTGTGTGTATGTGTTTGTGTCTGTGTGTGTGTGTGTGTGTGTGTGTGTGTGTGTGTGTGTGTGTGTGTGTGTGTGTGTGTGTTTGGGGGGGGTCTGGGTGTGCGTGGTGAAGCGGTGACTTAAATGAATGAACTGGCTCATAATCTTGTCATCATCTGTACTGCGTTTAGCTGGACCAGCTCCCTCCTTAAACAGCAGCTAATTTATCATCCCGGAGGATTCTGTTGGACAGTACCAGGGGGTCCGGGTGGGATGGGGGGATAAAGCGGATCCATGGAATGTGTGTGTGTGTGTGTGGGGGGGGGGGGGGGGTGAATGAGACAAGGCTAAAGAGCCACTTTATTTTTGAGGCAGAAGATTCCATTAGTCATATCTGTGATCAATCAGTGTGCTGGGCACGGCTCCATCTCAAACAGCAGCGGAAACATTAATCGCTTAGCCGGGCCGAAATTACATTATGCAGTCAAATTGGATGCCGCTTATCTCGCTCCAGTATCGCTGGTCCTGGACTAGCCCAGGCAAAGCCCTGGCACTGGCTAATTCTGAAGAGGTGAGTGTCTCACCCGATAAAAGGGAGAATCGTGTTTTACCGAACGTGCCTTAATCTTCCCTTTGAAGTGGATGAAAAATGCATTAAACTCAGGTTCGGTTTAACTCTCCGTCCAGCCAGTCTTCTTGTTTGAGACTGTTGTTGGGCGATGTCAGCAGCCCAGAGAGAGGGTGTTTTTCCCTGTAGTTCTGCAGACGTGTGTTGTTTTCTTATCAGTCTGCTGCCCCGTAATCCTCTTTCACGCTGGGTTAGGGTTTAGCCGTGCCAATGATGAGACACTCATCGTCATAGTATGGTAGAGAGAGAACAAAAATATGTACATATAAATATATAAATCAAGGGCAGGTCCTCAAAGACACTGCTCTCCATTTCTCAGCTCTCATCTCTGCAGGTTGCTTCAGATGATCTGAAATGATGAAACATCAGTAGTCCCCAGCAGCGGCAGCGAGCAGATGTTTGCCCTCCTTTGCATTTCTCAATCCAAGGCAACCTGTATCCTATTCCTCATACTGTAGCTGCTTCACCAAGTCGTTCCTCATCTGCAGACCTGATCAACAGAGGCACATTGGCAAGGGAAGAGAATGATAAACACCAGGGCGCCCTGCGAGGCCTTTGTGTAGGGTGAGTGGTCGTCCCCTTTTTCCAGGAACTGTCCCTGATTTTTGGTGGTCTGTTCTCAGTAAAATACAAGAAAACCGACTTTGTCCCCGATTTACCAAACTAAAACATTACTAATTGTAATGATACTGACTGTAGAAATAGGAATGTCCCCGCTTCCCAAGGAAAATACAGGCAAATGTCACCAATTTTCATTGCTGAGGTCCGGTCACCTTACCTTTGTGTGTACCACTACTGCAGCCCCCTTAGAGGTGAAGGCGTTTGCCAAAGTGCCGCAGCCAGCTCTAGGAGCCCCCAGGGCTGGTTTAGTTTCCCGCCACCTCCCTTTGTACATCCCGCAGTGGGCATTGCACCAGTTGGCATTTAATGGTCCAAGCGTTCCCTGCTGCAGTGGGATAATTGCATTAAACATTAATGACGAGCCATGCGTGGAATACTTCTGAAGGGCACGATTGGTGCGCTGCGCTGCGCTGCGCTGCTCTGCGGTGAGCCGCACTCTGAGCTCCATAATGCATGCATGGGAGCATGGCGCTTGGTGCCGATTGCAGAGCGAGTGGCTACAATGTGCCGAGGGGCGAAAAGCAGAAAAATAAATAAATAAAGAGAGAGAGAGAGCGTGAGAGAGAGGGAGAGAGGAAGAGAGATATTCATGTGTTGTCTGTCCCTTTCTGCTTCCATGCTGGATAGCCTTCTTCATCTGCATGTGTGTCTGTTTGAGGTTTTCTTTCTCTGTCACATGGCAACACTCTGTGAGCACACCAGGCAAAACACAGCGCCCCACAAACAAGGACAGTAATACATTCACTGTCCAAGAACTTTTGCAGACCCAAGAAACTTTTTCCTTGTTTGTTTCTGTGATATCACCCCCCACTCCCCCACTCCCCCACCCCCACTCACCGAATGCTTTATTTATTGTTGCCTTGGTGAAAGCGCTAAAGTCACTGCATTTTTTGGTTCGGCAGAGAGACTACTGCTCCAGGCCATGCATTTTCCCTGTTCTTATCTCAAAATTCTCAGCAAGAAACAGCGGGCCAAACAACGTGAACAGAATTGGCAGAATAATTGCGCTTAACTGCGCTTTCTCGGAACTGAAATGTGGCACTGTCGATTTCAATTTGTTTCAGAATTGTCTCCCGAGTTGTTGGTCAAAGAGAAAACCCCATTGCTGGAAAGCAATATGGATGCCAGGGCTAATATGCATGCAGGCACACGTAGCTAGCATGCCTGAAATCGATTTCTTGCTTAGAGCGTGTTTCCAGCGAAGGGATCAAGTGAGGTGGCCCACGCAATGAGTCACCTTGAAGAACACCACCCAAACAGTCCAACAGACTTTTAATATTTCTCATTCTGATGAGTTGGGGGATTGTAGGGGGGGGGGGCGTGTTTTCCACAGAAGCGTGAACGAAAGTCACTCTCCCCTCATAATTAAACGGGAGGGGCCAAATGCCTTTTCCTGTTATTTTGAGGGGGGAGCGATGCACAGAGAGGGGCATCCTTTCACTGCCTGTCCCTGTCTGTGTGCCAATGCCAGGCCCAACACATACTGGCACTCATACAGCCAGGAAGAGATTCACCCAGCACACGGCTGGATAACAGTAATTACTCCTTCTGAATTACTTCTGTGGGATCGTATCGATTTCTCTCTCTCTCTCTCTCTCTCTCTCTCTCCCCCCTTTCCTGCACTGACGAAAGGAAGAACCTCAGTGTGTTTCAGAGTCATTTTCTCCAGGAATGCCAGACAATACGGCCCCAAGAGATAGTGGCAGAGCGTGCTGGTAAACAGGCCTCGTAACAATTATTTTTATCCAACCAAGATTTCAAGAAAAAGTGAGATGCTGAAAAAAAAAATCCCTGTTCTGAGTTATGGCAAACGACAGATGGGGTTGAAAGTTCCCTGCACAATTTATATTTCTCTGGCTGATTGTCCAGAGCAATCAGTTGAGCAGGATAGCAGTGCTTGGCAATTTTATTTTTGTAGATTAGCTAATTGGCAAAAAGAACCTTCTTGCTCCATCCATTTGAGAAATAGCCAGAGATAAGTGAAAAATTAATAAAAATGTAGAGGCCTTAAGTGATCATTCAAATCCGTGTGTGTGGCAAAATAATTTCATTTCGAACGGTACAGTAGGTGTAGAATTTTGAGATAAGCATAGCCTCAGACAGAGCTAGTCATACTGAACTATGCTAGCATTCCTGATGCTATCTTGGCTCTTTGTAGTCTCTCAGCATTAACTGCATGCGTTTGTTATTCAGGAAGAGTTTCATGCCTTAACCCAGAGCACTGTAAAAGGTGAGTACATTTTCCAGCTTTCTTGGGCTCTGTCATGCATTTTAACTCTGTCCTTATGACACCTTCAACAAACTATTTGAAAAGGTAAATGAATGTTAGAAAAAATGGAAGGATGGGTGAATGAATGAGTGACTGGAGAATCCACAGTACTAGTACGTAATATTTCATTACAAATATATTTAGCCATTTAGGAATGCACATCCATTATTCACATGTATGGGAAGAAGCTAAAACATTTCTTAATGGCATGACTATTCCACTGTGCTTGCAACTCAAATCAAAGCCTTTGACTTTTACTGAACTTTATAAAATTGCATATGCCTTTGACATTTTTCAAACTTTAGAGCCAAGAAGAAAGGACAACTCAATATATATATAAAAATATATACCTCTGGCAGAGTTCATGCAGCTTTAACTGACCTTTACAGCAAGTCTCAACTCGGTAAATCCTGTTAAAACTCCACGGGTATCAATTTATAATTTCCCAATAGAGAACATCTTGATTTGTTTTTGTTGTGTGTTTTCTTTATTAGACTATTCTAAAATTACAGCCATTCTGTAAAAACACTGGTGAACTAGAGTAGCCCTCCATTTTTCACAGCAATTCGGTTTTCCACTTTTTTGACAAGTTACTCAGCCAATTCAAACCCCTACACCCCTTAAGGTTGATAGCTTAGTCTTTTTTCAGCTTTCAGTAGTTTAAAAACTAGTTAATTCTTTGTCATTGTATTCATGATTGCAGGCTTTTGTGCTTTGCCGATATGACAGGTTTTGAGTTTCCAAATCCAAAGCAGTCAAATCAAGTTTTTTCCATTATCACAGGGTTGCTTTCTGCTTTGATATGCAGGGGGAAAGGCTCATTAAATTTAAATATGCCTGAGTGCATACTCATATATCAGTACTCGGACTTCAAAGTCGGCCGTTTAAAACACCTCCCATTGATTTTGCCTCGGCACAATTGAAATACAATGGTAGAAGCTCAAGGGAGAATGAGCGAATGAAGAGGCAGCAGAGAAATTCACTCACGGTGGAAAACATGGGATTTGAGAGGCCAAGCCTTTTCACAAGGAGTGACAGAAGATAAGGGCAATTTCAAAGACTCGCTTGCCTGTTTATCGAGCCAACGTGTTCTTTTTTTTTTTTGTTCTCTTTCTCTTTGGGGGCAGAGGAGCTGCTGATCGTCTGTAGCTCCAGGATGGAGCTGCTGCAGATATGGGCCGTGCTATTGTTTGGTTGAAAAGTCAGCAGCCAGGGGCGAGCGATGTCATTTGTGGCAGGCCTGGCTGTCACTGACCTAATTAACAGCCGTCACTCCTACCCAGCCTCGTGCACCAGGAGCATTGTGAAGTGAACTACATCTTTGCTGCTGTTGTTGGTGGGGATGAAGAGTCAGGAATAGGCTACACTGCGCCACCGTGATCAGCTAATTTTTATCTCTGGTGAAGACTTTCATTGTTTTTCTGTCTGTGAGAATTGTGTTCTGCCTGTGTGCATGTCATTCCCCTCAAGCTTTTGGCGGTGTCTCAAAATCCATAAACTTCCAGTGTTTTTTAGCCAGAGTGCTGCAAAATAACTCACCAGAGTGGTGATTGGCTATTAACCACGACGTGATTTATACCGCATGTTGCCAATCATGTAGTAGTTGATAACAAAAGCAGTTGAACAATTGCCACTTGATAGGGATGCTGTCCCCATACTGTCTCTTGTTCCCATTCATATCTTTATAAACGCACACAAAAAAAAGTTGCTTGCAGCTTTGCCACTTGTTATATGCCCTTATCTATGCACGCTTGAAAGAAACTGTGAATTTAATTAGCATGAAGGAAAGCGCAAGATTGAGATGCAGGTCAGCGCTGGGGTAGCACAGTGCTCACCATGTGTGGATTAATCAAGCTTTGTGGACTCAGCACAATCTGAAGCGCGCTAAGGAAATGAGATGGAAAGCCAATAGAAAATAGAAGTGTTGACATTTGCTCTCTTCCCCCGCCTGCTTTGATGAGAGGGACCTATGGTGCCTGATGCTACTCTCTGCTGTGCCAGTGCAGGGGCGGTTACAGTATCACCTATTTACCCTTGGAAAAGATACACATTGGTTTCGAGAGGAGACACTCACTGCTGAACGGTGTAGGTGCTTTTTTTAAATAAAACGAGAGCTCCTGGTTGTTGAGATATCAATCATATGCCCAATTTAATTCAGTTTTATAAAGCTATACCCAATCATAGACCCAATTTCATTAAGTTTCACAAGCTATCCCATAAATAACAATGGGCATTGAACCTTTTCTCAAGGTCGGACAGCCATACTTAAGCACTATTTGGCACAAAATCATCTTAAACCCGGACCAGATAGTGTAGTGTAATGAAGAGAGGGAAGTAGGGAAGAGAAATAGTGAAAAAGCAGGTTTTACCATGGAATAAAAAATATATTTATCGTTAATATCCAGTACATTATTCGGCTGGCAAAGAAACATTAACATATTAAAATTGCACTGACACTGTGGCAGTTCACTGATTCATCATCATAATTACTGCATTTCTGTCCTGACTAGCACGAAATCCACACCTTGCCCAGTCCCCTTTGAGCTTTAACTCAATGTGTTCATGAAAGCCAGTCATTTGGGGGTCTCCTCTGCATACCCCTAGGGCATTTTAGCCTTTTATACTTTAATCAGAGCTGAATAACACTGAGAATGTTCAGAAGATACCAAGTAGCTAGCCTGGTAAACCAGCCCCTCATACTTCATTTAATTTTGTACAGAGGTCTGGAGCGGATCCATCTGCTAGGATATGCCACCAATGACAGCATACATCGATGTCCGGAGTGGAGGGGCAGACTATATTACAAGACAGTAATACAGACATACACACATACAGTAATGGAGTTCCAACAGATTAACTACATTGGGGAACTTATGGGGTCGCGATTAATATAATGAGTGGATGATTATGATCATACCAGCAGATTAATTAAAGAGGTTGGCTAGCCAGTGTATAAGATGAATTGTGATGTACAGAAGAACATTAAGGCAAACTGGTTAGAAGAGAATGGGCATATTTTATAAAGGAGCTGTGTGATGTATTGCAGGTAGCATGTACTAAAGCGAGGACCGCAGTAGTTGGGAGCAAATGGGCGATGCTCATTAAAGTGATATGGGGGCGGGGGGGGGGGGGGGGGGGGGGGGGCAACATGAAACTAATGGCAGACCAAAGGAGGACAGAGACATTGTATAGCATGACACATGAGAGGCCCTTACTGTAGCTGTTTTAGACCTATATGAGCACAACTAAAGGAGAACTTCGGTGTAAAATGAAAATTGGCATGTTAAAACATCATACCGAGTTGGTATGTGTACTGAGGAGCAAAATTGATTTAGCCTGTTGCATTCAGAGTTTAACTATTTTTTTGCGTTTGTCCCAGAAGGCTAACAATGGAAGTGGTAGGTGCCCTCAGACGAAGCATGACGACTACGCTATTTTTAAACCATTAAAACAGCTCGAAGAAGCTCCACACTCCATCGGTAGTATAACACAGGTCCTGACATTAAAAACGAGGCACTGAGAACTTTGTAAGTGTACACAACATTTATTAATAAAATAGTTTTGACAGGCAGTACCTTGCTGTAGTTTCTCGTCGCCGCCATGATGAAAGTCCAAACAAGTCGATTGTACTACCTCTTCTCCTATTCTTCCTGCTGGTTCGTGTTCCTCAATCAACTTGTGCGGAGTTTCTTCGAGCTGTTTTTAATGGTTTAAAAATAGCGTAGTCGTCATGCTTCGTCTGAGGGCACCTACCACTTCCATTGTTAGCCTTCTGGGACAAACGCTAAAAAACAGTTAAACTCTGAATGCAACAGGCTAAATCAATTTTGCTCCCCAGTACACATACCAACTCGGTATGATGTTTTAACATGCCAATTTTCATTTTACACCAAAGTTCTCCTTAAGGGATGGTGAAGGCTGATCCACCACCATCACAAGGATTTTTTGGAGCTGATTATACCAGTAGGAACTGGTAGGCCAGTTAAATACAGGAGACTCTGTAGTGAGTGTTTAACCTCCCCACAAAGTTTATAACTACAAAAAGTAATAAGGAGGTGTAGACTTTTGAGTAGAGAGAGTGTCTTTCAAAATTGTCCTGTTTAATTAAACTCTAAAGCCAAAGGGTTTTTGTTTTTAACCAAGATGAGAAATGACAGAAGCTCGCAAATTGCAAGTGTTGATGTCAGATCTCAAATGACTTTCGGAGTGACAAACGATAAATCTGCCAGCAGTGTTATGTCGTACGACGTGAGTCATTGAAGACAATGCCACAGCTAAAATCAAAGGACGCACAACATCACCCCCCCCCCCCCCCCCACACACACACACACACACACACACACCCATTGGTGAGGCAACATTAACACCCACAATAATTTCAACGTAAGGCATTTCAGGAGGCTTATGTCCCCTTTGTCACAGTATTGGCTTCCAACAACCCCCCCCCCCCCCCCACACACACACACACACACACACAGACCCCTTCACCCCCTTCCCCCTTTACTCACACCGGACCCATTGATCTGTGTTTCTTTTTCTTTTTTTTGTGAATAATAGATGGGTCTAGGAGTCAATAGTGAACGGCTATTAATCTTGATTTATGTGTCTGACTCAAACATCTGGCTGGCAAACAGATTACTCTTTGTAAAATCCAATGAACAGGATGTTATATGCCGACTCAAAAGGCGTCAGACGGGGAGTTTTATAATGCCGATCGTAACGCTCCATCCTGCAGATTGATGTTCGGGCCCATTCGCCTTAAAAGTGCCTGAATTTATAGACTCCTTTCAACTGATTACTCTGCAGTGCCGGTGTAAAATTCAGCACGTCAACTGTTGATTTATGATATATTATCAGTATTAGTAGATTGTCATGAATGGCCAATTCTATTTGACCTTTTTAAAGAATCACTGGAGCAGAATGGATGTACTTTTTCCCAGTGATGAGGTGGCTCATGAAAACGTCTGACTCATTTGTTAAAAATCTTCAGCATGTATGATTCAGCTCTGGAAACGAAGACAGTGCTTCCGGAGCAGTTTAGCAACCGATGCCAATAAACACTGACAGGCAAGCGGAGTGGGAATGATTTGGCCATCAGGTAGATTCATGCCTTGTCAAATGGCGATATGAATTTTTCCATTCTCTAATTACAAGATTCCACTTAGCAATGCGTTCGACATCCGCCATGTCCATCAAATCATGGATGCACGACAAAAAAAAAAAAAAAAGAATGAAAGAAAGAAAGGAAGAAATAAAGGATACCTCGATGTGGTGGCATCCATGAACAGGTGCGGTATTGTGTTTCTAAGCCTGACTGACATCTGTAGCGTTTGCAATTCTACACCACCCAAGGCAACCAGATCTCTCAGATGAGGCGATATTAAATTAATTTCCCTGGTGGGCTGGAACACTGGAGAGCTTAGGGGGAGGGATTTTGTTTTGGCACGGCTGCCCCCCGCTCTCTGCCAACAAGACACCAGCCACACTTGGCTTTCACCCGGGCTATGGAGAAAAGTTCTCTCATTGTTTTCCAGTGAAGCACAAGATGGATGATCGGTCCCCAAAAGGAGATGCACACACACACACACACACACACAGTCACTCTCTCTCTCTCACACCCACACACACATAGCCACACACACACACACACACACACACACACACACACATACACACAGTCTCTCTCTCTCTCTCTCTCTCTCTCTCTCTGTCTCTCTCTGACACACGCACACACAGATTGACGCAGAAAAGGCACAGTCCTGTGTGAAAAGAACCCCCCTCTAGCTATAGCTGAGCTAAAAGCCATCAAACAGGTGTACCAATTATCAAACTAAAAAGCAAGCCATGTTTCTCCATGTCGTCCTAATGAGAAAGTCAAGTGGCCAAAATCCTCTACGCCAGTGCTGAACGATGGGATGGCTCCAGCGTCACGCAACGGTGACCACCACGTGGAGCCCAGGGCTGCCGGAAGGATAGCTGACTTGGGCCGGTGCTCTGAGAGGCACTCTTACACGGGGGGGTCATGCCCCCTGAAATATTTATTATTTATCTCACTTTTAGTTCCTCTCCGGCTCCTCGCTGCCACAAAATACTTTCCATCAGGCCTGCATGTACAATAGAGACGTTCATGCATTTGTAATCCGTACTGTGCTGTCAGACATTAATGAGTAGTTATGACATGTTACACTATAATCAGTCATTCAGACAGTGGTGGCTGTCACTCAGTCCAACAGAGACTTGGGCCTTGAGTTAAAACATCTACATAACTGCTATGAATGTTTCTGTGACAAGCATTCTTATAAACTGAAGAAAGAAAGAAAGAAAGAAAGAAAGAAAGAAAGAAAGAAAGAAAGAAAGAAAGAAAGAAAGAAAGAACGCATTTGTACTGTAGACTGTTTGAAAATGTATGAAAGAAGAAAGTGGTGCTAAAAATAAAGATATTTGTCTAGACTGGAGCTTCATAAAAGTACTATGAACTGTGATCTACTGGTAGCAAAAAAAACAAGGGCAAGGCTGTTGGTAAAGATCCAAACTAGCTCTCTTGTCCCTATAAAGATAGGTGGGGGAGTGTTGGTGTGCAATCCTGGCCCTCAGTCAAGCAGCCTTGTTAGGCTTTTATGGTATTATGGGAACTGACCATAACCTGAAGAGATCGATGGATGGCAACAGTTTATTACTGCAGCAAAAGAACATCACAAATAGGATGACAATAAATGAGTAATGGTGTGCTCAGCTAAATATGAAGTCTGCCACCGCCACTACAAAGAATGTGTCTGTTTCAGGTTAGATGTCGCCAGATTGAGGAATTATGCAGCGTTCTGCCCTCTGATGATGACATAGTATGTAATATAGCAGGAACGCCCAGAAGACATCATATATCAGGTTCCACACCAAGCTAGACATGACATGCAAGTTACTGATGCTCCGCTGGTAGTAGGTCATGTCATTGTAGATTTGTTTGGTCAAAACAAGAAACATTTTCTCTTCTTGATAACATAATAAAAATAGATATTTTACATTCTTACGCTGACCTTCCTAAATGTAAAAGAAATGAGGGGCTTATCTCACAGGTCAGTTGCAGTGGTGCAAATCAAACCTTCTCTTATCAACATCCCCCACTGGCTTAATTATCATTCAGCTACACTGATACCATCCAGATAAAAGGGGGAGTCACAATTTTACTTTGGGCTGTTTCTTCTGCCTTTGTGTGAATGCGTTTTATACCATATGCTAGCATTCATTACATGTTCAAGAATTTCATTTGATCTTATCCCAACTTATCCCTGAAAGAGAGGGGGGAGGAGGGAGAAGAAAAATCACTTACCTTGATAATTAACCAGCAGGGGATTTGATTGTTACCCAAAGGAAGTGGGAAGCAGAAGAAACGGAGATGAATAATTACTTTGATTGTGCGCTTGTCCTAGAAGTGAGGTGATATGGCACAGTGGCGCCCCATAGAGGAGAGACTGTGTAACAACACAGGGATCCGTCAGAGCCATGTCTGCCACAACCACAAACTCGCTGGCTTTTTCCTGCCATATGCGTTCGCCAGGGCCCTTCAGCAGTCTAATAAAGGGCTGTGTTATTAAATTATGCCAAGTGTACTTCTCGCTGAGTTATTCATCTTAAACGACTGTATCAGATTATGACAAAGGCAATATATTTATGAGAGGAAAATTAAATCAAACCTCAACCCACTCCGTTCCCCTTGTCTACAGTTTCTGCAACATGCTGTGCATATACACACAGCAGGATACACAATGACATCATCTTTTCCAGCAGCCATGCTAGTCTAGTATAAACTATTTTCCACTATACTTAGATCATTAGCTGGAAATATAATCAGTTGCCACATGGTGAAGTGAAAATGAGTAGCGTGAGGAAAGTGGCTAATTTTGATTGAAGCTTTTGAGTTCCACAATGTCTGTCACCTCAAAGTTGTTTGTGTTCAGTCACATGTTCTTCTATGTCCTTCTGTGTGTTTATGTGTTGTGTGCTGGTGTTGTGCAAGCCCACTCATTAAAAATGCATGAGATTTAGTGTGGCACCTAACTTGTTCAACAAATTCTTTGTGTGTGTGTGTGTGTGAGAGAGAGAGAGAGAGAGAGAGTGTAGGTGTTTATGTGTGTCTGTAGGTGTGTGTGTGTGTGTGTGTGTGTGTGTGTGTGTGTGTGTGTATGTGTGTGCGTGCGCGCCTGTGTGTGTGTATGTGTGTGTGTGTCCTCATAATAGCCTCTTGTTGTTATACAGCGGGCTAGTTTAGGATGTTCACAATGGCTGTACCACACGGCACTGTTTTGCTGTCTCCCCTGAGTGTACCGCCTCATCAAGATAACTATGTGATTGACAGTCACAAAGAGGTGCTGCTTTTGATGTTTCAGTCTTTTTCTCTCTCTCCTCCCTCCACCCCCATTTGTGTTTCTCTCTCTCCCCCATCTCTCTGTGTCTCTCCATCATGAGGGATTCATTTCTTGTTATTATTTGTCTGTCTCTCGCTTGAGCTGATGTGCAATGAAAAGAGAAAAAACTCGGTTCCGTGTTGATTGACAACGATGAAGCAAGCAACAGGAGCACTTTCCTGTCAGCAACCATTTTTTTTAAACCCACAGTACAGGCACGTGCTACATGTCCTCAAACAATGATGATGTACCTCAAACAAACTCTCTGTAGGTTAACAATCTTGCTGAAGAGCATGGAGTGTCCATTTTAGGGTCTCTCTTGTGGTGCAAAACATGGCGGTATGGGATTGACCAAAGAGCCAGTTTTGATAGAGAGGGAGGGAGAGGAGGGAGACGAGGGAGAGGAGCTGGCTGTGGCAGGGTACATTGGGTGAGGAGAGAGTCCAGTGTAGAGTGACCTTGCCAGGTGACCCCCTGCTTCCCACAGGGTGATGTGGGTTTATGTGGTCCCTCCGCTGAGGGCTACAGCCCGCGCTCAGCTTAATAGGTTCAGACAGAGGGCCAGGCCAGGGCAGGAAAGAGAGGGCTGTGCGTGTGCGTGTGTGTGTGCGTGTGTGTGCATGCGTGTGTGCGTGTGTGTGTCTGTGTGTATGTATGTGTGCGTCTGTGTGTGTGTGTGTATGTGTGTTTGTGCAGCAGGATGTTGGGGGTTACACATAGTGGCTTAAGGAGTGTGAGGGAATGTGAGGTTAAACCTTTATTTTCGAGCACTCGCATGATGCACGAGTCCAGCCGGCCGCCGCATTTGAAGCAGCCACTTATATTCCAGGAGAACTCTGGGAAATCGTTTTTGGTGATATATGAGGCCACCTTTATCGTTCCACCATTATGGGTGAGGCAATCAAAGGCGCTGCCCTGGTACCCTCGTTTTTATTTTATTTATTTATTTTTTCCTGGCAATAATTACTTTCTTCTCTCTGCTGACCTGTGAGTCTCTTCAAAGCTTTTGGTGGCCTGGTCACTGATTTTTTACAGACCCGTAGCCCTTCACTCACTGCGCTTGTGTGCACGTTCGCGCCCTGCACCATAACATTGAGCTATGAAGTTTACGGGCTATTTGAGCGAAAAAGACATTCAAAGGGCATTTTCTTTTTTTTTCCTCGACAGAAAAAATGCCACATACAGTTTTCCCCCTGAAAGAGCTACATTACTACAAAGGGGGCTGTGAGCTGTATTACTCTCTCTCTCTCTCTGTCTCTCTGTCTCTCTCTCTCTGTCTCTCTCTCTCTCGGCTGACGACGTTAGTATCTGCCATCCCTCCTCATCTCCATAAAGGCGTCTACAGCTTAGCCGCAGATTTGCCTCCCGCGATGGCTTAGCGAGACTCCTACAGGGCCAGCCCTGTCTCTCGCTCTGCCAGAGCAATTTGAGGACGACTCTCCAAACAAATATAATAGCACACATCAGCGCTGACCTTGCTGAACGCGACTAGCTCCCACTACTACTTTTCTCTCTCTCTCTCTCTCTCACCCCCCCCCCCCCCCCCCCATTCAGTGTGTTGGCACTTATCATTTCGGAGAGAATTGCAATGCCAGTTTAAGAGGTGTCATAAAGAAGAAAATGTAAAGATTACAGACATTATAGCGCAATGATTCCCCTGGCACTCCGGCAGTAAATGGATGGACGCTATGACCCCAAGTGTGTGATAGAAAATACAGTTTTGCTGCCATTACTGTGGAAGTGTTCTGAGTAAAACAAACAAACAACACAAATTATGGGCTTTAGAAGGTTTCTTCACCTCACCAAGGGACAGCCATCAAAGAGGTGATATTGTTATCTTTATTGTCACTAGAGGGTGCTGTTGTGTGTTAACACAGTGGAGAGTTCAGTGTGGATAGGAGTTTATTATTATTTAGTCTCTCTCTCTCTCTCTCTCTCTCTCTCTCTCTCTCTCTCTCTCTGTGTGTGTGTGTGTGTGTGTGTGTGTCTGTGTGAACCTGAGTGCTTGGTAAGCAAACAGTTTGAAAATTGTGGTAGTCAAGAGCTGAGAGTGCAATGATGACAATGGGCGCGTTTCCACTACAGTGAGTTCCGGATAATTTTTCGGCCTTCTCACGGTTGGCGCGTGTCTCCACTATCGGGCAGTCCCGAAATGGGCGAACTCGATGCTGATAGGCTGTTGTTTAACACTACCAGCCATAGGTAATCTAAAAATCACTATGCCATACGAAAATATTTTTTCTAAACAGACAAAATGAATTTCTCACAACATAGTTCATTACAAACACAGTTGCCCATGTAACTATATTTTATCTAATCTTAGAGGTTAGTTTGAAGACAGACTCGTATTATCTTTAGATTAGCAAACTAATTCAGCATGCTAGCAGACTAATACGCTTCCTATAGGCTAGTGACAATGGCCCCAAAAATCCGAGACACCCCTACCGGAGGTAGAACCAAGCCCAATCATGTTTTTTCTCATCTCAAAGGTCTCCCATACATGAAATTGATTCTTGGCCAAAATGATTTTAATGCTAAGGCTAAAAAAATAACAAATTTTCATATACACCTCCAAACAAATAAACACCAAAAAAATTCTGTATGGGAGTAAAGACATAAAAACACATGCAGTAAATTAACAGAAGCTCTGAGAGCTTAGAAATGTGTCATGTTTGTCCCCAGGGGCCTACTGTATGTAATAAAAAAGTTTAGATGTGGATGACTTGATGTATGAAGTATATGTAGGCCTATAATCACACTTCTAAAATAGGCGGAAAATAGAAAAAAAAGATTTTCATACAGAATGTCATCATTTACTTTGTCATTTCTTTGTCAGGGAATGTCATATTCACACATATGATAGCTTGATGGAAAGGTGGGGTTGTGCTGAATCCAGCAATACCAAATATGTATATACATTGTGAACATTGAACATGGTGTATCACCAGATGAATGAAGGGCCCTGAATGAAAGAAAACTAAAAGGTGATAGCCTATCATTATTGGTGATACTGGTTATACTATGGTCCAGTGGCAATACCCCTCAACTTTTCAGATATCCCAGAACCAAACCCATCAATGTTTTCTCCTCATCTCAAATGTCTCCCATATAGGAAATTAATTCTTGGTGAAAAATATTACATATAAACTAGTTTAGAACAATGCCACAAGTTCTGAGAGCTTTATCACTTTGCATACGTAGTTGTGCCAAGCAAGTCATTGGGAGCTCATGGACAAGTTTGGATGTTGACATCTATGTATGAAGAAGCTCTATACCTGTAAATAAAAAATAGTTAGACAATGAGGGAAAACTGACTTTGCAGAATGTTATTTCTTTTGTTGTTGTTTTTCCCCAGTATGATAATACCAAACATGTATATGTGTGAATAATCCAAAATGAAGCAAAATGAACCAGTAACAGACCAAAGTTCTGCAGGCTATACTGTAATAACATAACAGCAGCACACTGTAAAATATAATTACTATGGAAACAAAATCATTTTGAAAAATCAGGCATTTTCAAGATTAAGGAGACAGGACAGCAATTTTGCATTGATGAACTTTTAATAAGAACTTGACAGATGAACTTACAGAACAATTAGTGTAAATCTACTCATCTACATCATCCTCCATATTAAAGTGGGTTACGTTTGGACAGTCAGGGAAGCACGAGCAAAACTCAGTGCATGTTAGTCCCACGGCAAAGCATTGACATTTGGTGCCATCATTGTATTTGCATTTTCCTTTACAGTAAAGATGGGTTATATCCCTGACTTCTTTTGGTGCTGCTTCCTTCTGGAACATGACTGGTTCAACTGACCCATCTTCTCTGAGTCTCCATCCCCTACCAACTGGGTCCCAGAGTTTTGGCTTTGGCAGGTGGCTGTGACGCCATACTGCTGTCTGGTATAAGGCTCTCTGTACATGTTGTTCAAAGGCATCCTCTGTTGGAGGCAGATTTGACGAACAAGCACCAGTGGTAGAAGCCAGGGTATACCTCAGCTCATCCAGATTGGTACAAAGCTGACCATCCACCCTCTTCTTTTGGCCATACAGAAGGAGGGCATATTGTCTTGCCACAGGCAAGGCTTCCTGCAGGCTTTCAGAAAGTCCAAACCTGGTCATTTCTTTCAACTCATTCAGATGGGACTTCAATTTGGTGAAGGCAGTGGTCTTCCCAATTCTATACAAACTGCTTGTTGTGTCACAGCCTGTAAGGGCATGGCATGCTGGTAAACAATCACAAAAATCTGGGCCAAGCTTCTCACTGATTGAAAAGACTGGGATGAATCTCTCCCTCAGGCCATGTCCAGAGTGCATATACACCTCAGATGATCCAAACATCCCTCTGTTTGTGTAATGGATGAGCAACACAAGCACATCTGTATCATCAGATTTCACAATAAGACAAGGATGGGACTGTGCAAGTTGAACTGCATGCACCGCAGTCAATTCCCGAGTTCCTGACCCTCTTTACCTCTTCACTTCTATCAAAGCCACCTGCCAAGATAACGGTGTTCTCAGAAGAAAGTCTCATCGGCCCAATGCTGGTGATGTAGTCACTTATAAAACTGCATAGAGCAGCTTTGTTTCCACTGCTCTTGAGGTATTTCCTAAAGTTTGGAACACTGGCTTGTCCTCTGATGATGTGTGTCCGAGTTGTTTGGATGGCGCCCCGTCTTTGCCGTTCTACACCTTTTACTGAGTGTTGCTTGTCATACCTGTCAAACACCATAACAACAGAGCAGATTCCTTCCTTTCCCAACAACATGGTTATCCTCTTCCAGACACACTCTGCCAGCTCGTTAAATGTCTGGAAAGCTGCTTCATGGAGACTCTGTATAGCAGCCATGCCATCAATGATGTACGCTGATGAAACATCACCATTCGGCTGCTGCGGCTGTTCAACAACGGCCTCCAGTTTTTTTGCCAGATCAGCCTTTGCTGTCTTTCTCATACATCCATCATCATAAAACAAGGAGGGTGGCACAGCCGCAAGTTCATGTGACATTACCATTTCCATGGAGACTTCTCTTTGTTTTGAGACAGCCAGCAACTAACTATGTTTCTAACAAGCAACTAACTATGTTTCTAACAAGCAACACTCAGTAAAAGGTGTAGAACGGCAAAGACGGGGCGCCACCCAAACAACTCGGACACACATCATCAGAGGACAAGCCAGTGTTCCAAACTTTAGGAAATACCTCAAGAGCAGTGGAAACAAAGCTTCTCTATGCAGTTTTATAAGTGACTACATCACCAGCATTGGGCCCATGAGACTTTCTTCTGAGAAAACTGTTATCTTGGCAGGTGGCTTTGATAGAAGTGAAGAGGTAAAGAGGGTCAGGAACTCGGGAATTGACTGCGGTGCATGCAGTTCAACTTGCACAGTCCCATCCTTGTCTTATTGTGAAATCTGATGATACAGATGTGCTTGTGTTGCTCATCCATTACACAAGCAGAGGGATGTTTGGATCATCTGAGGTGTATATGCACTCTGGACATGGCCTGAGGGAGAGATTCATCCCAGTCTTTTCAATCAGTGAGAAGCTTGGCCCAGATTTTTGTGATTGTTTACCAGCATGCCATGCCCTTACAGGCTGTGACACAGCAAGCAGTTTGTATAGAATTGGGAAGACCACTGCCTTCACCAAATTGAAGTCCCATCTGAATGAGTTGAAAGAAATGACCAGGTTTGGACTTTCTGAAAGCCTGCAGGAAGCCTTGCCTGTGGCAAGACAATATGCCCTCCTTCTGTATGGCCAAAAGAAGAGGGTGGATGGTCAGCTTTGTACCAATCTGGATGAGCTGAGGTATACCCTGGCTTCTACCACTGGTGCTTGTTTGTCAAATCTGCCTCCAACAGAGGATGCCTTTGAACAACATGTACAGAGAGCCTTATACCAGACAGCAGTATGGCGTCACAGCCACTTGCCAAAGCCAAAACTCTGGGACCCAGTTGGTAGGGGATGGAGACTCAGAGAAGATGGGTCAGTTGAACCGGTCATGTTCCAGAAGGAAGCAGCACCAAAAGAAGTCAGGGATATAACCCATCTTTACTGTAAAGGAAAATGCAAATGCAATGATGGCACCAAATGTCAATGCTTTGCCGTGGGACTAACATGCACTGAGTTTTGCTCGTGCTTCCCTGACTGTCCAAACGTAACCCACTTTAATACGGAGGATGATGTAGATGAGTAGATTTACACTAATTGTTCTGTAAGTTCATCTGTCAAGTTCTTATTAAAAGTTCATCAATGCAAAATTGCTGTCCTGTCTCCTTAATCTTGAAAATGCCTGATTTTTCAAAATGATTTTGTTTCCATAGTAATTATATTTTACAGTGTGCTACTGTTATGTTATTACAGTATAGCCTGCAGAACTTTGGTCTGTCACTGGTTCATTTTGCTTCATTTTGGATTATTCACACATATACATATTTGTATTGTGTGTTGTATTATTCACACATATACATGTTTGGTATTATCATACTGGGGAAAAACAACAACAAAAGAAATAACATTCTGCATAGTCAGTTTTCTCTCATTGTCTAACTATTTTGTATTTACAGGTATAGAGCTTCTTCATACATAGATGTCAACATCCAAACTTGTCCATGAGCTCCCAATGACTTGCTTGGCACAACTACGTATGCAAAGTGATAAAGCTCTCAGAACTTGTGGCATTGTTCTAAGCTAGTTTATATGTACTATTTTTCACCAAGAATTAATTTCCTATATGGGAGACATTTGAGATGAGGAGAAAACATTGATGGGTTTGGTTCTGGGATATCTGAAAAGTTGAGGGGTATTGCCACTGGACCATAGTATAACCAGTATCACCAATAATGATAGGCTATCACCTTTTAGTTTTCTTTCATTCAGGGCACTTCATTCATTTGGTGATATACCATGTTCAATGTTCACAATGTATATACATATTTGGTATTGCTGGATTCAGCACAACCCCACCTTTCCATCAAGCTATCATATGTGTGAATATGACATTCCCTGACAAAGAAATGACAAAGTAAATGATTACATTCTATATGAAAATCTTTTTTTTTCTATTTTCCGCCTATTTTAGAAGTGTGATTATAGGCCTACATATACTTCATACATCAAGTCATCCACATCTAAACTTTTTTATTACATACAGTAGGCCCCTGGGGTCAAACATGACACATTTCTAAGCTCTCAGAGCTTCTGTTAATTTCCTGCATGTGTTTTTATGTCTTTACTCCCATACGGACTGCTATGGAAGCCCGTTTCCGCCACTTTAAATTGAAGTTTTTTATGAATTGCGAGATAGTATCTCACAATTCTGACTTAGTATCTCACAATTCTGACTTATTATCTCACAATTCTGACTTATTATCTCACAATTCTGAGTTACTATCTCGCAATTCTGAGTTACTATCTCACAATTCTGAGTTACTATCTCACAATTGTGACATAGCCTAAAGGCATTGGGCAGACACCCTAGCCTACATTCCCATGGTCATTCAAAATGGATACGATCATTGAAGGATATTTTCGACGTGGTTTCACACAAAGTGAGATTCGGACGCTATTAGATGAAGAGCATGGCATTGAAATAAGCCTCGCTTTACAGAGAACTTTGGCAAGAAACCAGCTCTGGCGCAGGCGTAATAAAACGGATGTTGTCGAGGTGGCAGAGTTCATCCATCAGCAGCTACAGATGTCGGGTCAACAACACGGCTACAGATGGATGCATCAGAAATGCTGGATTGCTGGCATAATTACAGACAGAGAAACTGTCCGTCTCTTATTAAGAGTCATGGATGGGGTAGTTGTACACAATGGTGTATGCCACAATCACTCCGTTTTAATGTATTACAATCAAAGCAAATGCAGTGTATAATCCACACCGAGTTCTTGAATCGCGAACAAAACAGACTGTAACCTAACGAACGATTTGACCTATATTGGCCCATGAATGATTTTCTGCCACGCGTTGAGATGGTATTTTACTGCGATAGAATCTCACAATTGTGAGATAATAAGTCAGAATTGTGAGATAGTAACTCAGAATTGTGAGATAGTAACTCAGAATTGTGAGATAATAAGTCAGAATTGTGAGATACTAAGTCAGAATTGTGAGATACTAAGTCAGAATTGTGAGATACTATCTCGCAATTCATAAAAAAACTTCCATTTAAAGTGGCGGAAACGGGCTTCCATAGTAACGGGCTTCCATAGACTGGTGACATTTTTGGTGTTTTTTTTGTTTGGAGGTGTATATGAAAATGTGTAATTTTTTTAGCCTTAGGAAGCCCGTTTCCGCCACTTTAAATGGAAGTTTTTTTATGAATTGCGAGATAGTATCTCACAATTCTGACTTAGTATCTCACAATTCTGACTTATTATCTCACAATTCTGAGTTACTATCTCGCAATTCTGAGTTACTATCTCACAATTCTGAGTTACTATCTCACAATTGTGAGATAGCCTAAAGGCATTGGGCAGACACCCTAGCCTACATTCCCATGGAGATAGTATCTCACAATTCTGACTTATTATCTCACAATTCTGACTTATTATCTCACAATTCTGAGTTACTATCTCACAATTCTGAGTTACTATCTCACAATTCTGACTTATTATCTCACAATTGTGAGATTCTATCGCAGTAAAATACCATCTCAACGCGTGGCAGAAAATCATTCATGGGCCAATATAGGTCAAATCGTTCGTTAGGTTACAGTCTGTTTTGTTCGCGATTCAAGAACTCGGTGTGGATTATACACTGCATTTGCTTTGATTGTAATACATTAAAACGGAGTGATTGTGGCATACACCATTGTGTACAACTACCCCATCCATGACTCTTAATAAGAGACGGACAGTTTCTCTGTCTGTAATTATGCCAGCAATCCAGCATTTCTGATGCATCCATCTGTAGCCGTGTTGTTGACCCGACATCTGTAGCTGCTGATGGATGAACTCTGCCACCTCGACAACATCCGTTTTATTACGCCTGCGCCAGAGCTGGTTTCTTGCCAAAGTTCTCTGTAAAGTGCGGAGGCTTATTTCAATGCCATGCTCTTCATCTAATAGCGTCCGAATCTCACTTTGTATGAAACCACGTCGAAAATATCCTTCAATGATCGTATCCATTTTGAATGACCATGGGAATGTAGGCTAGGGTGTCTGCCCAATGCCTTTAGGCTATCTCACAATTGTGAGATAGTAACTCAGAATTGCGAGATAGTAACTCAGAATTGTGAGATAATAAGTCAGAATTGTGAGATAATAAGTCAGAATTGTGAGATACTAAGTCAGAATTGTGAGATACTATCTCGCAATTCATAAAAAACTTCCATTTAAAGTGGCGGAAACGGGCTTCCATAGGCTTCCATACCTTAGCATTAAAATCATTTTGGCCAAGAATCCATTTCATGTATGGGAGACCTTAAAGATAAGGAAAAACATTGTTGGGTTTGGTTCTACCTCCGGTAGGGGTATCTCGAAAACGGCCTTTTTGAACCCGTTGTCGCTAGCCTACTATGGAGTATTTTCATATGCCAGAGGAAAACGTACAGTCTATCAAACTCAGAGTTGGCAACTGCATCTTCTTCAGAAAAGGTTTGCCACCATTAGTCAGTTCCAAATGAACACTCCTCTCTTGCAGCCAGAAGCTGTGACGGATAGTGAAAAATGTGCAGTATTATTTACTCGTTTCAAAGAAAAGCACCCCCATGACCACACTACAAGGCCATTTTTAATCCGAACTGCAACGCTGACAGGAGCTTGTGCTCAGAGAAATATGACGATCCAACAGCAACTTCCAACAGCTGCTGTGAATTGCAAATATAATATGTGAGAAATTCTGCAGACTTGCACCCACTTCAGTTTTCAGATCCCAAAAGAGAAGTGCCAGATGTCTTTGTCAGTATAGATGAATGCATGCCATGTTTGAATATTTTATCATTCGACGTGGCTCCAACAGCAAAAAGCGTTTTATTTCCATGTTTTCTTTTTCATGTCAGACACTATTTTTCCTTTCTCCTCTTCTTGTCTCCTTGACCTCTTCAGAGAATGATCAAGAGACACAAATATTAAGAATGATACAAGACCCAAATATGATAGAACAAGCACAATTTTTGTTTATTTATTTGAAATAATTGGTGATGTAAATGCTTTGGTATTTTGCGGGAGTTTCATATATTTACCACTAGATGGCGTAGTGAGTTTGAAAATCAAAACACCAGCACAGATGTTTTCTCAAACTGCACGCATAGCCCTTACTCCACTTAATCCTTTTTCAATCCAAAATCAAAAAGGTCACCCTTTATAATGTAGTGTGACATACATTGCTGCCAGTGTGTGCTGTTTTAGACCGTTGGACTTCAGTGCAGCAATATGGGCTGCATATACTGAAGGTGAAGTTTCTTATCAATTATCCCTTTAGATCTCAGGCTGTGATGCCATTGTAATGATATGATTAAATGAACAGCTGCATACTGTGTAGGTGATAATTAAAACATTGTGCTATATTTATTTTTGTATTTTTCAGAATCTAAAAATTATAATCCGTTGGGCTATAACATTTAAATATTTTAATCAGTGCTGTTGTGACATCCCTATTGCACAGTGGCTCTAGCACATGTTGACAACATTTGTTGACACTAACTGCAAAACCAAAGAAATGGCAGTAGCCCTATTCATCCCATTAGGATTCATAGATTTAATTTGATGGATTTTATTGTTCTGTTTTTAGCATTAAGTTCCTTTGTAATGTAGAATTATTTCTATTTTGAGACAGTGCGTAATAAAAGCTTTTCAAACAGGAGCCTGCTAATACTTTTGGTCCATTATTTACACTGGGACACCAGATTAATGGGGACAAAACAGCATTTGCTGACCGTGATCACAGGAAAGTGGATCATGTCCAAGCTGTGTTGTGGTAAACAATTTCAATTGGTGGCCCGTCGTTTAGCAACACCACAGAACAGGATACATTTGCACACTGACAGGCCAATGACGATAAACACAGCAGAGCCAGGTCATCCTACCACAGAGAGTGCATAGAAGGATAGGCTACGGCATGCGTGCTTCACCAAAACCGTGGCAAAGGGCGAATGAGCTTTAGAGGATACTCACTCACTCACTCTCACAGGCAGCAGCCTGGCAGCGGGCCATCTCACCCGAGAGCACACAGTCTGCCAGGTGCCTGAAGCACCAACCCAGAGCCGATTTATCAAAACTACCCACTTCTCCGCTTCAGGCCTACTCCATGGATATATGTGTAGATTGTGCTGCACAATACACATTACATTATTTAACAGGCCAAAACAGAATTTAACAGAATTAGGCACATTGCATTCATCAGCAATCAATGTATACTATTTAACATCACAACAAAGGACAACATTGTAATTCTCCTGCTATTGTTCTATTTAAAAGGGAACAATTGATCAGGTGTACCTACTTCTCTGCTTTAGGCTAACACCATGAACTCATCTGTGGATTCTGCTCTATGATTTGTATGGTGATTAAACACAACAGACCAGAATTAAACAGTCACTGACAGTGTATTTATTAGCAATTAATGCATAATATGTATTATCACAATAAAATACAATTCAGACAATTGTGATTTCTTCTTCTATTGTTGTATTTCAAAGGATACCTTACTTTGATTCTTATTCAAACTCTATGGCCAGGGTTAGGGTGGGGTATGTAAGGCGAAGTACGTATATGTATGTCACAAGCAAGTCATCATATTGGATGTGGTAAAGCAGAAATGGGGTACTGCTACTGCAATGTATGCAGGAAGAGACGGCAGGCAAGAGAGTAAGTGCCATGAATTACAGGAAGGTGAAACCTGCAAAAACGAAAGGCGTCAGCATTCACTTCTCCCATAAGGCCAGAGCCAATCCCGGTCCTGGATCAAATACAGACAGGCAGCAGGAGGCAAATACAGTATCACAGGCTCCTTGCAGAGGTGCGATTACAGGCAACGGGCTGTGTTTTGCTCGCTGTGTTTTGCTCCCTGTGTTGCGTCTCTGTGTGGGTGTCAAGGGCAGGCAACAGAGCGTGTGTATTGGTGCGGGGAGGTAAACAGCGTGCAGGAGTGCAGCGCTGAGTCAGCAAATCAGACGTCAGGAGTCAAGTGGAGCTGCTGGTTATGACGCAGTAAGAAGACAAAAACACAGAGACGTCTCCACACACTCCACCGCCTCAAAAAAGAGAATGTCAACAATGCATACAACACACACTCTCACGCACACATACACTGAAGCACTCAAAGCAGGCACAGGTGTGCATGCACACACACACGTGGACACACACACACACACACACACACACACACACACACACACACACACTGACACACACACATATAGAGCCATGTCTGTGCAGATTCTCATTCATCCAGGTCATGGTAGTCAAAGGAGCTAAGTTGTAAGCAACTGGACTTCTTTTTGGAGCTTGAAGACATTTGACCTTTGGGTGAAATGGCTTCTTCAGTTCTAGCATTCACACACACACACACATACAGACAGATGCACTCAGTGCAACACAGTGCATTGATGGGTGTGAGATGACAGGTGTCAATAGGGCTTAACACGACACAGCACAACACGCAAAGGAGCTTGTGCACAGCACAGCACAGCACTACAGACACCGTGAGCCCGCAGGCGTCAGACACTAACACGCACCCAGCCTCTCCCACTGATGAGATTACAGGTGACAAACAAAAGGCACGTGCAGTGCGTACTACAGCTCATCGGGGTTGAAAAGGTGAGAGAAGGGGAGAGGAGAGGAGAAGAGGGGAGAGGAGAGGAGAGGAGAGGAGAGGAGAAGAGGGGAGAGGAGAAAGGAGAGGAGAGGAGAGGAGGGGAGAGGAGAGGAGGGGAGAGGAGAGGAGGGGAGAGGAGAACAGGGGAGAGGAGAAGAGGGGAGAGGAGAAAGGAGAGGAGAGGAGGGTAGAGGAGAAGAGAGGAAAGGAGAAGAGGGGAGAGGAGAGGAGAGGAGACTAGGGGAGAAGAGAGGAGATGTGATGAGAGGAGAGGAGGAGAGGAAAGGAGGGGAGAGGAGAGGAGGGGAGGGGAGGGGAGAAGAGAGGAGAGGAGAAGTGAAGAGAGGAGAGGAGAGGAGAAGTGAAGAGAGCAAAGGAGGGGAGAGGACAGGAGAAGAGAGGAGAGGAAGGGAGAGGAGCGGAGAGGAGAGGAGAGGAGAGGAGAGGAGAGGAGAGGAGAGGAGAGGAGAGGAGAGGAGAGGAGAGGAGAGGAGAGAAGAGGAGAGGAGAGGGGACAAAAGCTACCACTTGAGACACTATGCAGTAGGGAGCACTTTCATATCAACAAAAACAAATAAAACACTTGACAGCTATTTCCATGTATGGTCAATTCCTGACTTTTACTAGCTGGCTGTGAACTTCAATCTACTACTGTTGGCGAGGGTGACAGCTGACAAAGGTCAGTGTACTTGACCTTTGTGGTCTGCAGGTGGTGAAAAAACAGTGCTCAAGTAGGGTTTGTGAACTTTGGAAGGTGATGCAATAGGTGGATGGGTGTACTCACTCACACACGCACACACCTCTGTGGTATAACCACCACACATTCTTGAAAACAAAAACATATCAGCATGTGATAAGCTCGACCTTGCCTGCAGTACTCCACCCCCCCACGGCGTCTGCTTTTCCTGTTCTGAAACCAGAAGCGCTGCAGACAGGCCGCACTGGGGAGAACTGGTTCACGCCGGTTTCCTTAGCCAGAGAGCTCAAGGGAAAAACTGGTGATGTGATTCTCTCTCTCTCTCTCTCTTTCTCTTTTCCTCTCTTTATCCCTCCCTCTCTTTCTCTCTCTCTCCATCCCTCTCTCTTTCTCTCCGTCTCTCTCTCTCTCTCTCTCTCTCTCTCTCTCTCTCTCTCTCTCACTGTCACTCCCTGTGAGAGTATTAAGCAGAGATGCTAAGTGGGATCCAGTGGCCGAGGTGTAGGAGCCAATGGCACCGCGCCAACCCACAGCCCAGAGATATGTGACGCCCCCTCCCCTTAGAGAAGAACAAAGGGGGCTGCGTTAGATAGAGTGATACAGAGCGACGGGAGAGATGTCATGCAGCGTAAGGGCCAGCGGCTCATCTGTGAAAGGTGCTGGGAAGCCAGGGTTGATCGTGTTTCTCAAAGATTTTCAGACCGAGGACCACTCCCCCCCCCTTAAAAAAACCCTCCAGGACCACTAACCCCCATCTGAGGCTAACAGGGCTATGTTAATTGCATGAATTGGTGTAGCATTACAGCCCTACCTAGGGAATGGCATGAAGATGATATACATGTTGTTTAAAAGGAGTACTTCCACGAGAAACCGTTTAGTACTTGCTCTTTTGAAATACGACAGGTCACCCCGAGTTGCATATGCAAGATAATGTTCTTCTAACCCGATTGCCTCCATTAGTCAGTGAAAGTGAGAAAGTGAGAAAGTAGGCGGAAAAATGAGTGAATAAGAAAAAGGCGAACAAAGTGACAACAAAGTAGGTTTGTAAATTGGAAAAAGTTATGCCACAGTTGTGATTAATGGAGAAGTTTTGTTACAGCACACATTCACTTAGCGAAGTATAGGGAAGTATGTGTGTTTGTGTAGAACGTTTAGATCTTCTATTTGGTTCGCTATGACCGAATGGGCTTCGAATGATTGTAGCCTGTGACTAGTCTAGCATAGCCGAGAACCTGTTATTCTACCTGCTCCATCTACTCCACCGAACTAGAACAGCCTGAAACAGAAGCACTAAAGCATTTTTTTCACCAAAACTGGCTCACAGGGCATTCATTAATACTAGAGACCACAGCAAAATGAATGAAAACACGATGGAAGTACACCTTTAAACACACTGTGCATAGCATAGCTTAAGAAACATGCAAACATGGACCACTTCAGATGTCTTGCGGACCACGCTTTCAGAAACATTGCCGTGGGGGGGGGGTACGGACGGTATGGGAGATGGCTCCTCTTTGGCTGGTTTGACTGCAGGGCCACGGCCGGGCCGCTGAAGCTGAGCTGCTTAAGGGCTTTACGTGCCAGACTGTGGCGCTAAGCCGGCGTTCTCTTCACCGCTCTCTCCACCCCCTCAGGCTGACTTGACCCGTTAAGTTTTAAGCCGAACAGGTTTGAAACCGGTTCTGCCGACCCAGAGCTCCGCGTGCTGCACGGCAGAGGTTGCAGTACGGCTTGTTGCAGTCGCTTGCTCGCATGCAGCTGCCCTAGCCCCAGCCCCAGCCCCAGCCTCAGCGCCAGCCCCAGCCCCAGCCTCTGCCTCCATCAAGGCCCAGAAAAACAACAGCAGATGTCAGTGAGCTTTCCCCGTCCGGGAAGCCCTTGTGTGCGGGCATGTATGCTGCTGCTGCTGGAGGCGGTAGTGGTGGTCAGTGGGTGGGGGGAGTAAGGGCGGTGCAGTGGCTGTTTATACACGTGATGTTAGTTTTGAAACGCTAATGACAATATTTATCAGACAGAGGAGGCTTGTTATAACAATCAGTAAATGGTCAGTCATCCTCTGCTTGCTCCCTCTGAAATTCTGTTGTTTCCAGTATTTCACATTAGTCTGAATTCCCAGCTGAAGGGGTTTTTTGTGTGTGGGTGTTTCTCTTCCACTTCAGTGCTCAACACGAACTGTTATTGTGACTATCAAGTGCCCAGATAAAATACAGATTTGGAAAGAAATATCTCACTTGTTCCTGCCATCACAACACAGGCCCTGCGCTAAATGTAAGGGCTGCTGTCAGGCCATTTCATAACATTGCTACCCCCATGCCTGTATTTATCCCACGGGTTAAAAATACTCCAAACGCTTGAAGTCTGTTTACCGTTTGCAGATATGAAATAGTGGTGGTCCACGGCAGGGGTGCAAATCCCAGGGGGGACATGCCAAACCCCCCACTCCCCCCTCCACCCATTTCTGAAAAACATGAATTATCCCTCCGAATAAAAATACACAAGATTATGCCTCTGGCACCTTTGCTGGGAGGAGGCATAAAAAAACACTCCTGACATCGGATCTGCAGCCCTGGCCCAGAGTATCTATTTCATATAATAAAATAATAAAGTGACATTTAATAGTTATAAGTGAAAGGTTATAATAGTCTGGTGTCAACAGGGTGTCACAAGGGTCAGCAGCAGGAAGTGGCCTGGGATCATTTACTGGCTGGAACATTTTCTTCCTCTTATAATCCCCCAGCCTAGATTAGGAGAAGGCCGAACAGGGTTCTTGCAGTCTCACTCTCTCTCTCTCATCAGAAGCTGGCTGCTATGGACGGGTCGCTCTTCCGAGCAGGAGTCAGTGAGCGAGCGGCCCTGCCGTCAAGTCCGGTCCAAGTCTGGGTCCATTTTACCATCGGTGATGCGTCATAATCTCTCCCAGCGCACCGGTCATACTCACATCATGCACCCCATAGACTGCCTGCCAAAATCCCACTCATCATCATCATCATCACCACAACCTCCCCCAACCCCTAAGCCCTCTAGCCCCTGCTTCACTCACACGTGTGCGTGCGTAGATTCGTAGGAAGAAGTGAATGAAAAACAAAAAAAGGGCTTAATGGTCGAGTGAGTCAAGCAAGCGACATCATCCTCCCCCAGTGTTTCCACTGTTTGAAAAAGATAGGGAGCTAGTGGTGGCGGGGTAAGGGGGGAGAACTAGTCATCACCCAGCAGCTCAGACGAAAGCCAGACCCTGGGACAGTGTTCTTCGGAAATTATGGGTATCGTGCTGAAGGTTTTATTTGCGATGGCTTAAAATCTGATTCCCGTCAAGGCACTTTTATTATCAGCTTCACATTCCTTCCACGGAACTAGACAAAAAAAATCTACCCAGTGAAAAATGATCATTTTTAATATTCAGCGGTGCTGAAAAGAAAAATGTCCTCGGTGGCCTGCGGCAGTGAAACTCCCGCCTAGGGATTACCCTCAGCATGTCAACACGACCCACTGCTCCTCGGCCCCAGAGGAGGCAAAGTCCTGTGCTGTACCATGCGTGCATGGGTTTGCGGCGAAAGGGAATGAGGTGACAAAAGCCTGGCTGCCTCGACTTCCGCTCATTCACTGGCCTTCTGCCTGGCGCTTGCAGGGCCCAGATATGGATCAGACTCAGCAGCAATACAGGCATATCAGTTTCCTTCTCTTAATAAAGTTCCTGTGGGCTGTTGGCTTGGCTGAATTAAGGTGGGGTGGGGTGTGTGTGTGTGTGTGTGTGTGTGTGTGTGTGTGTGTGTGTGTGTGTGTGTGTGTGTGTGTGTGATTGTGATTGTGTGTGTGTGCGTGCGTGTGTGTGTGTGTGTGTGTGTGTGTGTGTGTGTGTGTGTGTGTGTGTGTGTGTGTGTGTGTGTGTGCATGTGTTAGTGTGTGTGTGTGTGTGTGTGATTGTGTGTGTGATTGTGATTTTGTGTGTGTGTGTTTGTGTGTGTGTGTGTGTGTGTGTGTTTTGGGCGGTGGGGGGACTTTGGCGGGGTGTTTGTGGGAGAGGGTGGTAATAGTTACGCTTATCCTGCTACTCCTTTGCGTATTACCGGGGTCTATTGCTAACGATCCTTTGATTCTGATTAATCCTTCCAGGGCGCGCGGGGCCAAGTGGCTAATTGCCAGGCCAGAACCGGAATTTCTCAGGTTAATGCCTTCCAGTTTATTCACGTTACTGTGATTCCTCTTAATACGATTTAATTGTTCTATCCCGATAGAAAATATTGACAAGTTGTGCTACACAGAAGTGTAATCAGAAAATCTATGTTATCCAACACCTGCAGTTAGGGCAAAGAGCGTGCTTGTAAAATCATTAAAAAAAAACATTCAGACGCAGGAAGGTCATTGTCGGAACAAAGCAATTGCTGCAAGCCAGAGGAAAACCCCTCTCATTCTACATTGTCTCTCTTAAACCCAATCAAGCCTCCCTTGTACCTTGGCCTTTGGTCTCTCGTTGTCTGAAGCACTTTGTGATGATAATCTACAAACGTCACATGATGATCTCCTCCTTATGTACTTAATGTTTATGGTAAAAATAATGTAATAGAAGGAAGATCTGAGATGTAATTATTAATTTACTGAGTGCTAGCGACTGTAAAGCAATACTGTTGGCTGGTGGCAGTTGTTAAGAAAGAGCCATTATTCATTTGGGACTATTTGTGAACTATAAGTACCATGGAACAGAACATGGGAAGTCTCCCTTATTAATTGTCTCACTCTTTTTGTTAGTTAAAGAGTGGCTTCTGCGCATTGTAACTCTGCTTGTTTTGCTCTCTGTGCTTTGCTGAGTAATAGCCACCTGGCCTTTGTTTGTTGTCGAGCTCCTAGACAAACTAGACAGGCTGTCTGTGCTTTGACACGTTGCATAAAACAGGTTTATTCAGGTTCAGAATTGGAGAGTTGCTGACCTTTCTGGTTAGTCTTTGTTGTTGAAGCACATGGCACCTGTTATTGTCAGTATGACTTCAGATGACTGAGAGGTTAGACGACCTTATTATGGTTGAACATAAATGACTTGCACAAAATGTTCTAGGTTGCAAACCTCATTTCTTCGAATACTCTGTAAAAAATGTCAAGAAATGTGCCACAGGTTGGTTAGCGTTTTCGAAGAAATGCGTTTAATGAAGTTAATGTTTTATTGAGTTTTACATGTAGGAGTGTAGGCTTACAGTAGGCTTCATTTACAGACGTGGCACTCACGTCATTCATTTACAGGTCAATGTTTAACATAAGGGTGCCTTACACACCTGTTGTTGTTATCTGGTTCTTAGTGCACAAACTATCTCCTTTGTTACACTTTTACTTGGGCTCGCACATAATGTCTGAGGGACACTGCTGGACTTTGGAGTGGAGCATAATATCCGAGTATCCGAGCCACTACATCAGGCTATGGAGCTGTACAACAGTAGACACTAAATGAGGTAATATAATGTCACCAGCCACACATATGTGCCATGTGCATTTTACTGTCTGTCTGTACGCAACAATGAAATAAAAAAGGAAGGGAGCTTACAGGCTCATACGTCTCATAGTCATACTGTTAAAACTCCGGTGCTTAGTTCCTCAAAAAGGTTCCCACTAGAGCTAAAGAGCTTTGCCCGAGCCCGACGGGACGCGACGGGACCCGACAGGTTTGATCGGGTTTGGGCTTAGTTTCTATCATTTCACACGAGCTCGGGCCGGGTTCGGGCATGCGGGCCAAGTGCATGGTAACTGAAAGGTCAGGTGATTAGTTTCGATAAGCTCAAGACAGATGTGAAAATGGATGCTGCGGAGGTGAAAAGAAAGCTAGCATCTGGCAATTATGTGATTTATTTGTTCCAACTTACATGTTTGTTTTAATGTTTCACATTTGTTGTAATAAATGATGTTGTATAATGTATGTAAAATGTATAAATGTCTCATTCTTGCCAAAAGGCAAAAGATCTGTATGCATGAGCATATTTGAATATGTCGGGCCACAAACGGGTTTGTGCTCCAGGTCCGGGTTGGGCTCGGGCCGAATTCTATCGGGCTCGGGCCTCGTCGTGCCTAACTTTTAAGGCCCGATTACAGCTCTAGTTCCCACAATGAGGAGAAGGTGCACTGTATAGCTCCTTACTCCAAGTAAGGCTGTCCAATGGGAAAGTGAGATCATTCCTCACCCAACACATAAGGGGGATTTTTCCCCAGCTCAGAATATCTGGGGTAGGTAATTGTTACAAAACCAGCATTTTACACAACGACTAGTTCAGCACTAAAAATATACACTGGAATGGGTAAACAAACAGAGAAATCGATATATATAAATAGGCCTTAGCTTAGCCATTGTGCTGGCCCTCTGGCTTCCTTCTGAGGGCTTCTAAGCTACACCTGCGGAGAGCAGCCTTGGTGAGTGAGGGGTGGTGGGGGTTGCTGAACAGGCTGTGGTGGAGGGGTGGGGGGGTGGTGGTGTTGGGACAGGACAAGGCAGAGTAGGAGAGAACAATGGCAAGGCCGAGCGGTGGGACTTCAGCGAGACAGACTGTCTGCAGGCCACACCGGCCACCCACCCCCCCGGGGGCAGACCCCCCTCCCTCCTCCACAACAACCCTGCACAACTACACCCCCCCAACTCAAACCCAACTGCACAGGAAGACACTTCCCTATACCGCCCAGGGTTGACACTGCTGCCAGAACAATGGAGTCCCCCGTCCCGGAACAAGACCTGGACATGACTCCTCTGTTGGGGATTCACAAGTTAACTGTTGAAAGAACAGAATAGAAGGCCAGGCAGCAGGCCATAGAGGTTACTAAGGGCCGCCATAGTATACGTCTCGGCGATGCAGTTGCAGACCGTTTTAAATGTATTATGGGTAGGAAATATAATATAAAGGAAATATAATGAGCAGAAGGATCAGTGAACAGATTCGCAGAGCTTCATGTGTTTGTTGACTTACGGAG
Source organism: Coilia nasus (assembly GCA_027475355.1). Taxonomy (NCBI): domain Eukaryota; kingdom Metazoa; phylum Chordata; class Actinopteri; order Clupeiformes; family Engraulidae; genus Coilia; species Coilia nasus. Next base: position 22,616,717 of record CM050217.1, read on the forward strand.
AAAATTAGGCGTTAAATCCCGCTATAAAATATTGTCGTAATTTTACCCACCCCCACTGGGTTAGGCCTCATGCCCTTGCAGATGATTCATTTGTCAAATCATCACCTATGGCAAAACTATGAGTACAGGAAGAAAGCTGGAGCAGTGTTCGCCTCAAATATTTTTCTTAGGATGTGAACACTGCGTCAACAGGCCACCATGAGCCCTCCCCTGGGTGATGGCTGAGGGTCAAAGGTCACCTGTGGCGCAGGCCACTGACGCAGCGGACGGCGAGCTTAGAGGGACGGCCTACGCGCAGCTCATTGAATTTCATGCACAATGCCCACACTGATTCCAAAACAACAAGTGGGCCCCTCTGTCTGCCACATTGTCCTCCTTCTTCTTCCCCAGCCTCGACCGGTGGCATGCACAGCGCATGGCAGTGACTAACTGGGCGAAAATGTGCGCCGTGTTCAGTAACAAATTCCTCCGTACGTCGCTCTTAGGCGTCGAGGATTGTTGCTGGTTTCCTTGCTTCATTGTAGGGGGGACACGCACAGCTGAAACACATTCCAGAGTGGGGCTCCCTCGGGAGAGAAGAGACATGGGTCACATACCGACACACTGCACGAGGAAAACACTCCATCAGGGTCGCACGCGTTGGCCAGAGGTACATGTGCACCGCTGGCATTCCCGCTCTTCCTGGATAGGAGTTCACTTCTAGTCAGGGATGTAGTGGAGGATAAACGCAATTAAACAGAGTTTACCTATCTCTCAAATTTCGGTAAAAAAAAAGAGTTTATCCACCTCCCAACAGAGTTTATCCACATATCAATGCAGTTTATTCACCCTACAATAGTATTAATGTAGCAAACACAATTTCTTAACATTCCAAAATCACACTACGTCATCTTTATGTGCACCATTAAAATGTACTAGGATTGTCCAAACATGTTTTGCATGTCTTCTTAAAACATCTGGTGTTGCACCGTGCATCCACCTCACCATGGTCACCGCATTCATAGTTTAGCCACCTTTGATTTTACCACTACACCCCTGCTTCTAGTGCTGTGATGACCTTTAAGGAGGCCCTGGTGACACAAGTGAGGGCCAGCATTTGGAGACATATGAAAGGCCTGGTGAAAAAGTCACGGTAGACTCAGCACTGAAGCATGAAAAGCTAGCCGTGAGGACCACAATAAAAGCTGTGTGCGTGTGAGTAAGTGTGCGATCTTGTAAAGTGTGTGTGTTCTTCTCATCTGCAGGAGTCATCGAAACACCATCTGGACCGCAGTATAATTTAATTTACCTAACACGCTTAATAGAGAAAACCCGCTTTCAAGCACACAGCAACATTCTCGTTTGTTAATTTAAACAATACAATATTTCCACATATCTGGCTAACCGTTCCAGTAACTACATTCTTTTTTTCACCACACAGTTTCTCAGAAATCCACAAATACGGCATGACGCTCAGCTGAAATCTTTAAAAGAAGAGACTTTTAGTGCCTTACTAATGTACAGGCCATTATCTCCGGCCTGCATAACATGGCACGCTGTGGTCTTTTTGCTTTTTTTCATGTAAGCTGTCTCCTTGGCATCACAGCAAAACAAAAATAGTTCCCCTTGGAAGTCGAAGCACAATTTTGTTTGGGTAACTCCAACGCTTGTGTGGGGTTCAAAAGCCTCTTGCCCTTCCATAATTTATCAGGGCGCTTTGAAGTTTCACAGAAGCAAAGACCTCTAAAATTAGAGTGTATAACAAACTGTCAATACAAATCCTGTATTATGTAAAAAGGGGTCTCTAGGGAAAAAGAAGTGTTTTATCAACACTGCATCTCACTGAGTCAGACAGAGTGAGCGTGGCTTCTTTCATCAGATTCGTCTGAAAGCTGACGCAGATCTACATAGCGTACTGTGCCATTCTCACTTCCTCTTTTTTTTCCCTCTTTGTTGCCGGCACCCTCAGGACCGGTTTGAACTGGAGTTGTGGCAGTCTCAGCGGAAACGTTGAGACTCGCACCCACTCGCTCGCTCGCTCTCTCTCCTAGTCCCTATCACCATGGCGATCACTCAAACACCGAACCCCGAGAAGCTTTTGCCGCTGCCACGTTGTCTGTTGACATCAAAGTGCCCGGCAACAGCCCTCTGAGAAAGACAGGAAGAGGGTGGGAGAGGACAGCCTGGTGTTAAGCACCTTGTCACACGACAAAGAGGACTGCCGGCAGCAGTGGCTTCAGTATCCTGCTCTGTCTGCCTGCCCAAACAATTGAACTGCCTTTTAAGGAAAAGAACACAATACAGGCTGTAGCTGGCAAGATAAAACAAATTCCAAACAAAAGGGGGCTGCTGTTTAAATATAAGTCACTGAAGTATGCGGTAAAACACTAAAAGTGGCGAGGTATGTAGGAACACAGGCGAACAATTGTAGACATCATGCACAGTTGTGCACTGGCATTGTAGGCTGGTAATGTACCTGGATATAGCCGATATCACCTCATTTTTTGTATCTCCGCAGTTGTCTAATAGGTTTTAGTCAGGCCTCATGTGTGTGTGTGTGTGTGTGTGTCTGTGTGTCTGTATCTGTGTGTGTGTGAGTGTGTCTGTGAGTGTGTCCATGTCTGTGGGTGTCCATATCTGTGTTCCTATGTGCATAAACACACTAGTGTGGCAAAGGACGAGGTGTGTTTCGGAGCTTGGGAGAATGCGTCTGCTGCTGTCTGCCTTCCCTCTGCCTCATGTGAATATTTACCTGGGCGAAACCCCCGCCCTCGGGGCATGGGCAGGTCCCTCTGGTGTCTGCGGCGTAGAATCCAGGTAGTCAGATGTCAGATGACGCATCAACGGGCTTCTGAAACTGGTTTCAGCCGGCACAGTGACTCTTACAGCGAATGAGATTATCTGACATCTACTGATTTTAGCCTTGCTGGCTAATCCCGCCCATGTGTGAAAAAAAAAGTGCACACATTTACACACCCCACATTCTCAACTGTATGGTTAAACACCTTTACTCACTGATGCAACATAGTCTATCATCATCATCATCAGTCCAACAACCTGCTCATATTGACACATCACTGGAGTGATTTCCTGTCATACAGCACATGTAAAATAGCCTCCCTGAGCAGGGCGAACAGCCGGGAAAGCCCTGCTAATACCACTTAAACCAGCTCTTATCTGTGTGGCCAGGGTGATGGAGCGCACCTTACACAAACACACCGGCTCCCCGGCTGTTAGCTGGCTGCCTCCAGCAAACTGGTTTGCGCCGGTCTCGTAAGCAGTGAGGGGGTGGGGAGGGAGACAACTCGGTGAAGGCTAACCACATACGGGTAGCGGGTAACATTATATCCCCTTTGAAATGCCCTTGTTTCAGCAGGAGACAGTGATGAAACCACAGCCAACACATTAAGCTTATCCAGGAACTGTCTATAGAAATAGTACTAAATGACATGACCCCCCTTTCACTACTATATTTTATTCATTATGAATCCATGCTTTGCTCTTGTATTAATCATAATTAATGATCAAGGATTATGACAATCACCTGTAGGCCTGAAAAGATTTAGATGAAAGGGGATATCTTTGTATTGCGTTGGATTAATCCTGCTTCTATTTTGATTTCCTCATCAGTAGGTCAGCTGCTGTGTTTATCAAAATATACCCACTTTCCCAGCTTTCTGGTCAAATTTCAATATTTTGATGTTCTGTTTACACACAAATAAAGTCGACTAATGGATTTTCGTACCCGTATTACTTTAGATGGAATGTAAACACTGAGAGTAGAGTTCAGTGGCTTTTTACTACAGATTGTTGATGAGCCTAATGGCAAAATGACAGCTGGTCTATAACTTACCCATAACTATTTTTCTAAGAATAATTTATTTCATAACATTTTTTTGTAAGCCTAATCCTGACACAAATGACACTGAATATTTATCCTATCCAAACATATGGGTGTGGTAGTCTAAAATGAATGTAGTGTCTGAGGTGTTTGTGGTTTGAAATAACAGAAAGGAGAAGAATATTTCTTGAGTTCATAATTTATTATAGAAATTGAAAAATAACTCTTAGAAAATGCATGAGTTGGTGTTTTCATAACATTGATGACAAATAAATTAGTGGCCACTAATGAAAAGAAAACAGCAAGTATAACAAAGTGAACACTGGTACAGAGACAAGGCAATTGTTTGCAAAAAATACAGGCAACATTTTCAGGCAATATCTTCGGCACCAGTCACCCATCACTCAGTCACTACTTGTATGAACCATTGACGACACCTTTAAGGTGCATATAAAAGATGCATTTATGAAATGCAGTTCATTACTGAGACTTTGCTGCAAGTGTCTCTTTGACTTGTGCTTGGGGAAAACGGCCCCAAGAATCTTCTAGTCCGCAACTCCATCACTGCGTTGCATCACTCCACGCATCTAGCGGAGGTCACTGCGCATCCGAACTGCATCAGTGGGAGACATCTCCATAGTGTCCAGGCAAGTGTCTGTGGGCATTTCAGCAAGGAGCCCTTGGCTCATCTCCGTGTCGTCTACCATCTGGTCTTGAACATCCTCTTTGTCAGCGTGTCAGCCTGCTGACAAACTTGTATACTGGGTCAAAACAACTCGTCACGAGTCGGTATTTAACAGTCAACGAAGTTTCAGCAGGTTACGAAGCATTCCTGTGATGCGCATAAACTTGTCCTTCTTGCGCTGTTTTAGGGCCATCAGAGCTTTGGCCGTTTCCTCGGGGTCCTGTGCGTAGGAGAAGATGCTCCTGACCCGTTCCTCCGCCTTCATGTCTCCCGTTTTCTGAAACAGCCTCATCAGAGCGTCCTGGTTGACGTTCTCAAAGATGTTCGGCACAGCCTTCTTGCGATGCGCTGTGTCAAATCGGTTCCCGTGCGAGGACGGGCAGACGCGGTGGCAGTCCGAAGTCACATAGGAAGACATCTTTGCCTTTTGTTTGTTGGTTTACTGTTGCTTGTCAGTTTTGCGGCACTGAGGCTTGATCGCCAACTCTCTTAGTCGAGTTGGGTTGCCGGCTGCTTGTGTGCTCTGTGAGTAGTGTACTCTGCTGTAGCCAAAGCTATTTATAGGGAAGCTGAAGGCGTCCCGACCGTCAGGACCCACTTACGCTGGTGATGTCACCAGGCTCATACACACCCACAGAGAACGCCTTCAAACGGAAAAGCTGAAAAACAATGTACTCCAGCACAGCTGTAGGCTTCAAGGAAGAGTGTATTCTACTATAATATAATCTATAATGACATAAAGCAAGTTGCAAACCTCTCGAAAGTGCAAAATGCTAAAAAAAATTAAGGGTAAACGTAAATGTTCTTTCATTGCTGTCGTTTTATTTTACCATGACCATATATATACACAACTGACACAACCTCTATCCAATGTTTTCCCTACAATTATACTGCATGAAATGACACACCGCATAAATAGCTCAATTTTGGAAGTATTGCAAATAAAGCTATCATGTGTTTGATTTAGTTTGCTCTGGCTATTTAAGCCCACACTTTACAACAACTCCTGTGTTTCTTATCTGCATGTTCCATCAGTAGGAATTGCTGTTAATTGCACATTAATTACTTACAAACAAGTAAGTAAGTACTTACTCTGTAAATATATCTTAGGGCATGGCAACAGCTAATTGGACATGGTGGGAATCGCCAGAGAGTGGTTCTATTTTTAGACATGCATACTAAAAATAACCAGTCTGTTTACAAACACTTACATACCAAGTTATGTATTTTAAACTGGTTTGCTGTTTCAAAGAGACTGCACAAGTTGTCCAGGACCAGC
>CM050217.1:22625000-22627500 GCA_027475355.1 Coilia nasus
GTCAATTTTAGATTGTTTACTTGCAAGTGTGTGGGAATCAATGATGAGGGATTGCCTTACAGAAAACAAACAGCTGTACAACACAACAGGTGGATTTATGAGCCAATTACGGCCGTGTTCCCACTCGTGGAGTCATGAGAAGCCAAAGCCCAGTTGGGTGTTTTATGAGAGTGCGAACCCACATCTTTTTTTTGTTCTTTACAGCACCTGTTCTGGATCCCCCCGGCCACGCACCTTTTACAGGAATCGGTAGAGCTAGCAGTAAGTAAGCTATTTTTGATGATTCCGTTCCGGGACTTGCTATTGGGTCCCTTACGCAACAGCCGTCAAGGCATCTGGAATTAGGCTACTAGATCCCGAACACCCACCACCCCTCCACCCCCCAGCCCGGTTCACCATCACACCACTCACTCCACCCCCACTGTTGGTTCGGTGTCGGTTGGGGTCGTAGCAGGGTCACAGGCAAGGGCTTCCCTCCAATAACTGCCACCGTGCCAAACAACGGGGCCAGCCAGTTCCTCTTGGAGCATGACTGAAACACAATCCGTGCCTTCTGCACGGCGCGTGTCTCCGACTCACCCGCTGCTCCACAACAGGAACCAGAACACGGGACAGGACACAGCGGAGGGGTACCCGAGACACAGCTTGGAGAGGTTCCTGGGTACTGTATACGTGGTTATAGGGGTCGTAATGAAAAACACTGCTCTTTTCTTTGCCAGTTAGTCCAATTTCTTGTTCATTTTAGATGTATTGATGTTGTATTTATCTGTACAGAGTGATGAGGGAAATGTAATACAAGTATTTTCAGATCAGAGATAATGCACATTGTATTTTATAATAGCATTCAGTTCTTTATTTTCATAGCACCCGGAGAGGGCACCCGGAGAGGGTCATTTGGCACCCGGAGAGGGTCATTTGTTGTAATATAAATGGGTATTGCAGGAATAGGCTGTTGGCCGCTGCTGTAAGAAATCTTTGGACAATGACAGAAGCACTATTAATCCCCTCTTCTTTTCCACTGAGGACTTTTGCACAACCCAGCAGATGGCTGGGAAGGCAGTCTAGGTGCATGGTCAACAATAGCACTGCTGCCTCAGAGGCACAATGTTGGCACGCAGAGGGAAGCGAGAGCCTGTGTTTCCCCTGATTCACTTCTCCAGAGAGGAGAGGAGAAGAGAGGAGAGGAGAGGCCTTAGCACGCAGATTAAATGACTCATCAGCGCGGCTCCCACACGGGGCACCCAGGCAGCCAGGCAGGCAGGCCAGGCAAGGCCAGGCAAGGCAGTGTTACAGTGTCAGAGAGAACTGGCTCAAACCGGCCACGGCCCGTGCCGCGATCACAGCCTCTGGGGCCCTGCCATTTGCTAAATCAGCCTTGGCAGTCCTGGTGGCGGTGGAGGAGTAGTGGAGGAGGAGGAGCCAGGGGGGAGAGGAGGAGGGTTGGGTTGGGTTGGGTTGGGTTGGGGTTAGACTGAGAACGCTGCCGCGCCATGCCCCGTCTTTCTCCACATCACAGCGCTCTCTAATCAGGGCTCTGAGCACAGGGGCTTGGGTACCCCTCCAACCCCACACACACACACACACCCCCCCCACATGGCCTGGGGCGATGGCTGCTGAGAACAGCCCTGTCATGCTGCACATGTTGCATGGGTGGCCTCATGCTGGGAGTCACATTCCAGCACACCGCATTATGCGCCCCTCTCTCTCCAGCCCTCATTATGCTTTACATTGTGCCGTCTCACTTACGTACGTCGTTGCCCTCGTTCTTGTTTATGTCTGGGGAGGAGAGCAGCGGAGTGAAATAAGGGAGAAGGAGCACTACTACTCCACATGTGCAACGGTTGTGCTAGGGTGGTGTGTGCTAGGAGAGGTCGTTTCATGTGGTCAGGTGTTTACTGAAACAATGGTGAACATTTCGAGACGTTGCAGTCTAACAGTTATTCATGCAAAATGTTAATATAGTCAAAGTCAAAAAGTCAAAGTCAAAGTCAAAGTGTACTCTATTGTCATTTTTGTACACTCTGACTTTGACTTTTTGACTTTCACTACATTAACATTTTGCATGAATAACTGTCAGATATATATATATTGTAATATTCATAACAAGAAATATAACATTTATAATGTAATAGTATTTGCATAACACTGGGTACCAGAGGTAAAAAAAATGCAGTGCTGTTAAAACTTGCAACAACACTGTGCTAGATAAACTGATGACGGTGTTGCACCTCGCTGTGACCATTTTGTTTGTTTGTTTCTGTAAGAGGACTCATGTTACAGGAGTCGGGAACCCGTGCATGCCCTCCTACTGTACTATCAGGTTACCAAATGTGTCTACGTCTGTACTCATAGTGCAGTACCTCCTTCATGTTTATTTACTACTCTCCCACGGACAGAAATGATGAGTTTGTATGTATGTATGTATGCAAGCCGCCGACCATCCCCCCACCCCCACCCCAGGACAGGAGAGCCCTGTTGTGTCATCAGCTCCTAGTAAAAG
>CM050217.1:22632500-22895000 GCA_027475355.1 Coilia nasus
CCAGAAAATGCCATGCAGTTCATAGTATTATTCTTTTGATGCTAACAAAACTATAGCTTGAGTCTGTAAAGCTGTGGACAAAATTAAAGTGTTTACTGGATAGCATGCCATCCCCTTCACCCCATGCAACAGGGGTGGTGGACAGTGCCGGGTAGAAGGCAATAATGCAAGGTATTGAAAAAATATGGTAGGTGGTGATTGAGAAACCAGCAAGAATATTACTTGAATAAGAATATGATAGTTATTTAAAAGTACACCTTCTGGGAAAAAGATCCCACCTTCTTATTCATCCACAGTAGAAATCAGGAATCGATAAAACAAGTAAGTAAGTAAGTAAATAAGTAGGTCAACAAGCAGGTGGGCCATTTAATGGTTTCAGTGGGTGTGAAAGAAATGATGATTCATGTTGGTTACAGCAACAACCAGGGCCTGTGACAGCCACAGAAGATTTACTTTTTGTTGTTTTTGTCAAAGATTAAAGGTTTGGGTGTGGGTTTAATGTATTCATAGCTTTTGTGACTGAACAGACAACTTACAGAAATATAATTTAAAAAGTGTCTAAAACACATCATTTACACTTCATGCAACAACCACGTGAAGCAGTAAGGAGACATAAAAAATACACATTAGCGCTTCCATAGTTAGCCTATAGAGGGCACTAAAACATCTACTGGAAAAATCAGTGTGGCTAAAGCCTTTGGCGGCATTATTACGTTGTACGCATGATGTACAGACGCCGTAATTAATACATGTGTCCATAAAATGTAAACAAGCACAACAACTGTTTAGCTACATTTGCAACAACAAGCTTCAACCTGTTATTATGTACTATGTCTTATAAATGTCCAACGATAGGGCATGGTGACACATGTAAAACTCACATACTCTCACCTTGTACTAGGATAAACAGTTTGTGACAGACCAAATATTAACCGAATTATCGAAATCACAGTAATGACTATGAAAGCTTCTTTTCTAGAGGTCAATACACGAAGAGCAGGGGTCGCTAGGTAACGGCAGACGTAAAACCTGTCCCCTTACTGTCCAAGGTGACCTTTTTAGAGGGCCTGCATGTGGCCTTTTAAAATTTTAATGATTAGTAAAGAAATGTGAACATTGACCAACAATATTTCGATTCATAATTTGTAAAATCACTATTTAAAAAATAAATCATGTGTAAATTAGGGTTAAGGTTATTGTTGGGCTGTAATTTCCGTAACACTACAGCTTAGCTCTGAAGATGTGTTCAAAACGAATAGGGGAACGATATTTGGTGGATACAGGATGTGTCCAGTATAGTATGATGGAAGGGTCCATCTTCATCAGGGTGCTATATTTCAACATATTTAGCAGTGCGTAAAGTTGGCACATAATATAGTAATATAGTGTTCTTCCATGTGCCTTTTTAAAAATTAGAGCCTCCAAAGATCTCTACACAGACACCTGTGGTCTGAGGTGTGGTGACCATCTCTGCCCTTCGCATGAAAATCTGAAGGAAACCAGACTAGAGGTTTTCAAGTTATGTGAGTGTATATGCACACGCACACACACACACACACACACACACACACACACACACACACACACACACACACACACACACACACACACACACACACACACACATATTGACAGACCTCATTACAGTATTAAGCCGGCCAGTGGGGCCAAGAGTGATAAAGTCTATATTAGGCAGTGAACAGTACGTTATGGCTTAGATTGATGTGTGATAAAAAATACTCCCAGTATAAATGAAAATACGTATGACATAAAGGTGTCTGACTTAAATGTGGATGACTAAGTACTGTGTGAAACTGAGGAAATTTCATCTACGACATAGCTACAAATTCCACAATTACAGACTCCCTAGAAGATTAAATTACTTTGTGCTTAAAAACATCCAAACAGAGTTTATGTTTACAAGTTTACATGTTCAGGCAAGTTGGAGATTCTTCCCTGTGTGCTGAAGGCACGTTTGCAAAGTGTAGTTCTGAGAAGCCCCCAGTGTTACTTAAACAACCACAAGGAAACCACTAACTGGATCTGTGTGCCAGTAAACTTAACACACACAAAATGCCATACACGCGCAGACAACAATTCTAGTAACACATTTATATGGACACATATGTATGGGTATGTATTCCACATAGGGTTGCCACCTATGTCTGACAAAACAAAACAGGATATGTTGGCAACCCAATCAACCATTTTGCTTATAAGCAGCAACCAGGGTGTCAGTGTCCCGGGAGAATATTTTTTTTTCCCTGGGACAGACCATTAAAAACCAGGACAGATGGCAACACTAATTCCACATGCATCAAAGAATGAGTAGCTTCTACTCTGCAGAACACACTGTAAAAAATAACAGCTGAGAATACTTAACATTTTTTAGCAACATTATGTATTAAGATTTGTTACATTTTACAATCGATTTGCCATATGATAATCCCAACTATGATAACCCTGTTGTCCAAATTAGGAAATCTTAGTTAAGTCAGTGAGCATTACTTTCACTTCCCCATTTGACCAGTTTAGATTTGTTGGTTCACTAGATGGTGGAGTTCACAGAAGTACATACTTTCTTCTATTGGTGTGAAAAAAAGGTGTGATTTTCACACAACAAAATTCAACTGCATTTAGCCCATGACACACACTACCAAGCTCAGGGTACCTCAGTGCCACTTCTGGCAGTAGATGGATTCAGGCTTGCAGTCCTCCAGTTGCAGGTCCATTTCCTTAACCCACATCACGTGTAATCAGTACATATACTGTAATGTAACTCAACACAGAACTCAACACAGAACACCCAGAACATCCAGAACACCTACAGTGAGTTTATTAAGGCTATTTATCTCAAATCAGGCAAGTAAAAGCATCATATACTGCAAGGTGATTAAATCACAGTGCAACTGCTTCCCCAACTAGTGATCATGCGGAAATATCAGTACCATCAGAAACAATAAGAAGTAAAAAAAATAGGACTTCAACTACATGACTTCTCATAAACAAAATACAACAGGGATCATGTTCCTTATTAATGGGAAGTTTTAGGGCAAAGTGACCCTTGATGTTGTGTATCATTTCATCATGGAAATGTTAACATCTAAATGCACTTTGACAGCATTAACCCTTTTCTATTTTGGTAAGCCACAGACATGCTTTTCCATGTCCTAATCTCACCCCAAACACAATAGCAAACACTGTATTCCCCATTGCACCCTTATAGGGGCATCGGGGTCACAGACACAGTGAGTATGCAGCCATTCACATCATGGGTTCACTGTGAAGTCAAGTCGGTTGAACGGAGGTCATCGGTAGTTGCCTTTGCGTTTGTGAAAGCGAGTGCTGGTGGGCCTGGAACAAAGGCCTTTTTCTCCGCTTTACAGTAGCCTATATCACAAGCCCCATAGGGTTATACGAGGCCATCAGTCTTTCTCTGGAGAATATTTACAGTATACAATAGTCCACTGTAGCCTACAGTGTTTATTTTCAGCAGACCAGCCTGATTATAAACCTTTTAATCTAAATACTGTACACATACATTGTATGTATCGTATGTAGTATTTATACTTGTATTAGCATTAACATTGGTACCAATAGTATTCTAGTATACTGGTATTTAGAGATCTATATTGGCCTTTTATACAAATGACATGTGAATCATACATTGTCATCTTCCACTTCACACTTTTGTGTCCGGTTTGTCAAAACACAACTGACAGAAATAACACAATCACAGCTTGTCCAGAAATGCCTTCCCACATTTCTTAGTATTCCGCATACTTTTAGTAGCACACAGAAGTTTTGCCTGTTTCACTCCACTCGTTCAAAAACCACAGCGGCTCTGCTATGACGATATTCAGTGACGTTCTCTTTGTCACATGAACCATTTCCTGCTCACAGGACAACCACAGCTGAGCACATTAACCACTTTAAAATGATTCACTTACACCCCCCCCCCCCCACCCCACCCCCACCCACCATTACTAAAAAATACTGACACCTTCTGCGGCGTTTTATGTTGGCTGTACGCTAAGTCAGAGCGCACTGGCCCACTCATTTACCCGTATATCCCAGACAAGACTGCGGGTCAGGGAAGGATAGGGCGAGGAGAAAAGGCCAAGCCAGGACAGAAAATGCCAAAGACGAACACAGAAACGCTTTCTGGATCTGCGCCGTCCAGCACAATGCCAGTGTTTGATGATGCAGGAGACGGCCCAATAACTACCCTTGTTGTTCTTTGACATAAGACTTTTGGCTTTTGGCCGTGTCCCAAGTATGCCCACAGTGGAAGCCCATTAGAGTGCAGTATAGGCAAGAGGAAATACACAGGGCAATCTGGGAGAGAGGAAGCTGCTTCTGCTCTTGGCATTTCATGCTGAATTTTGATGGTGTCCATTTTTTTTTAATGCTGCTGTGCCTCGCGTCTGGACCTCGTTTGAGTTGGCCGACATGACAAGGCAGGGTCAGATGAAGTGAAGAAGAGGAAATGACTTCATTGTCAAACCTGAAAGTTGACATTTTTTATTGGACCAGCAACACACTTGATGGATGAGCAACTCACAGGTCGTCTGCTATGACGAAAATGAAGAGCTGACTTCGCAGGTTTCTTCACAGAAGTGTTTCTCAAAGGAAAGCAAGGGACAAATTAAAACACCTTCGAGGTAAGGTGGTTACACTTTATTTTACGGTGTCATTGTTACAGTGTATCTACCTACTTAGGTACAGTACAGTGGTACAACCTGTGTAACAGTATGCAATATTATGTACTACTGTTGTACTTATATAATGTATTTGTGTTGTGAATGTGAATAAGAATAAGAGTTTTTTTCTGTTTGGTAGTATGCTAAGGGTACTGTAATCATTAATTAATCATGTATAAACACTCACTCAACACATCAATTTGAGAAGATTTTCCACCATAGCTTTTTGAGGCGTAACAACAAAATGACAGACGACATTGCATATGTGCATGTGTTGCTGGGGATTTTTCAATCCAGGAAATGATGTCTGCCACTCATATTACTTCACAAGTTTTTTTTTTTGTGACACAAGACTTAACCAGTGACAGTAGGATGTGCATTATGTGACCGTATTGCATTGTGTGCATTATGTAAAAACCAGTGTTTGTCCTGAATTCCTTCTCTCTCCTCTTGCCTGTGCATGCAGGTCAGGCTCACTAGGCTGTGCAGAGGAAACCAGGAAGTGAGTGTGACAGGCAGGCGGAACCCGCCCCCTCCTTTGAGAAAGGTGTGGCCTATTAACTGCACACACACACACACACATGTACGCAAGCATGCAGGTGGACCATAAAGGCCTGGGACGAACTCTCCAGTTTCAGTAACCTGTCTGCCTGCTGACAATGGCAAGCAAAGCTCCTCTGTTGTGGATCCTGGTACTGGCGGTTTCACTCGATCCCTCAGGTAAGTCACTGGATATGCTTGCCTCTATATCACAATGACTGCAAAACTTAACTCCAAACTGCCATGTTCTCAAACGGGCTGTAAATATAACACTTCAACTGACAAGGGGAGCATTACTTTCCACTTAACCAGACACTCTGCCTTCCAGTAAGCTGGCAACTTAAGTGAGGGAAATGTTTCTGATAATAATGTGTTACATAGCTTCTTCTACTTATTTTCACACATAAAAAGGGATTTTATATAAATACAGTATGGGTTTCTCTAGCTGTTAGTGTGTCAGTGTACTGTGGTAGACAATGGTAGCACAGAAATAAAATGTATATATATTCTAAAACTGAAAAGAATTTCATGTTGCTGCATTTCACACTAATTTGTTGAAGCAAATCCTCTATTCCATAATGTTGAATCCTGATATATTCGTTATGGGATATTTATAGAGCAGTGGTCTTGAAAGGAGCCTCCCATCAATAATTACACATACCATAACCACAGTATTTTAATATTTTGTATTATTTAATATTCACCTGTTGGTGGTAACTTGTTGTAAAAGGTTAGTGTGTGATCATGTAGATACTATATGAATGAAGGTGGACTTTAGCACCAAAACAATGCCACTCCCTGTATTTTACCTGACATATCACATGATTCAGAAGGAATGTGACTCATGAGTGCCTATAGTCATTAATATGATGTATGCTTCTGCTTTGTCATGAATCATCACAAACAGACACATACCTGTCACATGACGGCCATTACCTGTAATCTAACGATCTAGTGAAAATTTTAATTTAATGCAATTAAAAAAACTTGTCTTGTGTGGTTTGGCACATGGATAACTCTAGCTCCAGGTTACTGTAATGGTACTACTATACAATTAGGGATTGTATCAGGTCATTGGAATTTTCAACAGAGACCATGACAGCATAGAAGTGATACTGTATGCATAAGACATGATAAAGAATACCAATAATAACAATAAACCGTTATTATATTGTAGTAAATATTCAACTACCACTATTTTGTTATTCTGATTCATACCATATTAGCGATGAGCTTTTTTTTTTTTTATCCAATACAGCGTTCAGGACGTGCAGTATTTCAGCAGTATTTCATTTTGAGTGGACATAGCTGTACACAGTAGTGTTTTGGGTTGTGTAACTTCCATCAGAGGCTTGTGTGTGTTCTTTCCATTTAGCACACTGTTGATTTTGACATGATATTGACATGCACACTGTTGCTGCTGGCATTGCTACACATCTAAAGCAATACATAACAAGATTAAACCAAAGTCAGATAGGCCCTCGTACCCACAGTTACGCCATGGCTTACTCCTCGTGGCTCACCTGCAGCATCACACAGAACAGAAGGGATATGAGTCAGTGTGTGTACCTAGAGCAAACCCTCTGACTGCAAACATTCTGCTCTGTCCCAATCATCGTCCACAGAGACAGACATCCTTTTTTAGTGTTGCAAGTCACAATTCCTCATGAGATGTTGCACAACTGTGCTTTTCACACAGACCACGACTGACGACAATGACCAGGTTTCCCAAACGCAGTTAAGAAGAGTCTCAAGAAGAGCCTAAAGAAGCCCTTAGGGCTTAGAGTTTCTTAACTGCGTTTGGGACACCCGGCCAATGACAGCTATTTATTATACTCCTGCAAGCTTGGTCATGTTTAGTAAACATTCAGTTCATTAAAACTCCAAAAAGAATATCTGCCTTTACTAAATTACCTGCATTTAACAGCATCATTTGTGTTGATTAAACCGCAAAGAACACTGACCAATCCTTTAGGATGAAAAACTATTCAGCTGCATTATACAGTAGGTTGCAAAAGGATATCAAGAACAGTGCGTCCTATAAGACAGTACTAGTCGCCCAGATAAACATATTGCAGATGTGGTCGCCGACTTCCAGTGTTTTTCTGATGTTGGGATAAAACATGTTTTGGTGAAGTGCGTTGCGACATGTGAATAATGAGAGGTGGAGAAATGTGCGTCTCGCGGGCCTAAACACAGCTGCTCATACCTGCCCTGCAGATTCCAAGAAGGGATTCAATCCATCCTCCGGGGGGCATATTCGATGAAGGATGATTAGCGTAGCTTTCGGTTGCTAGCCCTCACTCGCGGTACTCATTGTGTTTTGGAAACCTTTCACTGGAATGCGGGGGGAGAGGGGGGGAATTAATTCTGTACTTGAAGAGAGACAGTCTAAATTGGGCAATTATGAAAATGCAATTGGACAAAGTTGGAAAGCATGTTGAGGGAAATCCATGAAATTCAAGGAAATCCACGCAGAGTCTGGCAATGTCAGGTCAGAATACACAGAACAGGTGTGTGCCAAAGTCTCCTTAGAAAATCTGCAATCTTAACATGCTGATACCTGTGAAATACCTTAGTGCAGCTCTCTGGGTAATATTTTGCCAAGGGTTCATGCCAAGCCTCTGCATTAAATTTGACTTCAAGCCTTAAGATTTTTAACACTGGATATACTAAAAGATATGAGTAAAACATATGTTTGTACATATGAACATATGAAATGGATAACCTGGCTTCAGAGAGTAAAGGCAATACTACATATCTGCCCCAACCATTTACAAAACCAGCAGATGTTACTTAGCAGGACATGGCAGTGCTTTTACTTTGAAGTGGGGTTGTGAACCATTCAAACACCCAAGAATTGTTACCAGAATATAATAGTTAAGATGGAAGTACACACTGTATCAAACTATCTAAGTGACTTTTGTATGTATTTGTGCACCTCTAACAATAAATGAAAGGGTGCACCACCGCTAAAATGATAAGCACTGCTGTTGATAAGTAAGATCACAGCCAAAGTGATGCCTTTCATTTGCATACTGTGTAAGCACTACACCCAAAGGCTTCTTTATAATTCCCAATCTGTCCATTTCTTAACTTAAAAGTTGCCAGACGTCACCATTTATGGGGTTATTTTCAAATTTGCACCTTGACCACCCCTAGAATAGTTGGGTTAACAACGTTTCTCAACTGGCAGCACTGCTTCTACAACTAGTGTTGCCACCTGTCCCAGTTTTACCTGATTGTCCCAGTTTTTAATGGTCTTTTACTTTGAAGTGGGGTTTTGAACCATTCAAAGACCCAAGAATTGTTACCAGAATATAATAGTTAAGATGGAAGTACACACTGTATCAAACTATCTAAGTGACTTTTGTATGTATTTGTGCACCTCTGACAATAAATGAAATTGGCGTACAGGCCTGTACAGTGGACAAATGAATGATTTTTTGTACCCCTAGGCAAAGTACCATGCGTAAAAGAAAATACAGATGCTAATCACATCAATTCAGTGGTTTCTGGCACCAAGTGCAGTATACTTTAGAACAGAAGATACACTGACTAAGAGAAGTAATCATACATTTCGGTTGAAGTGGTGATCGAATACAATTGTGTTAAAACAATGTGTGAAGGAGAACACTGTTTGGCTCCCATAGTCTATGGTTGGTGCAAAAGTGGAGAGAGGTTTGAAAAAGTAGACATGGTATTGACACAAGTGTGACAATGATTGGAAAAAACTGTAACATGAGACATCAATTCCAGATAGGTTGTTAATGACCCCGCTGCTGATGCTAGCATACCTGTTTCCATTTCACAGTTAGCCACCCTCCTGAACTTGATGGTGTCAAGGTGTACGATGTGGTCCGACCAATCAGACTGCACAGTCTGAACAAGCGGGAGGTGGAGGTGAGTCACCATCTACTGCAAACATGTCTGGTATCAACCGAGATAAAATGACTGTTGCACTTGCCAAAACAAATAAATAACTCTTAGTTAACGCATTCACTTCTTTACCTGGCACAGTGCAATAAAGCAGTTTAATGTTGCCCCCACTTTAATGTTCTGGCACAATTATCTTTTCCAGTCAATACTTTACAATACCCTACAAATCACTTCAACATGTGTCTAAGAAAATAGCATGGTGAAAGTCCTTCTGCTGATGTACATTTGACTGCACCGTACACAGACTTCTGTGGGTGTGGTTGTAGTCATTATGAATTACCTAATAGCTTTTGTCTGGTAACTCTGTTTAGTCCTCCAGGCCTGAGGTGCTAAAATATGGGATGACATTACGAGGAAAAGATATCGAGCTGAACCTGAAGCGGAATAAGTGAGTTTGGGCGTAGATTTAATGCTTTTGTGAATATCAGAACAGCCTGATCTAGAAATAACACGTGAACTTTATCTAGTTTTGTCTGCCAAAGCCAAACTGTGTGGGCCTAACTGCTGTCTGACATTTCTGCAGAAGTGCTTGCTGGTGTTACTGGACAATGATGAACGTTAACATGTATTCAAAGTTCTCCTTTAGAAGGGGAAGTTGTGATTAACTCTGGTCATTTTTCTCTGGTTTGCAGAGATATCCTGACAAAGGATTACAGTGAGACATACTACACTGATGATGGTATACCGGTCACCTCCAGTCCTGAGGACTTGGTAAATACAAAAAAAGCCTGTTGAATGATTGACTAGATGCATGTGCTCCAAAAAATGATTCTGACTTTGTTTTTATCTCCCTTACAGGACCACTGCTACTATGAAGGAAACATTGTCAACGACAGTGAATCCATGGTCAGCATTAGCACCTGTGATGGCCTCAGGTATATCTAAGCAGTGAGCCTTGACTATCTCACAACAGCATAGTTTATATGAGGGCAGTGTTTCCCCTATAGGCTTATGCATTCAGCAAGGGTACACCACAGCTAAAATTATGAGCACTGCTGTTGATAAGTAAGATCACAGCCAAAGTAATGCCTTTCATTTGCACACTGTAAGCACTACACCCAAAGGCTTCTTTATAATTCCCAATCTGTTCATTTCTTAACTTAAAAGTTATTTTTAAATTTGCCCCTGGACCACCCCTAGAATAGTTGGGTTAACAACGTTTCTCAACTGGCAGCACTGCTTCTACAACTAGTGTTGCCACCTGTCCCGGTTTTACCTGATTGTCCCAGTTTTCAATGGTCTGTTCCGGGGAAAAATATATTTTCCCGGGACACTGACACCTAGGTCGCTGCTTATAAGCAAAAAAAGTTAATTGGGTTGTCGAAATGTCCCGTTTTTTTTGTGAGACATAGGTGGCAACCCTAGCTACAACACAATTCTAGGGGAAACCCTTAGGGGGTTTGAAATTGGTTTCCGCCTTGCTGAAGAGTCTGTATCCCCCTGTAGGGGTTATATCCAGACAGCAGAGCAGAAATTCCTGATTGAGCCCATGTCAGAGGACAAAGATGGAGACCATGCTGTGCTGAAGTTTGATGAAGTTCACGACAAACCGATGACGTGTGGAGTCACCAACACCAGCTGGGACCCCGAGTATCCACCGAGAACCAGCAGATCCAGATCACGGTCAGCGGTAAGGCCAATTCAGTGCCACATTCATTTACGAACTTCTGAAGGACTATTCAGGTTTTCACACACTGACTCTTGGCTGATTTTATAGGGCCGGTCATTACTCCAGCAGCAAAAATACATTGAACTCTATCTTGTGGCAGACAACAGAGAGGTAAGTCATGATTGTATGCTGTCTCCAGAGATTCCCCTGACCACAGAATCCCAAGATGCAGTATATTTAGCATGCACATGAAAATAACACAGTGTGACGTAACATTTATTTTCCTCTCACAGTATATTCACTTGAAAAGCGACATTTCAGCTGTAAGGAAGCGGATATTTGATATCGTCAATTTTGTTAATGTGGTGAGTCAACGTACTGTAACATTATTACTTCATTATGGAATTAACCGTCTTGTGTGTACAGAAACTCATTTCCTGCTTCTACTCCATTCTCGCTTACATTTAGTCACCAATTTACCCACACTTTCATACCATTAGTCACTGCCCATTATTCCCTCTTTGCACAGGTGTATAAGCCACTTAACACATTTATTGCCCTGACTGGCTTGGAGATCTGGACGGACAGTGACAAGATATCAGTGACCCCGCCAGCGGGGGCCACCTTGGACAGCTTCACCAAGTGGAGGAACTCTGACCTGTGGAAGAGGAAGCGTCATGACAACGCTCACTTGATAACGTAAGCCTCACAGCTTCACACCAGCCTTTCAGACGCAGCAGCCTTCAGTCTCCTCAGTTATTAGGAGGAAGTGACCGTGAGATAGTTGAGAAAAGAGAAAGATTAACCAAGATGTGTGTGTGTGTGTGTGTGTGTGTGTGTGTGTGTGTGTCTGTCTGCCTGTTTTCAAATGGGATTTCATACCTCAGAGCTATTGACTTTGAAGGAGCAACTGTAGGACTGGCCTTTATTGGAACGCTGTGTTCTGACCACTCTGTCGGGGTTGTCCAGGTATGTGGCAGTTTAACACTTCTATACCATTGATCCCTGGTGGGAGCCAGAGACAGACAGAGAAGTAGCAAAAAAAATCTAAACATGCAAAGCCTCTTCCTTTCATCACACGTGGTTTTGTTCAGTAAACAGCATGGGTACTTATCAAACCCAAAAGAAAACAGAGAAGTAAAACTCAGAAAAGAGAAGTCTTTTTTTTTATCTTTCTATTCTCCTTTCCTCTTCTTCTCCTTTCTTTTGTCCTTGGTTTGTACCCCTTGAAGGACCACAATCAGAGGGCCATTGCAGTCGGAGCCACATTATCACATGAAATGGGCCACAACTTGGGTATGAGCCATGACACCAGCTCCTGTGTCTGTCCAGGTGACACCTGCATAATGGCAGCAGCCCTGAGGTAAAAGGTGGAGGCGTCATGCCCTATTACGCACCTCAAACCATGCTTACATATTAGCCCCATGCACCGTTTGAAAGTTGTGTAGTGACAGTATGTTCGCTAGCACTTGAAACGTGAAACATTTAATTTGCATTTCTTAATCGTTAGTGAACACTTTGTTCATCATTTGTGAACCATTACTCCTGCTTTATTTCTTATAAGTAAATCATTTATAAACATATGAACAAATAGTAAAACAGTCAGAGTGGATGATACACAGAGACACAACAGGCAGAGGGATAGATAGCAGATACATAGCATTAAGGCCTACAAGCAGACATATAGTACTGACAGACAAACAGACAGATAATATAAAGGATTCACAAATGAGGAATAATGTAAAAACAGTGTGGTCGAAACCTTGTTCTCTTGTCTGTTTAATCAACTTTGAAGCATATACAGTGTGCAGACCTAGTCTGTCATTTAGCTTGTTGACTTAGTCTGGCACCTGTAAGATTATATTTCAATGTGCTAATGTGCTCCCCTTCTTAAAGTCATGTAAGAATAAAGGTTAACAAACAATGACGAAGTCATTGACAATGACAATGACAATTGACAATGACAGAGTGCTCACTCTCATTCACTCTCTTGGTGTCCTAACAGCTACAGCATCCCACAGAAATTCAGCAGCTGCAGCTCCACTGGCTACGGGGACTTCCTGAACAACCGCAACCCAGAGTGTATGTTTAACAAGCCCAGCTACAAGGAGCTGGTGGCCCCACCAGTGTGTGGGAATGGTTTTGTAGAAAAAGACGAGCAGTGCGACTGTGGATCAGTGGAGGTGAGAAAAAAGTCTATTTTTTCTTTTTTTTTTTAAGGTAACTTTTTTGAAGTGTAAATTCTATTTGGGCAATGCTGAGGATTTTCCAAAATATTCAGTCTGTGTAAGGTCCCATCAAACCAGTAGAAAAAAAGAGAGAAGGACCTCAGAAAGGTAATGGTCCTGACTTTCTTAGTTTGCCACAAACAATTGACTGACATCATTTCCCTTTACTGCTGGGCTGCACTTCTACACAAAAATGTTATTACTACAAAATGACACTTGTCACACATTAACTATTTGACATGTAGGATGTTGATAAGAGGTTTGAATTGAAGTGTCATAAAAAAATCCTTTCCCTTCCCTTGCCTGAGAAATACCTTTGACATGCTCAGACTTGACCTGAAGATTTAGTACACGCAGACAACCTACGTACCTCAACTACTACTAAGGCAACAATAGGAGCAAATGACTTAAAGTGTGTGGGCATGTTTGTTTATTTAGTGAACTGGCTTTAAGGTAATGATTCTGTTTGGAAATATCAGACATCCCAACCTGCAGAAACTGATTTCAGGGAGGTCAACAACGCACAACTAGGCAGACTTGAGGATGTCTGAGGAAGCCCATAAAAACAAGAAGCTAAAGTTTGCGGAACTGGCATAAAAGTCAAGGGAACGTGGTTGGCAAGGGAACACGCAAGAGGACCAATGCAGACAAACGTCAGACTTTGCGCTACTCTGCCATACAGAGCCAAAAGGCAGTAACTGCATAATCTGTCAAATTTTGTTTAGACTGGAATTTTGTAACACCTCTTTTGTCTTGTGACTAAATCTCTTGCTTCTTCCTATTAAGAAACTACATAAAGGCATCACACCTATTATACTTACAATATGTTTTACAAGGCAGTGGGACAACGTTAAAGGGATTTTTCTGTCTTTATCACATTGCTCTTGTAGAATTTCAAGGATGGTCACGCCATTGAAGGTCTTAAAGGTCTGAAGCTGCTGAGATATGCAGTGAGCCAAGAGGCATTGCTGAGGTAGCCTACTGGCATTTGGAATTGACCTGGCATGCTGGCCTAACCTGCTTTAAAAGATCATATGGATTTTTGCAGGCCTTCAGCTTATCATTGGGGAACAGTTATCCTGCGGAGGGCATCCTTAGAGCCCCTTTTACAAGGCACAGGCGAAGTGGCTAAAAATTGAATACCATTATCAGCAATTAGTCAAGTGTGGCTAACAAGCCTGGTGGACTAACACTTGGTCCTGGTTGTACAGAGTCTCCACTATCTGCTACTGAAACCTGTACTGAAACCTGTGTATCATTAGTTTACAGAGGTTGGTCTCTCACTCTAAGCACCCTTGAACCCTCTGGATTTTTTAAGTGTGACAGTGAGGGATATATAACTAATAGCCCTTTGCTGTGTAAAACTAAAAAACGTTCATTTCTCTAAAGCAAATACCTCAAAAACCTAAAACATCCATAAAAGACAGAAAACATGGCCATATCAGACAACATATCGTAGTCTTATCACTTTGTGGCACAGTGACGTGAGAAACAACTATATTCTACCATAAGTCAACATGCCAACTGATTTCTGCACACATTTTTTTACAGGACTGTGTTGACCCATGTTGTAATGCGACCACATGCAGATTAGTGGAGGGAGCCCAGTGCTCTGCAGGAGGCTGCTGTGAGAACTGCAAGGTGAGAACACTGGGGTTTGTTAAGACTTTTAACATTATTCTGAAAGACTGTGTTTTGTGTTCCTTATAGGTTTAATATAATGTGGCAAGTACTGTGTGTTAACAAAATACATTTTACCTACATTTTACCATGCTGTTTCACAATTAGACTGTACTGTCTTTACTCTGAGGGGCACTGTGTATGCTATTGCTGTGTGTGTGTGTGTGTGTGTGTGTGTGTGTGTGTGTGTGTGTGTGTGTGTGTGTGTGTTTGGTGGGTCCTTGTACGGTAAGACTAGCTACAAACATTAAGTAAAATACATATAATTCTAATAAAGAAAATAAAAGTGATGCCAATTTAGCACAATTCAAAAACCAACAGTATAATTTTAACCTCATTTAACCACTGCCCACTGTGGCGATTTCCTTAAGTTGACACCCCTCTAGTGGCCATTTGTTCAGGAAATACAAAACACACTCAAATCCGTGCTGATGATAGGCTACATAATCTATAAACACATGACTACATTTTTTTTCTTTTACTTATTGACTACCTTGTTGAGCAAACAGGGAGCAGACCCAACAAAAACAGTTTACCCAGTCTCATCAGACAGGCTCTCTCATCTTCTTTTCAATCGCCTGCCCCTCAGATCATGCCCTCCGCCAGGGAGTGCAGGCCCAAGCACGATGACTGTGACCTACCGGAGTACTGCACGGGGAAGTCTGCTGAGTGTCCGGAGGACGTCTACACGGTGAACGGCCTGCCGTGTCAGAACGGGAGAGGCTACTGCTACAACGGCCAGTGCCCGCAGAAGGAGGAGCAGTGTGTCCGAATGTGGGGAGCAAGTAAGCGAAACATACACCAAGCATTCTTTGTTTGTTTGTTATAATGCAAACATGTTTGTGAGAACTTATAAAGTGTCGTGATTAAATGTGGACGGAATTTTGCTCAGCTGCACGAGTGGCTCGCCAGTTCTGCTATGACCAGAACACCAGAGGAGAGTACTATGCGTTCTGCAAGAGACCAAGCAATGACCAGTACCTGCCATGCCAGAGACAGTATGTCCTAAGTATCATCTTTTAAGTCCCAGAATTTCAACTAAACATGTGATGTCATGCTTCTGTTCCTCCATAACCCCACTAAAAATGAAACCAAAATAACTATTACAGGGATGTGATGTGTGGGAAGCTCTTCTGTCATGACGGTAAGGACAGTCCCAACTACGGTCGCCTGGTGCAGTTCACTGACTGTAAAGCCACGTTTTACGGTGACTTTGAACATGACTTTGGCCAAGTGGATACGGGCACAAAGTGTGGAGATGGAAAGGTGAGGCTTGCAGACTTTCAAGATGTGTATTATTATATGCTTTGCTTTCTTTACGAGGCAAATTCTTTTTCAAAGGTCTGTAATATTATGTTTTGCAGGACATTTTTTTATTCACCTGTTTATGATTTATTGTGGTCAGATCAAACACGGCATTTCGTTACCTGTATTTATACATGTGTAATGACAATAAAGTTGAATCTAATCTAATCTAATCTAAAACACGAAAGGATGTAAGCAGTTAGAAAAAAAAGTATTTGGATGTGATAGAGTATAATATAACGACACACATCACATTTCACCTACAAATGATTTCAACAGCGTAGTAGCACTAAATCATATGATAAACTAAATCCATCCAGATCCAGTCTTACCTCTGCTGTGTGTGTGTGTGTGTGTGTGTGTGTGTGTGTGTGTACGTGCACTTTCAGGTATGCAGTCAGAATGAGTGTGTGGATCTTGAAACAGCCTACAGAGCAACCAACTGTTCAGCCAAGTGCCAGGGGCGTGGGGTAAGAACCAGTTACAAAAAGGCATCCGGGTATTTAGTCATAACGATTTGCAATCTGGTCAGGACAGTGGTACAGTTTGTTTTCACTGCTATGAGGAAAGTTGTCTGTTGCATTTGGCTGTTGCTATAATGGTAATGGTTCCTCTTTAAGATGTTTTGACATTATTGCCAAATTAATTACAATCTAGGCACAGCAGAAACAGAGATCATTCTAAACCAAATCACTGATAAAATGTAGAGTTATAAAATAAACTAATGGCTATAATAAATAGACTTGGTTGAAGTTCAACATATAGTGCTGTCATTTCATTGTTCTTCAAACATTTAACCAGAAATTCAAAAACGCCTCAAAAATAACTCAAGGACTAACGTCTGAAATTCTCTCATCATTTCCTACTAGACACCTTGCCTAATTACAAACCCACTGTAACTGACTAACATATTTCAAGCCGTAACAGTTAGAGTGGGAGGCCATATAGCACACACACAATCACCCAAACAGGGAAATAGGGGTCTTGGGATGTGGGCCTTGACAGAGTAACAACTAACGTGCAAATGACTGATTACTCTGAACTGGTATCACACTCCATAAAATTGGTTGACCTTGACCGTTAAGTTTCTACTAAACTTGTTTTACACACAAGGTAGTTCCCTCATTTGCTTTACACACACTGTGCAAATATTAGTGTTTGTTTAAACTCTTTGTTCTCCGCCAGGTGTGTAACCACAGGTCGGAGTGCCAGTGCGAATATTAGTCTTTGTTTAAACTCTTTGTTCTCCGCTAGGTGTGTAACCACAGGTCGGAGTGCCAGTGCGAACCTGGGTGGCTTCCACCGAACTGCGACACACTGGAACCCAGCTCAGAACTCTCCAAAGGTGGGTGCTGTTCAGGCTTTTATCCCACCGTGACGAAAAATAGCAAATGAGAAACTCAGTCATGTGATTCCTTTTCCAGAGGTCCAGTTTACATATACAGTACTTATTAGCGATACGAGTTATCTGTTTCTCTTTAGATTCTGACCATGCTTTGTACATTAAATCATAGATAACTCCTGAGAAACATCAAACATTCAACTTCTCTAACAGTAACATCTGCATTGTGTGTAAATAGTTAAAAGGAAAATAAGTTTGTTGAGCCTTGTATCAAATGTTCAAAATTTACAACTCAAGAGTGTGTTGTCTCTTACTTTCCCCAGAGGGCGTAATAGCCATTGCAGTGATCCTCTCCATTCTGGGTCTCATCATTGTGATCGGGGCCAGTGTCTTCCTGCTGAAGCGCAGGCAAAACACGCAACACATAGCCAGGTGAGGAGGGTCCCTCCATGAGTACCACGTACACACATGCACACACACTTGAGCACATTCACTTCACAAAATGACGACACACACACACTTGCTTACAGTGCCACAATAAGCAATGTGTGCTGTTGCTAACTAACTGTGCCATCTCCCATGATCACTCCACCAGTCTCCCAACCCAGAAGAGTCAACCTGGTTTTAGCCATCAGCGACTGAAGACACCCAGGCAAAATCCAGAACCAGTAAGTGGTCTTGGGTTCAGGTAGCACTTTGTGATAACTCTTCCAAACATTTGTCTTGCATTTGTTAAGTCTTAGTTCACACTTTGGTCAATATTTGTTAACCATTTCTGTAACATTATGTCTAATCAGCGAATCAATTATAAGCATATCAACAAATGTTAAAGCACACTCTAGTAATGGTTTTAATACTGAGTTCAGCCTAAGGATCCTGACTGTTTTTGTTGGTTTGTTAGATGCAACGGCCTAGAGCAGTACCACCACCACCGCCCCCTGCTGGTGGTCGAGGCAGACCTCTGCAGCCCAACTTCATAGCAGCACGGCAGGTAAGGCACACCTGAGAAACAGCCTTCCTTCACAGCCCTTTTGAGGGCCAGTTGGCCTGGGGGTGCAGGAAGAAGTTTTGAGCCCTATGAAGGTATACAGGTTTGGGCCTTGCTATTATTAATAATTATATTAATAGTGCTGTCAAGTGGCCCCTGCTAGGGATGTAGTGGTAAAATCAGAGGAGGGTAAACTCTAAATTTGGTGATCACGATGAGGTGGATGCACAGTGTGACTACAAGTTTTAAAAAGACTTGCAAAACATGTTTGAAGAGCTACAGTGCATTTTAATGGTCTCTAGTGCACATATAGATGACATAGTGTGATTTTGGAATGTTAGAGATTGTAGAGACACTACAGGGTGAATAAACTGTATTGATAGGTGGATAAACACTTTCTGAAAATTGAGAGGTGGGTAGACTCTGTTTACGTTTATCCTCCACTACATCCCTGCCCCCTGCCAATGCTGAGACCGTAGAGTCATCTAGCCACCACCTTAGGACACCCCTACTGCTAGCTATGCCCCTGAGTTGGACAAAATATGGGGGCTTCGGAATTTAGCCCATACAATGAAAGATTTTTCTACCTTTATTTTCCTCGTTCTTTAATGTTTGGAGTGCCTGGATGCCCCCCTTTTCCAGAGCGCAATGTACATATAGTTAAAGGAGAACTTCGGTGTAAAATGAAAATTTGCATGTTAAAACATCATACCGAGTTGGTATGTGTACTGAGGAGCAAAATCGATTTAGCCTGTTGCATTCAGAGTTTAACTATTTTTTATCGTTTGTCTCAGAAGGCTAACAATGGAAGTGGTAGGTGCCCTCAGACGAAGCATGACGACTACGCTATTTTTAAACCATTAAAACAGGTTGAAGAAACTCCACACTCCATCGGTAGTACAACACAGGTCCTGACATTAAAAACGAGGCACTGAGAACTTTGTAAGTGTACACAACATTTATTAATAAAATAGTTTTGACAGGCAGTACCTTGCTGTAGTTTCTCATTGACGCCATGATGAAAGTCCAAACATGTCGATTGTACTACCTCTTCTCCTATTCTTCCTGCTGGTTCGTGTTCGTCAATCGACTTGTGCGGACTTTCATCATGGCGGCGACGAGAAACTACAGCAAGGTACTGCCTGTCAAAACTATTTTATTAATAAATCTTGTGTACACTTACAAAGTTCTCAGTGCCTCGTTTTTAATGTCAGGACCTGTGTTGTACTACCGATGGAGTGTGGAGTTTCTTCGAGCTGTTTTAATGGTTTAAAAATAGCGTAGTCGTTATGCTTCGTCTGAGGGCACCTACCACTTCCATTGTTAGCCTTCTGGGACAAACGATAAAAAATAGGTAAACTCTGAATGCAACAGGCTAAATCAAATTTGCTCCTCAGTACACATACCAACTCAGTATGATGTTTTAACATGCAATTTTTCATTTTACACCAAAGTTCTCCTTTAAAGAGCTAAGAATCCTTGGTTTCACATCAAATTCGTACCATGGTTTTACTTCCGATCACAGATAACTTCCTGTCAGGCATACCCAATATCCCCAATCCTGTAATGCGACCGGGTACAGTACAGGCAACTCTCGTCACAGAGAGGAAGCACCAGGTCAACAGGACTGTAGTCTTAATTAGTTAAAGGCGTCTGAAGAGTGAATGTGTGTGCCATGCTGTTCACAACCTCGATACTGACTACACGCTTTTCGTCCTCACAGGCTCTGCGGCCCCCTCGAGTATGAGTGATAGTAGCCTATGATCTACGGTGCCAAATGACAAAGGAGGATAAAGAAGAGGTTTTGGAATTGCACTGACACCTTGAAAAAGTGTTTACAGCTTCTTTCTGCCTGGACTGATAAGATTTGGTGACTGCCAAGGGCGTGGGTATATCTGTGCACTGTGATTAAGCACAGAATGGCTTGTAAGAAGCCAGCCAGCAAGTGCAATGTTTCATTTCCACTCGATAAGAGTGAGGAATAGTTTTTTATAGCCATGTGTACATAAACTGTTTTCACTGCCATGTCTAAGTGCAAGTCTGTATGTACAATGTATGTGTAAAGTGCCAAATTGAGCCTTAGTATGAAAAGGTTTTGCCTTTCAGTGGTTACTTGATATTTTGCCGCTTAGTTATGTGCGCTATTTAATTGTACAGTCAGAGCTGAGATATACTTCCTCGGCAAAATTATCTGTAAATTTGTCAATTTTGTCTAGCACAAACATTCAAATCAGATTACAAACTTACAGGCTGTCACCATTTTTATTTCTATGTTGTACATACGTGAATTAAAGAGAACATATTAAGAGTAAAAATATTAATAGAATATATTAAAATACTTCTAAAGTCTACATTCCTGTGCACGCAGCTTTTTGAGTAACTTTGTGGTCATTTAGGTAAAAAAGTTATGGTCAGCAAGTAAAATTTCAAGGCCTTTTACATTCAGATTACACACTTCCTTGTTGAAAAAAAAAAAAAAAATCCCAGATCACCAACTAATGAGGAACATTAACCACAGGCTGAACTCTCTATTAAGTGACGCTACTAGTGACATACTGGGAAATTCTACATTATACCAAATCCCATGGCTGAAACTGAACACAACCACAGACATTACGTCTAGCACAGAAGGAGACAAAAGCAGTGTCATGTAAAGACTTCCTTATTCCATTTTTTTTTTATTTCTGAACTGATACACCTACATAAAATCAAGATTTAACAGTTGCCTTACAATACAGGTACTCAACAAAAGGATCGACCCCCTTTATTATACAGCTATTAAGAGACTCTTGGTAATAAAGTATTTTTCTGTACATTCTGTGAGATATGTTAAGAGCCTGACACTGGTCAGCAACATTTGCCCTTTGCCAGGTTTCACATCCTCACCAAACACTACCACACACACACACACTGCTGACTGTCTGTCTGCTCACACACGTGGCGTGAAAACAGAAACAAAACAAAGAGAGAGAAAAAAAAGGTAAGACTGATAAAGCAACAAATGCATTTACTCATCATGAACATGTACTGTTGACTCTTTAATATGAACACAGTTACAAAAAAAGAAAGAAAGAAAGAAAGAGAACTAAATGAGTGTTGAACATGGATACATGACCCACAATGGGAACTCTCATCTTGGGGCCATTTTCCCAGTCAGTCCCGAAGCTGCCTCCTACTAAACTACCGCACACCGTGACCATGTGTTCCAACAGGCTCAGAGGCATGTGCAGACTGAAGGTAAGGTCAGAGCCTCAGGGCTCCCGCCACCCTGCAGAGCAGGCCAGGGCTCCACACAGGTGGCTTGTGTGTGTGTGCGTGCCTGAACGGATGCAGTCACGGCCGCTCATCCATACGTACGCACAGCTTATGGAGTTTAACCAATGTCGCCCCCTGCTGTGAATGCTTGTCCTTACAGTACATGGATCTTGGGTGATGGCTAGAGGATGGTTCTGCAAAACACTGAAAGTCCTCAAAAGCTTTAGGTTGCTACAGGTGAGTGTCTCAGTCACGTCTCAGTCAATATTCAGTCGGTATATTAAGAAATGCACGCTGAACTTAATTAGGTGGTTAAGAATTAAATTGATGTTGAACCATTTAACGAAAACATTTTCATAAACATTTGAAACCCAGCACATGGTATTGTACCTGGATTCCACTATTATTTTTTTACCAAGAGCACACCATGCTCGCTATGCAATAAGTGGCTGAATTTAAACCTTTTCCTTAAAAAAAGGAGTTTCCCCCTTTACAATCATTAGCAAACATTAGCAGGAGATTTCCCACAGTCCTTTGCACACCTATCCTGTCTGGTCATAGGGGGAGCTTACAGAAAACCAACAGCAGGTGGAGACACTTGCTGGCTTTACACATCTTGCTGCAAACAAACCTCTCAAAGATTATGATTTCAATGTAGTGTATAACTGAATGGAATGACATGGTTAAAGGACAATGATTGAAAAACAAATAAATAAATAAAAAATAAAAAAAAACTGAAAAGATGGAAGATCTGGTAAAATAATTTTCAACTGCTACTTCAGAACCACACTTGCAGACCATCGATGAACTGCAACAGCAACTCCTACTACACCTGGCTACCTCATGTTGCCAATGAGACCATCCCTATCCCAAACTCAACATCCACCCTGAACCCCCCCCAATTTGGTTTTGGTCCAATCACACCTGCTGTCAATCAGCCGAACTCCTGCCCTGCCCAAGCAGAGCATGACTACCCTTCCCATCAGCCACTTAGATGAGTGGTGTCAGCACCTACAAATCTGGCAGCTTGTTATTTGGAGGAATTACATTACCAACTTCCTCTCTAACAGCCTTTGGTTGAGTAGGTAATACAACACACACCTGGTGGCATTAGTCATACAATTTTACACTTAAGAGGACTGAGAAGACAAAAAAATGTTTACTACACAATCCGACTCCAATCTATCATTCGTTTTTTTTTTTTTTAATGATAGCATATTTCTGAGTGGGGAAATATATATTTATATTTGCTGTATATACACATACATATTATAAATGCTTATTTCTTAATGTGGGAACAAGACAATGCTTCCCCCAAGCAGCTACAACTAATTTTTGTTTCCATTTAGTTGTTTCAATCATAGTCCAAAAGAACAAAGAAAATACAACATCTGTTTTTCAAATACTTCCCAAAGATAAAAAAAAGCTTTTTTTCTGCAGTGGCATGGTTAAGATCCCTCATACAGTTTTCTTTTTAGTTTTAAACATCCCTTTTAGTCATGATGAACATACGTCAGCTCCGTCACAGAGCAGAGGCTGATGACATTATAAGGAGGAGAGGGTAAGCGGGATTGGACGGCTGTCAATTCTGCAATGGCTGCCCACAATGTATTTAGATTAGCAAAATTGTGTTATATTGACAGATGGTGCATGTATCTGGTCATTTGTCCTCCTCCGGAGTAAACAGTCTCTAAGACATACATCTAATACAGTTAATTTAATAAATAAAAAAAGTTTTATTTTTTTTAAATTCTCGGCTGAGCGCCATCTCTTTCTCTTGAGCTTACAGACCCATTTTCTCCGCCCGTCGTGTGCCAGCCTAACGGGAGAGGCTGGCAGGGGGACAGTCTCTGCTAAAACCACAGAGGATTGAGAGAAGAAAGAGGAGATGGACTGTGACAGATGAAGAGACAAAGACAGAGAGACAACAAAGGCAAAGAGAACACAAACAGCTAGCAAGAGCACGAGCAAGAGAAGCTAGAAGAGAAGAGGTAGAGAAAGACTGGAATGACAGAGTTGGTCAGACAGAGAGAGAGAGAAAAAGAGAAAGAAAAAGAGACAGGAAAAGGAAAGAGAGGGAGTTCTCTCTCTGAGTGTCTGGCTGTGTTTGCAGCAGGAGGGCCTTTTTGAGCAAGCTTTCCCTCCCAATCTACGCCTTCGTGTCCGTGCCGTTCTTCTCAGTGCTGTTTTCAGCCTTCACAGCGTTTGGGTCGGGCGGCTGGCTGTCCTTTCGGGGTGGCATCCTCTCGTTTATTCTGTCCAAGCCCCGAGCCTCCTCAAAGTTCCGGATCTTTCTTGTGGGAGAAAAGCCTTGAATGGCTGCCAGGAGATTAGGAAAAGTAGGAAGAGAACCAGAGACAGAGAGAGAGAGAAAGAGAGAGAATATTAGGGACTGGAGACGGAGAGTGCCAATATGACAAAATGGAGCCAGAAATAATCAGAAAACATTTACCACAAATGGAGAGGTTACAAACCCAGCAATATGCGAATAAATGCAAATAAATTGCAAATACAAAAGGAAGACAGACCGCAGGTATTGTCTGTTTCTACCATCAATGTTACTTCATTAAAACTTTGGTGAAACTATAAAACCACAACACGAAGCACAACACAAACATGCATATGCATGAAGCAGAACACATGATTCTCTTAATATACTTATATATCTAATATCTCTTACCATAGCAATTGCAGCAAAAAGTAAAAACATCAAAATTAGTAAGACATGACAGAAAACCTAATACTGAAACACTGCTAAGCGAGAAGCTTCCTCCACTGGGTTTAAAATGAAAACCCATAACTACGAATTAAGGACTGCAATTTTGTCATAAATTCTGATGTATCTGTGATTTACAAGGTTTCGCACACACTAAACTATTGTCAGGAATGACATTAAACACTTGACCTGATTTCTTAAATCACACCAGCCAAAGTACAGCCACTATTAAAGAAGGAGGTCAACACACAACAGACCTACACAGACACAACACAACAAAACCACGTCTACAGAAAGTACTGGGACACGACACATGCAAGACCAGCACACAGAGAAGGATGTTCTTGCAGTTACACCAAAGATCAACCAACTCAAACACAGCTTTCCACCCTAATTTCACTTTCAACACATCAACCAGTCAACTAAACAACAAAACAAACAGATTCATTTATCACACTATGAAAGCCACATTTGGAATATGGGGCGTCATGAACCTGGAGGGCTCGCATTAGCTGGGTATTCTGGGAAGTAGGAAGTGGTGAGCATGCCCAATAAGTGCCCCTTCTACTGCTGCTGTCCCCATTCAGTCTCTCTCTCTGCGTCTGCCTCTCTCTCTCTCTCTCTGCGTCTCTCTCTCTCTGCGTCTCTGCGTGTCTCTGTCTGTCTGTCTGTCTGTCTGTCTGTCTGTCTGTCTGTCTGTCTGTCTGTCTGGCTCGCTCCCTCCCTCCCTCCCTCCCTCCCTCCCTCCCTCCCTCCCTCCCTCAGGCTTCTGAGTGTTTACACAACAGCCTGTCACAAGAAGCCTCGGCCTCGACCTAACGCCACAGCACTGCTAGGTGCCGCGGGCGAAGATGTTCCGCATGGCGGCCACAGGGATAGACGAGAGCCTTGCGCCGTAACGAGATTAGGAGTCTGAAAATATCCCCCAGGAAAAGCGAGGTCCTCAGAGCCAAGCCTATCAGCACACAGTCAGGTATTAGCCAGCTCTGCTTACAGCCTTGCTCAGAGAGGGGAGGTGGGGGTTGGGGGAGGGGAGGGGAGGAGGGCAGGAAGGAAGTCACCCTTATGGTCAACAGGTGACGGCAGCCGTGATGGCTCAAGGGCCATCCATGGACGCTTGTGACCTTAGGGCAGGTGCAGGAAGTGAAGCAGGCTTAATTCGCCGCAGCGGATCGGATCATCGACCAAATTCACTGCAGTCTCTTTCCCATTCAAGGTCCTCTCCTTGCCAAAAAAAACGTTTGAGCTTACAAATGCATCAATACACCTGTCCTGCAGCAACTGTCCTTGTTAAAAAATAAATAAAAAAGTGTTGCAAGAACATCCAGTTTTCAGGGTTCATCCACAGTCTTATCAAGTCACAAAGGGAAATGGACAAAAATAACAATACAAAAGGTGACGCTTGCACTGGGAAAGGGGGTACCACACAACACACAACACAACACCAACACAAGGAAGGCTGCACAAGGTGGGGTCTCCCCAGAGGACATATGCATACCTTTGCCCTCCTTGGCTTCTAGGGTGGCTGTTGAAAAGGTGACCAGAGTGGATGGAGAAAGTTAGAGTTTGCCATGCAAATAGGATCTACCACCGATCCTATTTATACCCATAAACACCATTAACATGTCGCACCGAGACAAACAAATGTTATTTGTGTTTGAAAGGTGATACCGATATATCACTGTCAATGACAGAAAAAGGCTGAGACTGAAAAATGAGAAAACTTGAGCCCCAAACTGAATGCAGAAACTGTAAGGGACAGATCATTCAACAAGCTGTTAGTTGAACCATCTTAGGACTCAGGATGTAGAAATATATTATCGGAAGGTAATGAATATGTTACAGCCCCCTATCTACACTGAAGAGACAAAGGTTCAAACACTCAGGACAGAAAGACCGGTGTTGCATAAAAAAAGTGAAGTATCCTCCGCGCTCCTGTTCCAGTCTGGTGCGTCACAGGAAAGGACTAAATTCTGAATAAAAAGAAGAGTCACCGGAGCATCTCAGAGAAGGAGCACGTGCTAACGTCGAAACGTTAGTCTGGCACCACTCAAATTTAAGTTTTTTCCTCCTCTGAGATGCTCCGGTGACTATTCTTTTTATTCAGAAAGACCGGTGTCCTTGTGGCAGTTGTGTTGTCGTCGAGTGATCAGTGGGAGAGCGGTCTTCCCTGTGTGGCTGATGGACGCCAGTGTCCATTTAAATGTCACTTCAGCTGTGCGAGCGCAGGGCAAGGCGACCACGCATGGCCAGAAATAACACACAGCCCACCCCACGCCTCCACCTCTCCATGGACAAAGTCAACTGACAGGCTTTTCAAAACACATGCCGAGATAAGGAGACAGACAGACAGACAGACAAACAAACAGAAATTGATATGGACTGAATGATAAACAGACAGAGAGGCAGACAAACAGACAAACAGAGTCTGAACGGTCCCTTGTGAAAACAAAGGAGCTGTTCCTGATCGAGGAAACAAGACAGGAAACGGGGAAGGCTTCAGTGCTGTGCCAAGATGTCAGCAGCTCTCCCAGTCTCTCTCAATCTCTTTCTCTGTCTCAGTCTCTCTCTCTGTCTCTCTCTCTCTCTCAGTGTGTCTCTCAGTGTGTCTCTCAGTGTGTCTCTCAGTGTGTCTCTCAGTGTGTCTCTCAGTGTGTCTCTCTCTCTGTCTCTCTCTCTGTCTCTCTCTCTGTCTCTCTCTCTGTCTCTCTCTCTCTCACAGTGTCTCTCTCTGTCTCTCTCTGTCTCTCTCTGTCTATCAGTGTCTCTCTCTCAGTCTCTCTTTCTCTCAGTCTCTCTCTTTCTCAGTCTCTCTCTCTCAAATGTCAGCCAGGGGTGTTTTTAAGACTGTCACTGCTGCTAGTGCTGCTGTTGCTTCACATAGCGCCACAGCTTACCACAGCAGCGTGGCAGCGGCTCCAGCCAGTAGCCACAGCACTGACCTTTCCCTCGGACACCTAAAGCATCCCAGTGGAGGCCTGTGCAAAGCCGCTCCCTCACAGAAGGGAAAGGCCCACCACCACTAAGACCATCGAGGGCGAGGGCTACTGATAAAGAAAAAAAAAAGCTATATCTACACTGGGAGCTTACTGCAGGCCACTATGTGAGTGTCAGGCACTAGGGCCATTAAATCTTCTTTCAATTTCAATGCTGCATATCCTATTCGATCTGGCTAAAGTCTTCGGTAATTGGCTGCCTAATGAATACATTATTAGTTTGCTTTTGCCATCCCAAGTCTCATTACACAGAGACGCAGTTGCGTGGTTGTTTGTCCTGTGGTTCCCCGTCATTTCCTTCTGGACGCGCTGCCTCATTAATACCTCACTTTGTCCATGAAGCCACGCCACGCTGGCGGC
This sequence comes from Coilia nasus, assembly GCA_027475355.1. Classification (NCBI taxonomy): domain Eukaryota; kingdom Metazoa; phylum Chordata; class Actinopteri; order Clupeiformes; family Engraulidae; genus Coilia; species Coilia nasus. Next base: position 22,660,162 of record CM050217.1, read on the forward strand.
AGTTAACCTCGTTTGAGACTGGTGGGAGGTTACGTCTGGCTGCACAAGGGCAATGATGGATGGATAATTGCAATATCATGGCAGGAGCACCTCCCTTTCCTTTCTAGCAAGGACCGTGGCCATTTGTGCTGCGTTCACGACCGTGTGGGGGGAAAATGTCTTCACCTCAGCACGAAGTACAGTACCAACTGCAAATATCCAGCACTACTGAAGAAGACTCCCCTAAGCCTACAGCAAAATAGGTCAGCTGGCTCTTCTAGTATTCCACACACATTAGTGTAACTATGTGAAAAGAAATGCATTTTCCTGTAGAATTCAAAAATCTAATCAGATCAGATATACCTTGTGTAATTCTTCCTCTCCAAAGCTGTGAAAATGGCTATAGATTCAATATGTGAAATGACACCACCACTTTTGAGGGCTTCTCGTTCAAAAAGTATGGCACACAAATTTATCAGATTATTTTTCCCAGTCATATACGGATTATAATGTCATGCCTATGCATTAACCTTTGTTGATATTGTTTTCATATGGTCAGTGTATTTTCTTGAAGTTAGGCTTGATTTTCAAAAAGGCTGTTTTCATCTTGTCATTTCACCATGTGGACAGTTCACAGGATTTTTTAAACATTTTTCCACAATCATCCTGTAGGTGAGGATCATTTGACCAACATTTGGATTTGTTGCTGAGCCTCTTTATTGAGATATGATGTTTGAGAAAAAAATGTCAGTAATTCCATGGAGTTGGATTGATCAGCAGTACCTCTTTCCACCACATGTTGTGCTCTTTTAATACAATGGAAGTCAATGATAGGGTAGCATGTCATTTACAGGAAAAGCTGCCAAACAAACTTTGTTACAATTAAACCAATCGCACTGTCAAGGTCATTTTTGAACAGGGTTTTGTTGTACAGCACACAAAAAGCAAAGCAAAACTGAAAAAAATGGCATTATAATACAAACACAAAAGGACCATAAACAGGAATGCTATCAATTTAAAGATCATAGAAAGTAACAATATGCTATGCAAACATCAAGAATGTGAAAACTAAGATCTCATATTTTTCAATGTTTAAATTTAAGATGTGCATAATATTTTGTGATCATGAGTGTGAATGTCCATGGAATTACTGACATTTTTTTCTCAAACATCATATCTCAATAAAGAGGCTCAGCAACAAATCCAAATTTTGGACAAATGATCCTCACCTACAGAATGATTGTGGAAAAATGTTTAAAAAATCCTGTGAACTGTCCACATGGTGAAATGACAAGATGAAAACAGCCTTTTTGAAAATCAAGCCTAACTTCAAGAAAATACACTGACCATATGAAAACAATATCAACAAAGGTTAATGCATAGGCATGACATTATAATCCATATATGCCTGGGAAAAATAATCTGATAAATTTGTGTGCCATACTTTTTGAAGGAGAAGCCCTCAAACGTGGTGGTGTCATTTCACATATTGAATCTATAGCCATTTTCACAGCTTTGGAGAGGAAGAATTACACAAGGTACATCTGATCTGATTAGATTTTTGAATTCTACAGGAAAATCACATAGTTACACTAATGTGTGTGGAATACTAAAAGAGCCAGCAATGTCGGAAGTTGAGCAAAAGGCTTGTTCACCAGAATTCCCAAAATTACCTGAAATTTCAAAGGGCTGTAGTTTTGGAGCTATTAGTGATACAGACTTAATATTTCAGATTTATACATAGGTTAGATGTACAAACAGCTGTGATTTTTTTCAGATTTTTTGGAGAGGGTGACTGTCGGCCATCGTTCGATTTGACACGGAATGACCCTTCTGCCAGAGGCCGACCCAGAGGTAAAGTGAGTGATGGCACTGCTTACAGTCTAAGCCAGCACTGACAAGCTGTGTGTGTGTGTGTGTGTGTGTGTGTGTGTGTGTGTGTGTGTGTGTGTGTGTGTGTGTGTGTGTGTGTGTGTGTGTGTGTGTGTGTGTGTGTGTTGAGGGGGGTTTCTGAGGTCTCCTACAGTAAAGAGATCCGATTTGCGTGGGGAGCATAATGTTACAGCAGCCAGTTAAGCAGCCCCTTTGCTAGAGAGCAGAGTGTGAGGACAGACTGCTCCTCACTCACTCAATCATTCCTAAATCACTCTTAATACACATGCAGACACAGATGCAGACACAGACATCGGTTTGGTCTGGCTCCAGCGCATCTCTGGCACCGATTGAGGAGAGAAGAAGAGGCTCAGAGAGGCTGGTGTAATGCTAGGAGGAGTGTTTAACCTTCTGTGGTGTCAGGAGTGTAATGTGAGCAATATTTTTTTAGGGGGGAAAAAGAAATAGAAAAAAAAAAAAAAAAACATATTTCAAAACGCAGACAGTGAGGCAATGGGAAGACATCTGCAGAACACACTGTCTGGTTCAGCCCCGTAATGGAATAAAGCGGCAAAGAGTGTTGAGAGGGAGAGAGAGGTGCGGTGGAGGACAAGGGCCGTAGCATAGAGTGTCCAGGAAGGCAGAGTTGCCAACTTCCATTTCCTTCCGGGTTCTATTTTTGCAATGGGAATGAGCTTTATGGACACACTACATTTTTTTTTGAGTCTGAAATAGGGATTTGTTGGCATCGTACACGATCATAGACAATAATAGGCTACACACAATTATATTTGTATTATTTTACAGCTTATTGCAAAAAACATTGATGTTGTGACGTCATGTGACACACCCAGTTATGCAGACTGGAACTGTTTGCATTTGCTCCCGTACTAACATAGATTCTGCAAAGATAGGGCAAAATAATAAGATCTCTGGCCGTAGTGAGCGGTGATGATGAGTGCACAGACAGACTTACCGCTCTGTAGGGTCTGCTTGCCACCTGACAACACTCCAAGAGGTAGGGTACCGGTGGGGGTCAGGCCCTTGAGAGTCAGTACACTCTCGCTCTCCTCCCTGAGGGAAAACGAAAAACACACACACACACACACACACACACACACACACACACACACACACACACACACACAGAAACAATCACACACACAAACACACACACAGACAGACACACACACACATATATTAATAATGAATACATTTCAGATATAATATGCATAATTTAATTACTGGAGTGTTTGCAGGTGCAACAGTTTCGTCATTTCCACTTTGGTGACAAAAGGGAGAAGGACAAAAGCCTTCCCCACATCCACCGCCTTCCATCCCTGCACCACCCCACCCCACCCACTCCACCGCCTGCCCCCGCTGATCTGGAATGATGCCTAATATGATCACACGCCAACTGCAGCGTGACTCCTGTCAGGCAGCTCACTGGCCAGCCGGCTCACTGATCCCTACACGATTGTGTGTGTTTTCAAACAGAGTTAAATTAAAATACACACACACACACACACACACACACATGTCTGGCCCCATAACTTTTGCCTTCCTTCCCGCATAGTGAAGCAGAGATAGAGAGAGGGAGAGAGAGAGACAGAGAGAGACAGAGAGAGACAGAAAGACAGACACAGACAGACAGAGTTAATGGAATGTGTACGGGGCGAGACACAAACCTGAGAACAGAGAAGACTCGGGCCATCTTCCCGATGGCACGGATCTTGTTGCGGATGACGACATCTTTGCGTACTTGAGGGGTTAAACCTACAATTAGCCACAATGAATCATTCGAGACAAACATTAAATGAACAATGCTATCAGAAGGAGTAACGCCTACTCGGGAGGTGGGAAAGTGCTCTCCTGACAGAGCTCAGGACAAGAAATTCCATGAAGTATCAATGCGACCAAGACTCTAAAGGAAACGCATTTTAACAATGCTCAGTCGCTGAACACTTTGGGCCATCCTGCATCTTGTGTGGTGTGGGATTTAGGAAAATAACAGAGGCTGTACTTTGCATATCTTCTTTTATGTGCAAATCAAAGTAAATATGCAAAGAGTGGCCCCTTTATTATTTTTCTAGTACAAATTCCTTGATGGTCCAGCACTCATGTTTTGTGTTTCTAAAAAAATGTTTCTTGCGAACTCTGGGTTTAAAATGATGCTACGGCTACTGGGGAAACAGGAAGTGAACTCGCAATTGGTTTTTAATTTAAAATGATGTGTTTGGACATTTGGCTTAGCCTTTATCATTAAACTGCATTCCAAAAAAGTGGGATTTCGTTTTTTGCACATTCACATGATGAAGCCGACAGTCCATGTACAGCAGTTAAATTAAAAACAAATTGTGTATTCACATTAGGTGAGTTATACATGATTTATGTTAAATAAACAGCACACTTTGAGAGATAGCGTCCAACTATATTGTTTTAAAGCTTATATGACGCTATACCACGCCCCACAACCCAGGTCAGGGTGTTGGTGTGTTCTCATCAAACCCACCCCGGCAAAAAGTGTAGGGTCCGAGGCGGGTTGATTGCTGTGTTATTTGGATACGTCACCCCGTGTCGGTGAAAGGTACAGGCTCCCTGCTAATCTTGGTTGAAATTACCCACTTCAGCAGTGTGAAAAGGCCTTTAGAATAGACAAAAGAAGACCCTTGCTTCAAAACCTGTGATTGGTGTGAGATTTAGCCATTGGGCACTGCAGGCAGGATTACTGTAGGAGTTCTGATGAGGCTTCAGGAGCCCTGTCCCGTCTTAAGGAAGCCCATGTGCCACAGACTGGCAATGAGCCACCTGACTTAACGCAGTCACAAGGGACTGCATGTGTTTAAAGATGGCGCATACGTGTGAGTGTCTGTGTGTGTGTGTCTGTGTGTGTGTGTGTGTGTGTGTGTGTGTGCTTGCATATTTCTGTGGGTTTATGTGTGTTAATGTGTCTGCATGTGTGTATGCACGCTTGAAAAGGCAGATGTGAAAAGAGTGTGTTGGCCTGAGGCACAATATAAAGACTCTCAGCATACTGTACATGCATACGGTCAAAAGATAAAGCAACACGATTTTAACATTGCACTGGTGTTGACAGGAGGGGGGGGGGAACCAATGCCAATCAAGGGCAGAGCTTTCAGAGAGCCGGGACTACGTTAGCCAGCACCACGGAGATTTAGTTTCAATTTGAGTAACGATGAATGGGCCATCTGAGGCCAGACAGACACGCTGCTATTGCATCAGTCCATACTCAGACAAGGACATCAGACAACAGCCAGGAAAGAAAGAGCATCTGCCTTTCTACTCTAAGAATGTTCAAGGGTGTGTGTGTGTGTGTGAGTGTGCGTGTGTGTGTGTGTGTGTGTGTGTGAGAAAGAGAGAGCGAGAGAAACAGAAAGAGAGAGAAACAAAGAGAGAGAAAGAGAGATAGACACAGAGAAAGAGAGAAGGAGAGAGAAGGACAAAGAGAGAGAAAGAGAGAGAGAGAACATAGAGAGAGAACAAGAGAGAGAGAGAGAGAAAGGAGTATGAGGGAGAGAAAGCGAAGTGCAATGTGTGTGAGGTCAGAAGGGATGCAATCCAGCAGAGAGAGAGAGAGAGAGAGAGAGAGAGAGAGAGAGAGAGAGAGAGAGAGAGAAGGCATGCACATGTGGGAGGATGGGTGAGTATAAAAAGAAAGGTGAACAGTGTTTGAAACAGTATAAACCGTAAGTAGGATGAAGGGTGCTTCCGTCTGAGTGTGTGTTTACACATTTATGTGTGTGTGTTGATGAAAGAGGGAGGCAGAGTGAGTGTGTCTGTGTGTAAGAGAGTGAGTGAGTGGATGGGAGAGAGAGAGAAAGTGAGAGAGGGAGAGTGAGCGAGAAAGACAGAAACAGAGAGAGACAAAGAGAGAGGAAGAGAGAGAGTGTGTGGGGTAAGAGGTAAAGCTCACCTTCACAGAGGTCATCATGTCCCTCAGTCATGAGCTCATCATCAGAGCAGATGTTCAAAACATTCACCAGCATCTCCGTTACTAGGGGTGGAGACACACACCCACACACAAACACGCACGCACACACACACGCACACACACACATACACACACACACACCAACTGTCACAAATAAAGCCTCACCTCTTCTCCTGTCGTCTGAGCCCTCAGGCTGCAGTCAAAACAAACATGTACACACAACCTAGGACATTTAGCTTGTTGTCCAAGTGTCACAGAATGCATTGACTGTAATGTAAACAACACTAGGACATATTTACCATCACATCACTAGGCAGTTAGAGCGCTTCTGTGTTATTATTCAACACACCCCACCCCAGACCCAGCTCTCTCCCACCTTTCTCTCCGACGAAAGGCAGAGACCACGTGAAAACATCCATGAAGTTGGGCAGCCAGTACGGGTGAGGAGAGCAGTTAAACTGTCGGATGTTCATGACGTTATTCTCATACTTCAATACAGCAGCTGTGGCGAGAGATTCAGACAAAGAAAAAAAAGAGAGAGAGAGAGAGACCGTGAAATGATGTCGAGAACTAAAACTACCTTGCGAGATTTATCGTAGATAGGGGCCTAAGCCAGGGCTGGATTTGGCTCTAGAAAAATCAGAACGGCATGTGCACCTCAAACACTATGCGCTATGCTGGCCAGGCTTACCTTTATTGTTATAGACGTCTAGGTAGTTTGGTGCAGAGAAGATTGTGATTAGTGACGGGAAGCCCGTTGTCTGGCTTTTTCTGTACATCCTATACCTAAAGACAGACAAATACGAGGTAAAATAATAATAATAATAATAATAATAATAATAATAATAATAATAATCAGCCAAAATTCCACAAGACAGTCTTTTGTAAGTCTGTCCCTCCACAAGGGTGAGCCAGTTTTTAAGGTCTGCTTGATATGGAAATAGACAAAAATGTAACACAAGAAGCAACGCAATTTGGTCTCTGGTTCACTCTGTCTATTTGTAAAGTTACACAAAACGTGCAAAAAGAGTGCAAAAAACATCTGACTGAACTTGTCAGTAGGTCAGGTGTGGGAAAGTGCAAAGAGAGAGAAAAGCACAACACACTTACCCTGCATCTTGTGCTTCATGCGCTCTTATTACCGACAGCAAATTATTGTTTGTCAGGAAGTCACATACTGCTGCATATCTGCAAGGTAATGGCACAAAATCGTTTATGCATGGGAATGTTAAAAATGACAAAACACAACTGTGAGGTTCTTAATCAGCACAACCACAGGGGATAGGAAGAAGGGTTGGGGGGGTTCACTCCTGTCTGTTTAAATATAATATAAACAATAACACTTGGCTACACTTTAAAAACAAGGCAAAAGTATTAACATAACTTCGTTTTTTTGTAAAGGCCCAGCAATTCATCAAGTAAAACCTACGTGAAGAAGTAGGAGCAGCCTCGCACGGAGTTGTGGTTGAAGTACTCCGAGGTCTTCTCACTGCCGTAGTCCTCGCCCGGGTCGGCCCAGATGAGGTCGCACATGGGCCCGAACGCTGGGGGCTCCTTAAATCTGTCTAACTGTGAAAGGCACAGGAGGGAGGGGCTCAGGTTCAAGGTCCTGACTGTGTATTTATCAGGTTGAGAGAGCACCGAGAGAGTGTTCCTGTATAGCTTCAGAAAGTAGAACCCCGGCCACATATTTCGATCCAAAAGTTTTAAGAAGAAATGTTGTCGCACACTCCGAGTTGGTTACACGAGGTTTAATGTGATAACGTTTTGGCCGCTCTGGCCTTCCTCAGATGGCATCGGAGTGTGCGGCAATATTTCTTCTTCAAACTTTTTGGCTCAGGTCGCCAGCACCTCTTTTTCCGGTGTGCGTGTGTACTCATTATTTAGTCTACATATTTTTATCCAACCAATTTCTGTACCCGAAATAAGCACACACATCATCAGACAGGTAGATTGACTAATTAGTGACATGTCCTGTATCAAGTGCACAGCCAGAAGGAACACATCTCTGGGTTTTTATTTTCTGAAGCTGGGATTGACACCTCTGCTTATTTTTCCCACAAACTGTCAATGAAGTGACTATTACACTGGCATCATAAATATCCAAGAAGGACTCCCTGATGCCAAAATTAATGGAGCTTTGCTACATGTGCTAAGTTACACTTCAGACAGTGACTTTGAAGCGAGTGTGATCTCCACTTACTTTTCTAATGTCGTCTAAACAATTGATTTCTGGGGAGAGGCCACCGTGGACACACAGGAACTGCTGATTAAGTAGAGCAGCCAGAGGCAGGCAGTCAAAAGCATCCATGCAGGCATCATACACTCGCTCTGAATACTTGATTTTACCTGCAGGTGAGTGGAAGAAGCAGCAGTAGGCCATTAGTGTAGAAGATTCGAGGGAATAAATGTCAACCATGTGTGGCAAACTGAATTCATTTTCAGATGCTAGAAGACAGGATGCTAACGATTCAACGTCAGTGCTAAGGGAATTCTTGTGTCTATATTCAGTTAGGCATTGTGAGGCAGTCAAAATGATCTTAATAGCATCAAACAGATTTAAAAGGTTTGGCTGCCCCGATGGGCGAAGCTGATTGATCCAGCATTCGGCCCTGACCGCAGAGAATTACTCAGCAGCTCTTTCCACACGCACTAGACACAAAGGCAGCCTTGGCACAGTGTGGAATGTTAAGCACACACACATCCCACACATACACCCACGTACCCATCACACACAAACACACACACGCGCACACACGCGCACACACACACACAAACACACACTCCAAGAGACACATAGACATACACAAACACACAAACACAAACACAGTCACACACACACACACACACATAAACACACACTCCAAGACACACATAGACAGACACAAACACACAGTCACACACACACAAACACAGACATAAACACACACTCCAAGACACAAACACACAGACACAAACACACAGTCACACACACACACAAACTACAGACAACTCGTCAGTATGTGCGAGGAGTTGCTGTGGTGTCTGCCGTCTCCAGGAGAACAGTGTGTGGAGGGGAGACCCTCTGTTCTCCCTGTCTGCAGCTTTACACATGAATTACCCTAGCCACGCAAGGCTCCTCTCTCTGCAGGCTAGAGCCAGCTTTATTTCCTAGGGCCGCAACCGCTAACATTTCAAGCCGTTTTGGATGTCACGAACGGGGGGGGGGGGGAGATGTTAGCAAACACGAGCGTTTCACAAACACGATTCCCAGCCACTCCCACGCACCCAAACAGAGCTGAACTCTAAGAAGAACGGGTGTCGACAGTGAGACACAGTAATTGCCATTGGACCAGTATGGTAAGCAGAGAAGGCACAAAAGCCAGTGCGCCAGAGCGCCAGCACCAGGGAGCCTTCAGCAGTTGAATTCAAATGAGCCAGATGAATGCTGTTCATTAGGGCTCTTAGCGATGCATTCAGCCGCTGATGGCGCGGCGGGGTCTCAGCACGGATCGCGCTCCTCCTCATTATCCAGATTGAGCTTTAAAAGCTCTCTCATAACTCATGAGTTATGCGCATAACCAGAACGGATAACAAAAAACACGCACTCTTTCAGCAGCAGGGGTAATACATACATGGCTTTGAGTTGCTGAATTAAAGAGGTTGTGAGGAGGTTTTTTTGTGTAAAAGTGGGTGTCTGGTGATGTTTGATGTACATCACGCTGTGAAACAAAAATTATATTTTCTCACTTGTTGTCGGGTGACAGCACAACTAAAATGAATAAACTGGGCAAGCAGTGGGATTCAAATTCATGCCTAATCAAGTGACTATGTACCATGAAACCTACTGATACTTTAAATTAGACAATTCAATTAAACAATTACACTGTTCTTACCGCTGTTGGAAAAAAAAAAACTTCCACAAAGTAATACACTTTGTGTATGTGTTTTATTATCAAAATGAGAGACAGATGTGAAAATGATGACCTCACGACTGTGTGTCTACAACAACACAGATCCATCCTTCCTTATTAGATTAGCCCCCACCCGCCTGGGCTGCTTTGGAGATCACCAGGAAACAACACACCATCGGTGGGGGGGGGAGCAAGACCCAGAGAGCCTGAGGTGACAGCAGTCAAAAATAAGCTATTGTTGGGTCACATGAGCTCAGGGAGAGGCGTACGCGTCGAGGCACGAGCCTCCCGACAGATGGGTTAAAAGGCTCAGGACCGTAAGATGCGTAATGTGCTAAACCGCTTCCTACTTGGTAGTCTTGGTCGAGCTGGAAGGCTTCTTTAAATGGCTCTGGGTGTATGGTCGTAACTGACCGTGGCAGTGGAGAATCATGGGAAGAGAATATGGGATGGTCCTCACAAGGATTTATCAAAGCAGCACACTGAAAAACAATCTGTTTTTGTGCTGTTGTGCAGTCTTAGCATACAACACTAGCCCAGGCCTTGTGTTGGATGCTAACAGACAATATGGAGACACCATAACACAGACACGCTTTTCAGTGAACGTGGCAAATGTACCATGGCTTTTTTTTGTCATGTGACAAGCTTGTTTTTGAGGATGTCACCATTGTACCCGATACCGACTGCTGGAGTGAAGTAGAACAGTCAAAGCTGTTCTACCTCAGTCACTGAACGTCACTTTGACGCTAAGCTGCACATGACTAGTGGCCCTCGTCTCGCTAAGGCCAACATCAAACAGGGCCGTGGATAATCAGGTTAGAATGTAACAGACACCCCCCTCCCATCTTCCTCTTTAGACAACCACACACATGAAAACATCCTCAAACACAAACACACACACTCAAACATAAAGACACACACACATTTACACTCAAACACACACACAAAACATCCTCAAACACAAACATACTCAAACACAAACACACATACACATTCAAACACATGCACACACACACTCAAACACACACACACACACTCAAACAAACACACACTCACACACACACACTCCTGCCAAGCTGAACACACGTGTGAATTCATTACCCCAGACCCCCCACTTAATAAACTGGAATAATGCACCAAAAACTGAAGTGTTTGTTTATATGCGTGTCCAGCACTTACATTCCTGTTTGAAGGTGAAGTACTCCGTGAGATGCCGGCACTCGTGGTTGCCCCTGAGCATGAAGAGGGTAGTGGGGTGGTTGATTTTCAGTGACCAGAGGTATAACACACACTGCAGGGGGGAAAGAGAGAAAGAGAGAGAGAGAGAGAGAGAGAGAGAGGAGAGAGAGAGAGAGAGAGAGAGAGAGAGAGAGAGAGAGAGAGACAGAGAGACAGAGAGACAGAGAGACAGAGAGAGGAAGATGAATAGAAAATTAGAAAATCAGAGAAAGAGAATTGTCAAATGGCACAGAGATACAGACTAATGACAATAGGAAACTGTATGTGGATGTATCTGTCGATCTTTGACACAAATGTTAGACAGACCCCAGAACAGTGCCGTATATGCAGTGTTTGAAACTGGGGAAAAAAAATAACTGAAATAAATTTGTGTTCAATATGTTTGGGTTCATAATGTCTCACTTCATTTCTATACAGTCCATGTATCCCCCAAGAAATGTAACAAAGTATTTTGTTTGACATTCTTAGAACCGAGGAATTTCCATGGAAATTGAAAAAGCCTGCTCATCCCTACAAATAGCATCGTGCAAAGCCACACATGAAAAAAAACACAACTGAGTTTAGTGCATGAAACATCTAAGGAGGACGAGAGAAGAGGGAGAGAGAGAGAGAGATACAGAGACAGAGAGAGAGATACAGAGACAGAGACAGAGAGAGAGAGAGAGAGAGAAAGAGAGAGAGAAAGAGAGAAAGATGATTCATTTTCTCATTCTTTCCATCAACATATTAAGTGCAGACAAGCACGGCGTCAAGGTAACCAAGGACAGCTTTTAAAATGCATAAATAAATAAATAAATAAATAGATAACACACAAGGAAAAATAGAGGACGAGGAGAGAGGGTGGGCGTAGAGGAGAAAATGGTTGACGTGGGGAGAAGGAGGAGGGGATAGGGTCGGGGACATGTGAAGAAAGCCTTCAGCCTTTTCCTGGGAGAATAATGAGTCGAAAAAATTGCAGGTAATGGCAGCTGTGACACAAGGCTTCCTTATCGAAGGCTGTCGACAGTAAAAGCAAGAAAGGAGAGAAGGGGGAGGGAGAGAGAAGGTAGGTGGAGGTGGAGGAAGTGTAGAAGCAAGCAAGGACGGAAGGAAGGAAGGCAAGAGGGAGGTGGGGTGAGGAAGAGAGGAGAAAGAACAGCTTTCCTCTCTCTACGTCTTTCGTAGTTTGTGTGACACCTTGTGCGTGGGCGGCCCACAATACCCCATGCCATGCTCTTGTGTTAGACAAGTGGACATTCAACCCGGCGGACGGCACAGTGTAGTCAAAGGCTGAGGCTGAGGTCAGGGCAGGGTGGAGAAGGAGGAGGTGGGGAAACAGGAGGACAAGAAGGAAGGGGGGGAGGAGGAGGAGAAGATGACGGACAGCCTTGCAAATCAACAAGCGAGAGGAGCTCGCCCTGCAGGACTGTTATACGGATGAACGCATGACTCTGTTAGCCTGGTAAACCCGGCCCTCGTACTTCATTTCATTTTGTACAGAGGGTCTGGACCGGAATGTCTTGAGGGTCATTTAGTCGGTCCCAGCAAGACCGATCCAATCAGCGAACAGAGGGTGTGTTCGTTAGCCGTGACGTTGACCTTGTGTGCTACATTTGAATTGTAAAGCGTAGGTAGGCTAATTGCATACGTGACGACCAGGCGTTAGCGATTGCGAAGGCAGAGGCACTTTTTTAAAACCTCAGCAGAGTCCACACCTCCAACAAATCGTTTCTGACGGTGTCTGTTCCAGACCCTCTGTACAAAATGAAATGAAGTATGAGGGGCTGGTTTACCAGGCTAGGACTCTGTATCATGCCCCTTAAAAGTTGTGAGAAAAAAAGTCATCGCACTGAGAGGAAAATTCACTGCTATTCTCTGCTGCAGTAAATAGGGACAGCAACACAATCCATCAAGCAGTTAGCGTTAGATGAATGAAGTGAACACAACTATCAAACGCCGCCTGACAGGCTAACTGCCGTCATCAAACAGACGGACAGATGAGGACAGACGAGGGTAGTTTTTGACAGCACGTCACTGCAGTATGCATAATACATGCAATAACTCCTAAATACACACACACACACACACACACACACCTTTCATACTTTCACTCGGATCACATTCCATATTACACTAGATTCCTATACAGTTCTGGTCAGCACTTCTTATCCTTGGTTAGGGGCAGTTCAACTTTAAGACTTTTCCCCCATTTTCAACTGGCAGAATGCACAATGACGGTATCAAAATGCAGGCGTCACATAATTCCCAACTTAGTAGGCTACACGCGTGCTTTGAAGTGCATTGACGCACGCACGCACGCACAAAGTCAGGTCTGGCAGACTGGTGTTAGCACCTGATCACCTCAGAGGTGTCCCACTACAATCCTCTGCTTCCACAGCATTTCTGTCTTCAGAGACGCAGGTGTGAAAGCGGGTCACTCTACCTCTTTCCAGAGTAAGGTTGGGAGCTCAGAGGTGGTGAAGCTGTAAGAGTCTGTATCAACCTGTTCATTTATGCGGCCACCCATCAGTGATGAGTGCGTCAGCAATAAAGTGAAATCACAGCACTAAGGACGCTTGCAGGGATGGAAGGGAGAGAGAAAAGCAGGGGAGGAGACAGCTTGAATGCGAATAAAAAAGAAGAAGTCAAAAGCAAGAACAATGTGAACAGAAGAGGAAAAGACGCAATGGAGTAGTTGGAATGGAGAGAGAGAGAGAGAGAGAGAAAGAGAGAGAGGGAGAGGGAGAGGGAGAGGGAGAGAGAGAGAGAGAGACAGAGAGAGAGAGAGAGAGAGAGAGAGAGAGAGAGAGAGAGAGAGAGAGAGAGAGAGAGAGAGAGAGAGAGAGAGAGAGAGAGAGAGAGAGAGAGAGAGAGCGCAATGCGAGAGACCAGACCAGACATTACACTTAGCTGACGCTCTTATCTAGAGCGACTTACAGATATTTACAGGGTTTCGGTTACAGTCCCTGGAGCGTTGTGGGGTTAGATGCCTTGCTCAAGGGCATTTCAGCCATGGGTAGGGCGGGATTCGAACCAGCAACCTTCCGATTGCAAGACCAACTCCCTAACCACTAGCCCACAGCTGAAGAAGACAGCAGAAGAGTAGCAGTACTACAAGCCCCGGCAGTGTTGATTTCCTTGGGCCAGGAAGTGCGCAAGCCACTCCAGACCTTGTGTTATGGCCACTGATCTCAAGGTGCTGCACTTTAACAGGTGGCTCAGCATGTCCAGAGGGCTGGCTGCTGCATCCCTAGGTCAGCCCAATAGCAGCATCCCTGGGTCAGGGCCAGAAAGTGTGCAATGCCCAAGCAAACAAAAAAAGATTGGTAGGTTAGAGCCAGACAGGACTGCTAAGGCACTCACCTCAATACTAAAGTAGCCTCTGTCTACGTAGTCTCCCAGGAAGAGATAGCGCGTGTTGTCGGGTGAGCCGCCCACTTCAAAGAGCTTCATGAGGTCGAAAAACTGCCCGTGGACATCGCCACATACTGGAGATCAAAAAGTATAAGTGCATAAGACTCACATGATCACATACAGTTTATGAATGTCTTTGTTTTTCAAATGATTCACAACTATCTTCTGCTATGAAACTGAAAAAAGAGGTGCGTAAGACTTACAAGGTACACAGGACATGCGTTGATGAATGCTTTTGCTTCTAACATTGCATACAGATATGTTCTGCTATGAACCTGAAGCATCAGACTAACTAGGCTGCAGCTGTTGCAGAAAAAGACCTGTGCCTGATGGAGACCAGATTTGAATCAGACATAGGAGGTATCTGAGGGCTCATTCACACCGACTTGAGCACGTAACTGTGTACAATATGTTTGTATAGTGACAGAATACGCTCAGATCACACGTGCGGTGTGAATAGTCTGATTTGCTAACATGCATTCTAAACGAATACGGACAGAAAAAGGGCACGCAGAGTGTTTGGTGTGAATGAGCCCTGAGAATCAACAAAGGCTCCACATTCAGTTCTGCAGTTAGTAAGTTAGTTCTTCATGGTGCTCTGGAAGCTCTCCATGTACTGTACCACTACTAGCCTACAAATAAAGCAGTGGTGCGTTCCTAGAAAGTCAAATCTGCCTTGGCGCCCAGTAGCCTGGAATCGAGGCCATTGAAATGCACGTATGAGGACCGAGCAACTCCTAGCCAATCAGCGAACAGAGGGAGTGTGTGAGCCATGACATTGACTTGGTAAAAGCAAAGCCACTTGTTTTAAACTTCAGCAGAGTCCACACCTCCAGGAAGAAACTGTTTCTCACGGCCTCAACGCCAGCCCGCTGTACAAAATGAAATGAAGTACGAGGGGCTGGTTTACCAGGCTAGGTGCCCGGGCCACATGTGCTCATTCCAAAGGTGCAACAGAGATGGCAGGCTGACAGCAGCCTGAGCAGACACAGAAGCGGCCATATGTCAGCGTGTGTAAACACAAGTGGCATGGACCATGGCACAGAGTAGAGCTGTAATCGGGCCTTAAAAAACCAAGCCCTACGAGGCCCGAGCCTGATAGATTTTGGCCCGAGCCCAACTCGGAACCGGAGCTTGACAGTTTTTCTAAAGCCGAACCCGTTTATAGCCCGATATTATTCAAATATGCGCATGCATACAGATCTTTCGCCTTTTGTCAAGAATTAGACATTTATACATTTTAACATCATTTATTAGGACAAACTTGAAAAGTTGAAACAAACATGTAAGTTGGAATAAATAACATCATTGCTAGAGGCTAGCCTCCTTTTCACCTCCGCAGCATCCATTTCTGCATCTGTCTCGAGCTCATCGAAACCAATCACCTGACATTTCAGTTACCACGCAGTTGGTCCGCATGCCCGAACCCGGCAACTAAACCCAAACCCGACCGAACCTGTCGGGTCCTGTTGGGCTTGGGCAAAGATCTTCAGCTCTAGTGTAAACACAAGTGGCATGGACAATGGCACAGAGGCAGGCACTGTCTAAACACCACCATTGCCGCCGTGCTGTCCACAGCCATCAGTGCTAAATCTCATCATTGCTAGTCACCGCTGCGGTGCTAGTCTCTTTCTCTCTTTCTCTGGCTACCTGTCGCTGCTGGGATTACATGTAAATCCCTTACGTTTGCCTATCGGATAGTGATCGGCAACATCCTATGTAAATGCGATGATTCACCTCCACGCAACCCACCCCCACCCCCACCCACACATTACCACTACTTTGCTTGTCTAACAAGAGTCTATTGTCTCTGCCTTTTGTCAGCAACAAAAGATGACAAGCCTTTTTTAATTTAAGCTACCTACAATGACCCTTCCAGTGCTGTCTTAATGTACACAAGACATGCTTAAAACTTTTTTTCTGCCTTTACCACATAGTCCTTTGAGTCACACTACATCAGAACATGCATTTAGTGTGTCATTTTACCAACATACTTATTTGTACAAATTAATATTTTATGATTTATTATTTGTTGTTTCATAGTCAATTGATGCTGTTAATTTAGGTTTAACATTGACTAGTGCTCTTTTAATGTGTTTATGTTATGGCCCCCTAAAATAAAGGCATCTGCACCTTTCGATGGCAGTCAGTAGTGGAGGCATTAACAATATGTGAGTATGAGGTGTATTGCTATTATGCATCATGCTTACACTTCCTGTATATGCTCTCTATAGCACTTCATTTAAAGCACAACACTTTCTCTCAGAGAAAAGAACTGCAAATAAACAGCAGAAACTCAAGTTGAGGATATAAATAATACAATATATACAATAAATATATGTATACAATAAATGAATACTTTCAGTGGCAGTCAGTAGTGGAAAAATTAAAGTTAACGTTAGTAGCGGTATTATGCACTGTTTTGCACTTATATACACCCTATATTACTTCTCTCTCTCAGAGAAAAAAAACTCTCTCAGAAAAAAGAAAGTCAGTTTGTAAGTAAATACTCTGCAACTGCCATTTCCGCTTCATTACAACTGGCATTATGACTCCTCACATCATAATATTAACCAGGCAGAATTATTTTCCCTTGACTGCTGAAACTATGATACACAGGGTAGTCAAGTCACTGAATGGCCATAAGTAGCTGCTAAACCTACCATTGTGTAACCAACATGTGATTCACGCGGGTCAGCTTTAGGAAATGATATATTTACCAAATAAATTTGCCGAATTAGCTAGCAAGACAAAAGCAGCCACATTACAAGCTAATTCAGGAAATTGTCAGGAGATTCGCTACAAAGCTTGGATCAAATGCATTAAAATCTGAAAGACTCAACACTGATCAAATCTTCCTCTCCCAAATTCTTTAGTTGTGTTTTGCTTTAAACACCTGCTTCACATTATCCTAAAAAGTCAAGTAAGGATTTTCATTTCATTATTGTCTTTCAATTACAGATGCAGGCCTTTCCTGTAATAGGCTGTTATTGTTTTCTGTTTGTTTGTTTGTTTGTTTGTGGTAATGTCTCCTTAATATGTCTTTTATTGGAGTGAAGACTATCTCCCCACCTATATATGGGTCAGTGAGGAGCCAATAACAGCTAGGCAGCTTTGCTTGCAACACTTATGTGACACATTCAGTGACAACCTGTGCGTTGCATGGGCTGGCTATGCTGACACTGAAAGCTAGAAGCCCAGCACGGTGCTAAGCTGCACTGAGCTTTTGCAGGCTGGGCCAGGTCGGGTGAGGACAGGTGAGTTTACCTGTGATGGGCGCCTCCACCTCCAGCATACACTTCTCCTGCCGCAGGATGTTGGCGCCGTCGTTGATGATGCGCAAGGCCACCTCTTCCTCCACGCGGCCCTCCTTCACCAGGTGGTTCTTCAGCAGCTCCGCGTTGGGCTTGCCGTCCACGTACAGCTCCTTCATCGTCAGCCGCTGGTGGGGCGGGAGCGGCACCGCTGAGGAGAGAGAAGGAGAAAACACCCACTTTTAGCAGCCTTCATGACGAGTGTGTGTGTGTGTGTGTGTGTGTGTGTGTGTGTGTGTGTGTGTGTGTGTAGTCAAGAAAAATGGGATTGGTTGTTACCAATGTTTTAATTATTTGTTCAGTCCAGACACCACATTACAGACACAGACATGTCTTCAGCACAATCTTGTTGCCTTTTTAAAAAGGAAAACAATAAACAAACAACTATATGTAATAATTATTTACTGATGATGGTAAAAAAAAAATCAATTACATCCATCAGTGCTAAGCTACAGACAATAACGACCACTGAAGAGAAGTTTCATTATATTCGGTGTGTGCAGAGTAAAGAAAAGGGATTAGTGTAGTTGTTACCAATATTTTTATTTTCTGCTCATTCCAGACATGATGTACCCTATTCAGTGCAGCCCAATTGCTTTACTGAAGGATTGTTTTAAGTTTAGGTAAAAAAAGCAAAACATCCATTTTTAATAATTCATGATTAATAATAATGAATTAAGAATGAATTAAAATCCATCAGTTATAAGCCAAAAGCAATAAGCCAACCATACAAAGTGACACTGACTTTGCAGGGTTTTTTCCCCTATGATTATTTATTTATATTGTCCTATTTACATTGTGTTTAATTTCGTTGTACAGGCAACTGATCAATGACAATAAAAGTCTTAAAGTCCTGAAGTCTATTGCTGTGCTGCTAAGATGAGGGAGGGTTTCACTGCCACCAGTCAGTAATCTCTCTCCCCTCAGCTGAACTGCCTCATAATCTAACCTTTAAAAACCTTCTCAAGACAGAACAGGACAGGTCTGACAAAAAGCTACTGGACTAAAGTGTGTTGCCCAGATCTATGTATATCACAAGGGGTGGATTCAAAACCTTCAAGGGTGTAGTCTTCTGACTGAGGCAAGACAAGCACAACAGCACCACATTAAAACAAAACATACACAATAAATATAACCGGAAGTGGCGATGACATTTCACCTGTTCTGTTCACCTGAATCCTGTTTGTGCAATTTTTCTCACTTCAACTTGATTTTGTTTTTGTATTTTGACATTTGTATCGTTGGGAGTGGGCATGGACTAGGGATGTGCATTTCTGCCCAAAATTCTATTCAACAACCGTGGAGAAATCGATGACTATCGTTCAAAAACCGTATGCCAAAAGAAAAAGAAAAAAAAAAAAATACGCACATTGCAGAGAGATTTAGCAGTTTGTCATCAATAAAACTGTTTATTAATTGAACAAGTAACATGTTCTCCTTGTTTCACGTGTCGACAATAGTGCACCGTTTCATTTGTAATCCATTTTCTAAAGCTGAACGCAACATTCAGATTCAGGCTCACCAGTAGGCCTATAGATTAAACTGTATAAACTGTTCATAGCCTATATTAAAAGCAACAAGAAATAGAACAACAAACTAGATGTTTATGATCGTCTTGAACTCACGTTAACAATCAATAATAGACGGCATCTTTCTCTTTTCTAACTAATTTATAGCTGTTTCGGAGCGGCACACAGATGCACCATTTTTCACTGTGTGTGTGTGTGTGTGTGTGTGTGAATGGAGGATCTCAAAGGGCCGTGCAGAGTTGTGCAGGTTCGAAAACAGCTTCTTTCTGTGTATATCAAAGCAAGCCTGAATTAATTTAACAGTCAGTAATAGGCAACATCTTCGTCTTTTTGTATCTAATTTATAGCGGTTTCGGAGCGGTATACAGAAAGAAATAAACAAATATCTAAATATAGTTTTAACATATTCAGCTTAATCTTCACCGCTAGGCCGTAGCCAGTGCGCAGCCTATGGGGTAGACATCAAGGGCAGCAGGACTTCATTTGATTTCCCAAATAGCTTCATATGTGGAAACTTGGCTTAACTAGAATAAATGGGACATTACTGTAAGCTGTTCCATCTATGCCAGTTAAGCCATGTATTGCGATGTATCACAATATTGTATGTTGCGATATCACAATATTTTCGATATATTGTGCAGCCCTATTTTCACCTTGTGTGTGTGAGCCTCCGAGGGCATGCAGAGTACTTCTGCAGGTTCACTACAGCTTCAGCAGGCCTAGAAATAGAATTTTGATTGTAAACCATAGCATTCTACAGATGTGATCTTGTAAAATTACAGCGCCTCCTATGTATGAAATGTCACAGTACTTGACATGTTTCCAGAGGTTGTCTTGCTGATTGTACATGACAAATTTTGCGCAGTTCCCGCCCCTCTCTATCCAAGATATTGGCAATTCAAAATCCCATTTTTCGATTTGTGGGTGTGTATGGGCTGGGTCAATATTCCTCCTGGCAAATCACCTAAAAGAACAATCTCATGGCTTCATTCTCCTAACAAAACAAAGCCATAGGGCTCACGTGTTAAAAAAACTATTCTTTCAAATCTGACAGGAATCTGATGAATTGTCTAGGAGGTGTACTTTAAAACTAAGCATGTGTCCCAACGCATATAACCCCAATTACCTCACTTCCTGTTGGGCTTGGCTAATGCCATGTATACACAAAGGCTGGTTGCCTTGGTGACACCAACACGACTACCAAATTTGGTGAATATATCTGAAACCACATGCCGACTATAGGGTGTACAATTTTTCATGAGTTTTCGTGCATGTCTCAAAAAAGGCAGTGTTTGTGAGAAGGAAGAAGAAGAAGAAGAGGAAGAAGAAGAAGAGGAAGAAGAAGTTTTCGAGATGCGATAGGGCTTCACACCTCCGGTGCTCATGCTCTAATAAAGCTCAAACAAGTGGGCTGTTTTCTTGACTCCTATTCCAATCATTACCATAAATGATCACACTAGGAAAGAGAACAAAGCACAGTCTGCAACTAGATAACACAGGGAATACTCATTTTGAGCTGAATGTCAAAAGAGGGTGAAAGTGCTTTAATAATCATTATGCCGAACTTTCTAATGAGTTTGTGTTTTGAGGTTCTAACAACCAAAGTCCCCCTGGTCCAAAATGAAGCTAAAATAACAGATTGGCCAACAGGGGCTATTAACTTGTTACAAAGACAAATAAATAATTAAATAAAATGAAATCACCCAAGTGGAGCCTGCCACCCTCTTTCCCCGACACCCACACTGCATACATCAGGCCATAACAAAGGCAGCGAGCCCCTTCGGACTCATTTGCATGCCAGCGACAGGCTGAGGATAAAGCGAGACACTTGCACTCGCCCCACACAGCACAGCCCCAGCAGATCAGATGCTGATCACAGCCCACAAGTTTGGCAAGATGCATCCTCCGGGATTTTGCCTGCACCGGCTTTCTCATTCCCATCACAGCATAAATGACACGTTCGGGTGCTCTGGGCTGCATGCACTCGCCTAACTTCAGAAGCCAAATGGAGATCAGACAAGACTGCCTATTAGTTTCTTACATGAAACATGGTATCTAAGCATGGTATCTAAGCCTAAACCAGAGAGAGTGGGTGCCAACAGTGCCCATCCCTAAAGTGCTGAGGTATTGTATTTACCTTACAAAGTCAATGCAAACCCCCAATCACCAACGTAGACAGTAGGCAGGCTCAGTTACTAAACTGAATGAAAAGAAGGAAAAGATGCATCCCTGCTATAATTCACCGTTAATGCAACATTCCAGAAGAAGGGACAAAAAAAGCCTAAAGATGTGGTTTCGAAATTCTAATATGAAGGCTGTTGAGCATTAAATATTCCCAAATGCTCTCTAAAAATATTCCACAGATTTTCCCAATGATAGGAGCCATCGCAACCATGAACATTCCAAACATTTCCTTGCATGCTCCAAGCCAGAACACGGCCTTCCGGGAATGCCTACTGCTGCCAGGGTTTGGGCCAAAGTCCAGCATGCACACACTAAGAACTGTCCACAGGGGCACACCCAGCAGCGATGTCAAATCACTGCACAGACACTGGGGCTTTCAGTCCCACAGGTCTTAAAATTCACACTGGGAACCAAATTATTAACATCTGACCTGGAGAGATTGCCTGATGTAGGCTTCGTTAGGACGACTATGAATATTTATCATGAGAAGATTTCCAAAACAACTGTTCTGAAAAGAATGAGTTACTTGTCAGTGAGTGAGCTACCCATGGTTTAAATTATGAAAGCCGTTTGACAGTTATCTTCTATCTAGGGCTTTGCTACATGCTTCACATCAGAGGTCACCCAGGCAACAGTTCTTCAGAACAAGTCTATTTCTGGAGATAGTTTTTTGTCTAACCTCAATTTCATGGAGCCATTTAAGGTGAATGTGAGTGATGAGCTAGCAAGTAGGCCTACATCTGCAGTGTAACTACATGTCTTGCCACAGTGTGTGCAAAGCCATGTCTATCTGTCAGTGCTTGTAAATAAAACCATGCGGTAGGATAGTACAATCTTCACATAACACAGCAGAAGAATGACTGTGAATCTGACTTGGGGTGCACCTGCAAGCAGGCCTACATTTGCCGTGTAACTTCCTGTCCTGCCACAGTTTGGACTAAACCCATGTCTATCTCTTACTGGCTGTATAAGGAACCATGTGGTGAGATAAAACCTTTAGGCAAGTTAATGAAAAGATGACTTGGGATCTTTGAGGATCTTACTTATTGGGGTGCACCTGTGAGTGCATGAGCAGTATAACTGCATGTCCTGCAAGTGTGAACCACTATAAAAATAAATATTGGTAGTCCGTCCGAGTCCAGCAATGTACCTGCTGAGCTGTGCACGTTGGCAAAGCAGGCAAGGCGCACCTTGCACTGAAGACAACGGGATGTGTGGCGGGGGCTGGGAAAATGGGGTCGCGCATCCACACTGCTCCACTTTGGCCACACCACCATCAGGACAAGCCATCGTGCTCTGACAACTGCGGTATAAATAAACACTAAGCACTCGCGGGCCCACAAGGCAGGCTGGGAAAGGGCCTGTAAGCTGTGTAGGAGTGCTAAGACGAGATTAGGCAAAGCCTCTATTAGCTGGGGATTCCAGGTTCAGGGTCTGTTTATTTAAGGGCCTCGCCCCGCTGCAAATAAGATCCTGCCCATTGCCAGAGATGCCAGAAGACAATGGCTGGTAAAGGTCCTCCCCAAACCTTGATGTGTTGCCAAGGTGAGTTTTGATGTCTGTGCAAGAGACCACTAACTTTAATAGTAACAATGATGCTCATCCAAGCATGATACCAGAAGGAGTTGTGTCTCTAAACTGTAGATGTTTGTTCTTTCCAAAATGCTCTGCACCAAATATGAAAAACTATATGACTAACCAATGACTCTAGATTTAGTTGACAGGACCCTCTCGTGTAACCTATTCAATGCCCCCTACAACTCTATAATTTGAATGTGAGAAAAATGCTCTCAACATCCAGTTTCAGTGCCAGTAGCCCTCCGTACAACATTCACATCTCTGACATCTGCATGCTTGGCACGAGGCCTACTTGACATTCTAATAGTCAGAATTCTTAGGGGAAAAATGATGATGGCAATAGGATAAGATCTCGAAGCATATCTCACCCAAATATAGTAGCCTTTGCTATTCCATGGCACTGCTAGCCTGCACACAAGCATCAACTGTGACTAATAGGGCTCTTGTATCAGAAGTACATCTGATGATTGTACTCTTTGCTCTCCAAAACCCGAAACACAAAAATGGCAAAGTCTTGTTTTTATTGTCACCAGCTGTTCAACACTTGCTTTCAACCATCACATAAACCAAAATGCTTATATGTTTCCCATGTGCTTGATAATGCTGAAACATATGATGTAGGCTATGCTTTCCTTGTAAGTGACCTACATATGTTGATTGAGTGACTGCAACCATTCCCCTCTTTCATTGGACAATTCCTGGGACAGCATTCAAAATATATTCAAATTTATAGCCTAGGTCTGTAAAGATATTAAAGAATGAATTATTGTTCATGCCTTAGTAATAGTGGAGGCAGGCTGACTCATGGGGCGATGTGAGCAATGACTGGAATTGTAGATTGAGTCCAGGTTGAACACGGACATAAATTCCCAGTCATAAATTCATAACCTGCTCTCTTTAAAGAAGGTGCTTCCATTTAGTCATTAGTAGCTTTAAAAAATACCAAATTGGCAGGATTTTAAAAGTCTTGGGAAAATGACACACAATTTACAATTACAGCAGACAAATACAAGTAGGCTAAGGTGTGTGGGAACCATGGACAGAGCAATACACATTGTAATCAATTAAACACTGACTGACATTCATATACATGCAAATTTATCTGGCTTGTACCTTAACCACACACATACAGACAACTCTGCCTGATGCTGTAACACCCTTCAATCTACCCACAGCTCTGGGCTTCAATCAAAAGTCTCACAGGCTTGAGGAACCAAAACCACGTCACAACAGCAGAAGCAAGCCACAAAGGCAAAAAATCCTTCTGTTCTGATTCGTATTACTGATAAGCTCATCTACCTCATCATCCACATCTACACAAAACATCTAAAGGACAGTTTTTGTAAATTTATGCTTAGGTTAATTTAATAGTGACACTACACTAAAAATGGCAGCAAACTGTTGCATAACAGCAGACATAAGCATCAGAATCAGATGTTATTTTTTAGCAATTCTGCACTTCACTACACCAGACTTTTAGTCTAAAAGTAAAAGTTAAAGCATGCTCAAATTGCTGGCTGTAAGCAATGCATATCTTATTTTTACAAGCATATACTTTGCCAAAGCCAGAAAAGGACATAAGCTCTTTGAATCCGTACTGCAAAAGTCTGCAAGTAGCTGCCTTTGCAGAAACCCAAATTCATGACCTAAACACTTACATCTGGATACCCCTGGGGATGTCCAGAAGCGTTAGTCTATTGAAGAGGACAATGGTTGCCCATGGCATGGAGGCTCTACATATGTTGGGCTGACATCTTAAAAAGATTTGGATGGGTGAGGGTGGATAGCAGTTTTCTAGGGTTTTTAGGTGTTCATGCACTTTTCTTCTCCATTTCAAGACTACCGTCCTAAGTTCGAAAATATTCTTGGGTGCAATTCACAAAAGCCTTTCGGGTAATGAGGTTGAAAAAGATGGCAGCGGATAGTTTTTTTTGTGACCAGCAATGTACAGATATCAAAACTTAAAAGGAGATTCAACATCATAAAATAAAACATATAAATAAGCTTAATTTGTTGGTGGTGGTCAACATTGTGAATTAACATAAAACCCTTGTGGATTAGCTTTTATTAACATAGGAGTTATCTATATAAATTGACTCATTACTTAAACAAAGACAGTGTTCCTGTGGGTCCTGTTTAGAGCTCCACGTGGGAACTTCAAGCCAGATGTGGATAGTTTTTCCCCATTCAGGAGCTTTCTTTAGTCCCATATTTTGATATCCATAACTGTCAGTTCCAACAGGAATAGCCCAAAACAGCTGTGCACTGGCAGAGAACACCTACCTTTACACGCTCTCTCCATTCCTAAATGCTATTTTAGACTTCCACCTGACTCAAACAAGGTGTGAAAAGCATGCGAGTAATCAATTGGAAGATAGCATCCATACATCATCATCCATACAGCTACTGACTGGTGGTCGCCTTGACAATAATGAGGAAATCTCAGTTGATATTCATGACAACTTTCTGCTATTAAAGTGATTTAGCAGCATCTCAACCAATCAAACTCTAGTAATACCCACGGCAAGAGTGGCTTTTCAACATATTGATGTGACCTACAGGTTTGTAAAGCTTTATTTATTTATTTATTTTTAAAGAGTACTTGGCACCGTAGTGATGACCACTGTCCCATTACTAAAAACAACCTGGGCTTTACTGACGAGATGTTTAAGCTTAAAATTGCAAACAAATGATTATCTTGTTGTTTCGTTGTACAATTGCGCATCAATTACAGAATGCTGCTGTCAGTCTGGGTTGAAAGGAAAAAAAAGCGCAGAGAAATACTGAGTGCCCTAAATATCTGCTCTGCTGATCCATGGCCAAGGGTCACACGCCTCCAGAAGAACCTGATGTCACAGCCGAGCTCCAAAACAACAGCCACCACAAATGAGTGCCAGGGAGACTGAAGGCGGCATAACCATTGTTCAAGTCTGCAGAGAACTGCTGCACAAGGTCGTTTTTCCACATTCTCCCAGCAACATATTTCGATTGGATTCAGAAAATGAAAAGTAGAATGCTTAGGAAAACGAATAAAAAGATTTCCGATTTATTTGGTAGTAGTCGCAGATTGTATCAGGTCGCGAAATGACGACCTCTCATAAACTTTGTGCTAGCAAGACAGCCAGTCAGAAGTGGCAACATAGCCTATCTGCAGACCATTCTCTGTTGTTATCCCGCAGAAGGGCGAATGTTTAGCTTAGACTACATGCATGAGCACTTTGCAAAGTAGTGAATTTAATCGGCAACGTTAAAAGACTTTCCCCAAACAACAATGTGAATGATGCTAACATTTAATCTAATCAGGTGGGGCAAAGATCCAATGCACTACCATTAGCGCGTTTGTTTTGCCATTGAAAAACCAAAACAGCTGCTTAGAACACTTTGTCCTCAAAATATGTCAATGCGCGTTTTCCAGCGATTCTCAACAAGCTACTCTTTAATATTCACTAATAAATTCGATTGTTGTTACTGTAACATCGTGACTACTTGGTTCTTTGTACCCACGCCCACGACAACGATTCAACAAGTTGACAACTAATAAGTTTAACGTAAACTCGTAGAAAACAATATCACAAGTGATGCTGCGTGTTGAGTAATGTTATAACTTGGTTTCAAAATATAAACCGCAGTTTTAGAAATCATGATCTGGAAACAACACACACTAAAATTAGCTTAGTTAGCTAGCTATATAGCCTAGTTAAAAAGATGGCTAGCGTTAGCTGATGTTACAGTTTACGTTATGGATCAGTTAACTGCATGGTCCACAACTCAGCTGACACTGCTAACTTAAGATAAAGTGCAGTTTGTGAAATAACGCGTTCTTTGAAAAATACTGTTACAAAATTGCTGTGAAATTAACAGTTCCTTTCATTTGGTTTTACATGAGTATTAACTAGCGAGCACTGTTAAATGTCTAGTCAAATAATTAACATTAACGCAAAGTGATGTGCTGCTCAGAAGTTGACAGGTTTCAGAACAGTGTCGCACCAATCACGTTGTATTATTGTTAGACAAACTTACTTTTGATGAGCCGCTCCGTTGTAGATTGTTTTTCATTTTGGTCCTTTCCCGACATTCTCGTTTGACCAATTCAAACAAAACAGTTGCGTGAAGTTGTAAGACAATGACGTGCAATAACTAAACTGCTGATTTCTGTGTTATTGCCTCTCGTAAGGAGTCAGCGATAGAGAATTGTTTGGCTAGGTTGCTGGCCACAACAGTTTGTTACTACCAGCTAAACCTGTTAATGGCACTTCGAACTGCTACTCCTACAATTTCTAAACCAACTAGCCTAGCTAGCTAGTCTTAATATATAACGTTGCCCTAACCCTCGCAGCTAATAGTCAACCAATACAAATAAAAAGTTCCGAAGGGCTGCAATTATTTGTCATGGTTAAATTATCGGTGTAGTCACCAAATGAAATTCCCAAATCAATATCCAGAAGAGTGTCGATACTGTCCTCTGTAGCTCACTTACTCAGCTCGCTATAGACTGACAGCTCACCCACCAGGATTACAGGTAAATTTGTCTGTCTCAAGTCACTTCCAAATTGCAGGCTACAAACTTAAAACCATACAAAGAGAACTGACGAGAAACGTACATTTGAAAATATGCATGTAGCGACCTAACTGCCGTTTGACAACTAAGCAGGCAGTTTCTAGTAGGAAAGAAGTAACCCAGCCAGTTGACAAGATGATTAGGCGAGGTGCGCAGTCTTGAATGTTAATCCGATTTTCCACTTTTCAGAGTCAGAATGTCATCTAGCTAGCTAACGTTACCATCCAAGGTAGCGTATTTAACCCAACTGTATATGTTGGGGTTATTTCGACTGCTAGCTACTGACTGGGTTCTTTTCTTGGGCATGTGTCCTGCTTCTCGCCCTCTCAAGTGTGTTTTTCTATATCCCCGCCTCCAGTTAACCATATGGTCAGCTCTGGCTAAAATATATTCACTCTTTGCTTGTTCTTTCAGATTAAACTCAACTGGGGGTAATCCTCACACTACATATTTCCTACATGCTCCGAAATAACTGACATTAGAATAAGTGGATACCCATAACTTGGAATATCAGCCTCGTCTTGTAAGATGGATTTTAAAACTTTTTTTCTACGACACTTTTATTTTCCTCATTAATTTCAGCGGCACTGCAACAATGGAAACTTGCAACGTTTCTCCTTGCAATCAACGGGTTTAAAAATAATAATAATAATAATAATCATAATAATAATTGAAAACTGCTTTTAACAGGTGGGCGTATTAATAATATTTTGGAAGACAAATATTTAAATTAACTGAGTTTATTTCTATCTTTCTATGATAATGACAAATTGAATGCCAGTAGCAAAACAGCGATGGTAAAGACTCACAGTTAACGTAGAAGTAGTGTTAAAATCAATATCGGGCTGGGAATTTGGGTTTTAGGAAACGTGGTCTGTGTGGAGAAGTGACCAGGAGATGTCAGTGTTGTACCAATGAAACATCCAGCATCACACGCAAATCCACAGTGATTGTCCTGATGTATGAACCTACTGGCCTCAGAGTGGAAGTTTATTAACTATGTTACATTCACTCACATCAGCAAAGTCTAGTTAGCACAACTGTTGAGCCATGGTAGAAAAGAAAATAATTGAAATCACCACTAATACATGGTCTTTTTAGTTCCACTAGAATTACTCGCCTCTGTTCAGAGGCAGGGACACCATGATATCAGTGAGGAACAATAATTTTAGATGTACAGGTGTCAGTGTTAGGTGTACTGTTGTCAGAAAAATATACATACATACTACATCAAGGTACCTTAGGTTCAATACAGTAAAATGTAAGAGATAAGGACTTGTATTTATTGCTTTTACAGTCTTATGTCTTTTTATTATGCCCTAATGTCATGTGGCATTTATGTGAACCACAACAGAAGTGAATCATTATGCAGGGAAATATGTTTTCTTACTGTACATGTGACAGCTAACTTGAGCTTGACTTGCGCTAATGATGTTGTAGGCTAGAAGGACAAAGCTTAACAATTGTTGAATGCTGTTTCTATTGGTTGCTTTTTTACGGTGCTCTTCAAGCATTTGCTGGTTTAGGATAGGCATCGATCAAAACATACATAAACTAAAACAGAAAATATTGTCAGATTGTTTAACTGTATTTTTTGTGTCTTCAGATATCCATAAAGCTATCCATAAAACTGAAGCAACACTGATAGCCTCTCCATAACAGCAAAAAGAAAAACAGAAAAACTGGAAAAAAAGAAACAATAGAAATAAGAGAATAGAAAGAAAGAATAAAGTGAACACAATGGTGACAATTATGTGTTTTATTAATTTCTCTCACAACAGACTAAAGCAAATCCACCCACCATTACAAATATAAACAAATAGGCTGCAGCCTGTATCATCTTTTAATTTTCCTCGTACTGTAATACATAACGGGCATACAGAAGGGTCACTCATTACACAGCTGTGTGGAGATGCAAAGTGATGGTAAATGGTAGATAGAAACACACCAACAGCATACCCAAGGGAAGGTCCGTTCTGGTCCAGGGTGCTTGGCAAATGTTCAAAGCATCACATAGCATCTAACACAAACACACATATGTCACAGTACCTCCCCTGTTGTCAAAGTGCACCGTTTAAAAAGCCCTTTACCCACTGTTCTGAGACTGAATGCAAATATTGATAATTTCAACTTGAAACCACTAAAAGGAGCCCATTATGTTTGTCAGAGATGAGAGATATACACTATACAAACAATAAATATGTTTGAAGAAAATGAGCGCGAATATTTAGGAATACCCTCCAAACGTCCAATATCTCCTCTCCCATCTTTGCAGAGCAAGTCTATGCTGCCACAGGTGATGACTAGGCTTGGGTGGTATTTTGAAAATACCGTATACCGGTGTATTTCCAAATACTGAATTAGTTTGCCAGCATCAAAGTGGTAGAGAACTATTGTGACTGATAGAAAAGAAGCACTTTCTTGCATTTCATACGAAAAGTTAAAAATAAACACTGCAATAGAGTAAATCATTCAGTGCCACTATGCTATTTCTCTGATTTATAGTGATTTAACTGGCCATACCTACTGACAAAGTGTAGCCTAAATGTGTGACATACCGACATAATGGGGTATGATGTCATATCGGGGAATGAAAAAATCAGATACCGCCCAAGCCTAGTGATGAGTGCAAGTTGTGTAATCAGACTACAATGCTTTCATGCTTAACAGGCGTACCATGTTACAGGTAACATGTAATGGTATGTACCTGAGAGGGATATCATGGCTGCCAGACTCCTTGTCTAGTTTTGGGGGGCAGTCCTCGCAGCACTGTGACAGGTTTGACAGCATACACACCAAAGGCACACAAGTGGTTGCAAACAAGAACAGTGCAGACTGGACAAGGATGCCATTTGGGCAGAAAGTTGTCTTGATTAGCATTCAAGCTCAGTATGATTACTTCACAAATCCACATGATTGTATGCCCATTATGCGTTTGATTGTGTAATGAACGGACCAATCACCACAAGGCTACACAGACAGTTTAAAATCAAAAAGCCATGCATAATGGTGTCTGTATAGGTTCCATTAGAGTACATGACAAAATAATGAGGGGTGTACACTATACACCAATAAATGATAGAGTGAGGTCTCAAGTGTTTGTTTCTCCAAGTGGTCACTAAAAAACCATCACTATTAAACCAGGAAAAAAACTATCCAAAGAAGTGATGATACAATGTTTGTTAGAAGAAAATGTTTCCAGGCAACAAGTTATTTTTAATTACCGGTATTAATGGTTAAAGATTCAGTGTACATATACAGACAGCAAGGACTGTGCAAGCTGACATTTATATGCTACTTTGCAAACACGCGCACACACACATTAGCACAAACACACACACACACACACACACACACACACACACTCACAGTTCTGTGTGTTCCTGCCCTGAGACACGGTGAAGCAGCAACACTGTCAACAACGGGTTTTTGCTGGATTACCTCCCTCAGCACATTACCCCTCTTCAGTAATCCAGTTTTATAAAGTGGCCCACAGCTAATGGCACACCTTACCTTGCCATTCTAACATCTAAATACCCGAACTAGACACACCAGACACGGACAATTCGGCAAGATAAATTCCAGTTAAAAAAAAAAAAATCAGAAACATCTTTGGCTCCAGGTTGTGACTGTGCAAGAAACCTGTTGAAGCAAAAATGTTGTTTCACTGACTCTTCTCATACCACACCAGTGCAGTCTTTGCTTTTGTGTGCATAGGCTTGACCATTTGACTAACAAATGATAAAGGCGTTTCCATTTGAAATGCAATAGAACACATGCATCTCCATCCGTCACATGTTATAAAAAAACGAAAACAATGAGCTTGCCATGGAAGCCAGGATCTGTTCAGAATCTGAAGGGCATCGACTATAATATGAGATATAATATAAAGCCTGGATGATCAGCAACTCCAGTTGGCCCAAGTTCATTCACCTTTTTGGAAGAGGCAATAAAATGGTCCTGCAGAGCACTGAGTGGGGCACCTTCTGGCCACCTGGTGCTTCTGTAGACTACCTTTACTTTTGTAAGAACAACAACAAAACAAACTAACAGGGGAATTAGCGGTGGAAGACCATACACAAAGATGCAAGTGCAAATTTGTGGCGCGATTAATCTCTGTTGCCTGTGCTGTGCATGTCCATGCCATCCCATGTCAGTCGACGTAGTTTGCAGCCTGGATATGCCATGGTGTTCACAGAGGTGCAGAGATTACAAACCTTAAACAGAATTAAAAAAAAAAGAGCGCTAGGTTGTCGTGTCTTGTTTCCCAGCATGCACCCCACTGCCACGTCACTGGATGATGAAGCCGGGGTGTGGGGCCATCCGAGGCGGCGCCCTCTGGGGCAGTGCGGGCGGGTACTGGGGCATGAAGGCCTGCCGGGGGTACCCCTGATTAAAATTGTGCGCAGGCTGGCCCGTTCTGGGAGGGACGGGTGGGTAGGATGGGGAAGGGTAGGAGAACACGGGGAAGGGAGGGGCGGCCGTGGCGGGGGGAGGGGCGACAGGCGGAGTCCTGAGGGGCGGGGGTGGGGGCGCTCGGCGCGGCAGGGGCACAGGTGAGGCGTTGTTGCTGGAGCTGGGGTCCTTGTGCGAGGGGGAGGGTTTGGCGGGCAGCTCCGGAGGACGAGAGGAGGGAGGCGGGGGCAGAGGCGTCGATGGCCCCTTCAGCACCACCTCCTGGAGCTTGTCGATCTTCACCCGCCGCAGATGGGCCAGCTTCCTTTTGCTCTGGTACTCGTCGATGAAAGCATCCAAAGAAATGTTTCCGTCCAAGAAGGAATCAGCCATGTTCTGAAAATAAAAACACATAGTGAATCTGCAGGGAATACTACAGACGCAAAAGGGAGTGAGATGATAATTTCACTGTGCAGTTCCTCTATAAATACACATGACTTGCAGAAATACATTGCCTACATAGTGGTCCTATTTATCCACACACACACACACACACACACACACACACACAAAGTCAAGCAGAGGAGAGATAAATTTAGCCAGCATTCAGACAGCCACAATTGGCACTTTGTTACCTCCATTCAGAGGCACAATGATATTAGCTGACAGCTACGGCAACACTGGGATTGAAAACAGGAAAAGAGCAGAAAAACAGAGCACAGCGTAAACCAAAGCCACATCCTTGACTGACTTTACCCCGTGGTCTCTCTCTGTGTGCGAGCCTGGCACTTAAGCTGTCGTTCATTACCTCAGTTTCCTCTTCAATCTTCGCCCCTTCTGCCTGCAGCAACGCGAGCAATGTGTCTAAGGAGCTGTTTCCGGACTTCTCGTCTGTAAACAGAGACAGGTGAAGGGAGGTGAGAAAAAAATAAACACAAACTCATTGATAAAGAAGAGGATGGAATCTGTCCTACATGCTATATGTATATATGAAATTAAATATATATTCGGAATGCAAGCAATATGTATATAATATAATAATAATATAACAATATATAACAATACACCTCAGCACACATGCACTGAAAGAGTTAAGCAACGGAGGAATCAATTCAGTGTGGCTTCAACAAGAATCAGGTAACACATGGATGACGACAAAGAATTATACAACACAGTCTTGGACAGACAGCTAAACAGCATGGACCTGCTACGCTCTTGAAAGGAGAGCCGCTGGTGCTATGTGATGCCAGCACAGCTGAAGAGCCACTGGAAAGGGGGGCTGGGTGGATGGAGGTGGCAGGCATCACTTAAAGCGTCTGCTGCTCCTGCTCCACACCCCCCTCCATCTGCCCGCCCCGCTTGCGGATCTGACTGACACCCGATCCAGGGGAGAGGCGAGTGAAGGCTGGCACGCCCGCAGCACATGAAAAAAGTCCCTGCCTGCCAGCCAGCTCTGAGCAGCTCTTGTGTTGGACAGAGCGGCTGTCACATGAGTCACAGCAAACAGAAATAGACCGTCGATTCTCGGAGGAAACAGATCGACAAGCCTCCCCTCCGTTCCTGGGCTGGCTCAGAGACAATGCCAACTGCAGGAAGCCCAGCCACCGTTCTACCACACAGCATTTAACAAAAGCATTCAGATCCTAAC
This sequence comes from Coilia nasus, assembly GCA_027475355.1. Lineage (NCBI taxonomy): Eukaryota > Metazoa > Chordata > Actinopteri > Clupeiformes > Engraulidae > Coilia > Coilia nasus. The sequence continues at coordinate 22,693,696 of CM050217.1, forward strand.
CTGTGCCGCAAAACTTCCCGGTAACTCACACCGATATCATGTACATATTACATGACGGTTTCGGTTTGGTTGAACAACATGAGGGTAGAGTTTGTGTGACAGATTTCATTTCCACCTGACAACTAGGAAACAGGAATCAGGAGGTTGCGAGAATGTTTCTTTGCGAAGGCCTTATGTGCTACTGAGATACCACAGCTGTACAGAAGGATGTGACACTAATCAAGTGAGTCATGGCTGACCTGAATAAGGGTTGTGAGTTGCTCACAATCAGGTGTGCAACCAGATAGCCATCTCTTGGCTACATGTAAACACGTACTCAATGTTCAACAGAACAAAGAAAAAGGCAGGGCAACGAACACCACTGACTTGTTTTGATTTAATTATGAAGGAATTAGAACAGTAAAATTCTTACGAATGGCATAATACTATGTATACTATTTAACTAATTTGTCTCGTCTTAGTAACTTGTGTTTCCATTGTGATTTAGCATAAAATCCTTTACTACATATGCCTAGTTTGTTTTCAATGCACCGCAAGTCGTATTATTATAATGGATCTAGAAACACTGTTGTTGATTTAAAAGTTCAGGATCAGACCATCATTCTTGTATTTACATTCTTGAACTACAGCAACCCACATTATGTAGCAGACCGACAAAATCAAGCTCATGTCTTGACACGGACGATGTCTGATCTTTCTTTCGCTCACTCGCTTTCACTCTGTCCCATCTAGCCACTCCACTCCACTCCACTCTTCCTCCTCCTCATCCTCCTGCTCTTCATCCTGCTCCAGCTTCTCTCCTGGCTCAGTGCCTGACAAAGAAGCTTTATCTAACCAGCTTTCCTGGCACATGACACAGCGCAGTTCACAGATGTCCCCCTCCAATGTACTACAACAGAGCAAACTGTGGCGCATGAAAAGACTGCAGGAAGGATTAAAAGGTAAAAGGACTCTCCACTCTGGCACACTCTCTACTTCTGGCACAGTGACCAGAAGATAAAAGTTTTTGCTGGGCAACCAGAAAGCAAGAAATAATTCTATGCCTGAAATTTCCACACATTTTAAAGTTATTATGACTTGTCTACTAGCACATGTTAAATGTAGTCTACTGTCCCATGCCTGATTTCAGGCACCATGCCTGAGATTTTTCAGCTCTGTATTTGGCTTCAATAATGGCCCCTCTCAGCAGTGGAGGTAGAGAAATGGTTGGCTGTTTTTGATGCACTCATCACTGTGACTCTGCACTCCCCAGTACTCTGCAGTGCCCTGCAATGCACCTAAGTGCTCAAGCAGTTCTCCAACTTCCCTCCCCCACCCCCCTCAGAAAATCACCTTGCAGTTCCCTTTCGCAAAGCACGAAGGGCTGTGCTGAGACTGCACGTCCAGCAGCAGAGGGCAGGTCTGGAATCCCTATCGCAAGAGCAACAAGACACCAGGTTCTCCCCTGTCTCACTTTGTGAAACCAAAGGGCTATGCGCTCCAGGGCAAACAATGAGCCAGTCTTTAACTTCCAAACGACTGTGCGGTGCGGCCTGGGCTGCCGATCATGAGACCGCTGTTCCCTTCAGTGTGTGTGTGTGTGTGTGCCAGCCAGCCATGTTCTCAGGGCGGGGTGGGAGGGGAGGCGACATGGCTCTGCCCATTCAGCAGGGGCTGTTTTTCACTCCCGTCTTGGCCATTTCTCGCTCTTGGTCTGGTTTACACACACCCCCAAAGCACAAAAGCTCACTGTTGACTGGGTGGTGACGAAGGCCAACTGTCGTCTAATGCTGCCCTCAGCTGCCTCCCTTCTGGGAGACGCACGCAGGGAGCTTCCGTTGCCATGACAGGATTCCCTGCATGTGTGGGGGGAGGTGTGTGTGTGTGTGTGTGTATGGCTGCATTAGTGTGTGGTGGTGGTGGTGGTGGTGTGTGTGTGTGTGTTGGGGGAGGAGGGATATGGCTGTAAGGCACACACAGAAACTTCAAGCGCTTGTCCGTCCGTTTTTGCCCCAAAGACCACAGCCTCATCATCTGGGTCAAGCGACGGGCTCCCACAGCCGTTTAGCATATGGCTCTTCTGCCCAGCTGCTTACTGCAAATACAGAAGTGGGTCAGGCAGCACAAGACAAAAGCGGGTTACCCACATCTAACTCAGAACCCCCCCCCAACAACAAAACAAATGACAGTTGGCTCTGTTTGCCATTTGTGCTCATTTCTACTGACCAAAGGAAAAGCTCTCGCAAGAGCTCAAAGACAGGGAATCCTGTGCCTTTTTGTCCAGTAAACCACAGCCCATATCACTTGCGAACCCAGGAAAAGGCTTTATGATATTTAACTACTGATAATCCCACGCTGCCAAAACCTCTTTTACATGTATTGAGATTTGCTTTAATGTCACAGAGAGCAAGCAAACAAAGCGAAAAAATAAAAAAATAAAATCTAACTTCAGAGCTGAGTGGAAAGAATGTTATCTCAGTCCCAGAAACATTAACCTCTAACCAAGTCTGCAAGCTGAAGGGGACAAACTAAATGAGAAATGTTAGTGTGCTGTTTTGGAGTGCGCTGCCTGGCAACAGCTGCGACACGCAGGGTAATCAGTGACAGCCCCTTTTATTCACCACACTTCAACCCAGACAGGGCACCAGCAAGCCCAACAGAAGGCTGGTTCCGAGTCCCGGGCTTTAGCTATGCGGCTACCAATCACTGATTTTTTTTTTTTTTGAGCTATTTGAGCTACTGTAACTCTGATGCAGAATTGACTTTGTATTAGCCTCTTTGCCGTGTGTACACACATGCCTAGGGTCTCATTAAAATTGAATGGGAACAGAAACAGGAAGAACTGGTCAGACCAGGGTACACCTTGTGGGGAAAACCACGTGGTAGGCCTGTCGGGAACTCTTATCATACATAACAGTGACAAGTTTTTTTCCACGTTGACAACCGCACATACATAATGGAAAAAAAAAAAAAAATCACCATATATATTTCCCTTACTTTGTCAATCAATGACAGTGACATCCTGGTGCTGTATAAAACTGATGTCTATATTACATATGTCTTTTAAACTATTCTATGCACAAATGTGTTACTTATTATTAGGGATTAGGGATTGTGTTTCGGTTATAATGGTTATTTTGTAACTTTTGTCCATCTTCTTCCAGAATGACCAGTTAAGGTTTACGTACAGCTTTCCATGTGGTTTCCTTTTCCAGTCTCCCAACTCAACTCCCACATGTCCTAATTATGTACCTTGCCCCTTGGTGGGTAAACATGGTGGCACGCAATCATGGTAACCGGGCAAAACAGCTAATGTCAATGTCACACCCTGCATATCCTGTGGGGAACAACAGTAAACAAATTACTGAAGGCTGAAATCAGCCAGCTCTCTTTTCATTTCACAAAGTCATGCTTGGACTTGTGGAGTTTTTCAAACAAAACCACGTCACCCAGCTGCACCACCTCACCTAACGTAGACTTGCGGAGCTGGTAAGCCTCATAGTGCTCCTGGAGATAGCGATAGCGTTTCATCAGCTCGTTCTTCTGGAAGTCCAGGCGAGGCTGAAGCTGGAGGTTCTGCTCGGCCAGGCTGCGGTTGCTGGCCAGGGTCATCTCTTTGTTCTGCTGGACCCCCTGGACCTAAAAGGCACATATGGATCACAGGGGACACACATTTGTTAACGGTTTTGCCAAGAATGGATGAATACGTCAAGGCTCAAAGAGCGTTCCACAGCATTGCACTGGGGATGAGCAAAGGTTAATGACATAAAATTTACAGCAGCAGCAGAGGTGCAATAAATCCCAGCCATGACAAAATACCACATACTTTGACAGTCAGCGTAGTTACAAGCAAACAAAAATCTGATTTCAGTTCAATTATTCTATTTACTCTGATAAAAACATGTCATAAATGCAGTAAATTACCAAATCAATATGACACTGTTTAATCAGAGTATATAGAATAATCGGATGGAAATCAGATTTTAATTAGCATATAACAGCACTGAAGGGCAAGTAATTTTGCAGTTGTACATGCTAGAAGCTTACATTATAGGACTAGCAGCGCAGAGTTGTCTTTTTTTTCTCCTCACAACACCACGCTCTCCTGTGTGTGTTTTCAGTGGGTACAAACCCAACAAACTGTATTTTTAACACTTCTAAGGTCACACTCCAAAAACATTCTTACTCCATCCGTCCATTTATTTCAGCGGTAGGGCCAAAAGAGCACATTATGCTCAGAGGGAAGTTTGTTCCACCACAGCAAAAAAAAAAAAACTTGGATGGGAATAACACACATTTGGAGCAACCCCCATCCCTCATCACAACCATTTTTGGATAACTCGATTTCATAGACCACTGCACAGCCAAACCACATGGCTGAGGGAGAAAGAGGGCCTTTTCTTAAAAAAAGAAGCCACCCCAATGAAGGTGTAGAGTTATGCCATAATGAGACACACAATAAACGAGAGACAGAAAAATGAGGAATGCATGAAAATGCTTTCCATTTAAAACCCTCCCCGTCAGTGTCAAAGCACTTTCGATGACTCACAAGATCACGATGATTCACCCTGGCCAGCGATCCCCCTTTTTGGTCCTGAGGCGGAACAACCCGGAACAACCCGACCTCACATATGTCTGGTCATTTATCTTCTTTCCATATGCAGCTGGGAGTATGCAAAATTGCCATAACCTCACCATGATTGCTGGACAATGTGTATTACAGTTCAAATTCATTGTCATGCCCTTTGAACCACTGGGTATTACCCAACCCACACAAGCCTAGAAGATTGTTTTGATGGTAAAATAGCAGCACATGATGACTGACTACTTGTAAATGGGAAGCCTGTGAATTTCCTGACTTCCACATAATTGTGGCAAGTTTATTAGTTAATTAAACAGACACAGCTCTTCCTAAAAACCAAAGGAATGATGAAGAGGTTACACAAGTACTTCGCTCATATCTCAGAGGGCTGAGTTTCGTAAGCATACACCTATACACTTTTATGTACATACGTAAGAGGACATTGCATAACAGCCTTTCCCCTACTAACCAGACTCTTACAGCTGGTCATGAACAAGGCCAAAGACTTCTTAAGATGGTCCCGAATTTTTCACATTTGGGAAAATAACCCATATAGGTAGTTTTATGAATTTTCACTATCTATAATAAAAGAACACAGTAAATTAAGTACAAATAAATTGGTTTTGATACACTTGTGAAAACAAAGAGGTTTATGATGCACTTATGTCATTTATGATACAATTTATGATACACATATATGATATGATGTATGATACAGTTTATGATACAATGTATTTTATCAAATTACCACTCAAGTGGTGCACACAACTTCTACTATATTCACTGCTATGTGAAGGGGATGTCAACACTCAGTATATTTCCACACTGCATAACAGGACAATGAAAAATTAAAAACATAAAGTAGAAGAAATTGCTGACTATTTTACAGTGTGCCATAACTGATAGGCTCCATTTAGGAAAAAAAGGTACTGCAGGTGCAGTCCTACAAGTTCTGCATCACCACAGTGAGTTACCGACACTAATTAGGAGTTCAGAAAGGGAGACATAAGACTCTCTCATCACTGAGAACCCCCGGGGAAGGATTTACAGCTTGTTTTCCAGTCAGTTGCCATCAGTCTGTCGAAGACAGATGAGAGGTGCATGTATGCACTTATGTCTGGGCTTACAGTAACACTGCATGAGTCTTGTTCTGATCACATTTCCCAATCTGCACTAATAAGAGGAAGTATAGTGGCAAACAATAGCGCTGCTATGACGCTTTTCACAAAAAAAAAAAAAAAGTTGCCACTTGAAAGGCCACCTCCAGGCCACCCCATCCCCCACTCAGGCTTTGAGTTCATGCTGACAGAAGGTAAATGAGAGACAGATCCAACAGCGAGTGAACCGAGAGACTCAGAGCTGATTTTCATACCACTCCTAAAAGCCAAACACCCATGGCAGAGGCCAAGCGCCCAGAACAGCCTCACCACCCAGTGATTTCTGATACCTGATCACACATGTAACTGCTTAAAAATGTAAGCCGGTGAAACATGCACATTGTTCTATTATTTTTACTGGTACAGCACCTCTCACAGACAAGTACTTGCATGTCAGCTACTCAGATGACACAGAGGTTATAGAAAAGAATAGTCTTTATTGTCATTGTACTATGTGCAATGAAATTTAAAGTGCCACCTATAACAGTGTATGAAGAGCGCATATAAAAAGTACATGTGAATTAAAAAGAGCATATAAAAACAGATGAATAAGATAATAAATACTGCATCCACACCCACCCACCAGCATACATTGAACAGTATTGCACAGATCCCCTAAAAGGGTGCATTTAAAGTCTTGTATTGGCAGCATTAATTGAAGCTATTGCGGTGGGACAGAAACTATTCAGAGTAAGATGAGACATTTGTTATCCGCCGCCCACCGTGGCCAGCAACAGCTGGAAAGCTGATGGGTCAGACGCACATTCATGCCTCACACGTGTGAACCATACAGAGAACAGAACACATATAAACATGCCTCGGCGAGATAGGCTGGTTCCCACAGCGAAGCCTAGGACTACAACATCTGGCACGTTCAGTTGAAGACATTGTCAAGAAGAAAACAATGACAGACACGGGACTGCCGATATAGGGAAATGTTGATGGGTGACAGGGTGCTTAAAGGATTGTAATGGTTGAACTGTCCAGCAAGCCCTCACAATGATGTGCACTTCCACAAAGGTCAAAGCAATCTAAACAAAAAAGTGGCGAACATCAGTGCCAACCTATTGCGGTCGATAGATGACAAACAATACTTGGCGACTATTGAACTTTGCGAGGAACCATGGTTGACTGCAATGAGCAAAGTGACCTGATCAAACTACAACTGTATCAGGAACAGAAAGTTTACTGGGTATAGTGTATACAGACCTAGTAAACATCGAGTCACCACGCGTAGGCTAGCCTGCATCAAATACAAGACGTCTAGAACAGCCATACTTTAATTAGCGATGTAATCTTGGATGGCAGTTACAAAATGTTGTCTGAAGGTCAGTATGACGACAAGAGAGGCACAACACAAACACAACAACATACAACACAAAACACGCATTTCGAATTAAGTTACAACATTTACAGTCAAAACGCTTCGGAAGCATTTTTTTCTGCCGTTAGTCGTCTACCCGCGGGACTCGACTTACTTGCATGGGAATCCTGCCAATCCCACGGTGTTATTATAGACGCAATGCAACATCACTAAAGTTAACGTTGAAATATGCCAAACTCGTTAGTTTGAACTTCTAGGCAATGTTGCTGGGTAGAGAAAGATAGACTGTTATACGGTTATTAAGAGTGGTGGGTGACCACAACAATTGCAACAATGTTGCCGCATAAATGTAAAGAGCGTCGACAAAAAGGCACGTTACTGTGAGATAAAGATCGTTACATACGAGGCCAACAGACGTTTGCCTAGAACATTGGACTCTACAGTAACTCAAAAACATGACCGAACGGACCGAAGAGCCTCAAGTAAAAAAATAACACAAAAAACACGAGGCCTGTGGTTCTCAAGAACGGGCACGGCTGAACTTCGAGAACATTTTTAAACCATACTTTAAAATGTATTTTCTCTTACCTCCTCCATATCCTCAACAATTTTATTGACTTTGTCATCATCTTCGAGTAGTTCGTTTAACTGGGTCATAGTATATCCACTCAACTTGCTCCCAAACCCAGACATTTCTGACACAGCTGTTCTTTAGCTTTCTGTCTTCACTGAGTGCGGTTTCTTGAGTCTGAACCTTGGGAGCAGCGCAGCTAACTGGCTGTGTTAGGTAGTTTTACCGGAAGCTGTAGATAGGTGGGGATCTCGTTACGTCAGCGACAGTGATATTGAAACAGATACTTGAGCAGCATAGGATCTTAGTGCCTGATTTTATGTCCTAATAGTAAATGCATTTTTTGTACACCCATTTCATGCATTTTTGATTTTTCTGTATTTATATGTGTACATTCATAACATGTGCAAACTGATGTCGCCTATTCCACACTTATATACTATACTTCTATGCCTATACTTACTTCTTTACCTTAAAAAACACAGTAAAAGGGAGAATGCATAGGTTACACAAGTATTATTATTGTGACAATGGCAGACTGTACGCTTTAGCTTGAACTATAACAAACTACACCAGTCATTTTGCAATGATTTATTTCATCTACTGAGATAATGCTTTAAAAGGACACTGTGCATTGTCTGATCATGTAATTACGATTACGGGATTTACTTTGCATAGATTTACATTAAATAATTTATATTTAAAAATCCTCGCTTCTTAGAAAAGAAAATGACCAACATGAACATATTGCCAAATTACTTTCTCAAAGTCTCTCTCACACTCTTGGTATAACACAACAGCATAATATACATGCTATACAGCTCTGATGTCTGTGTAGATTCTCATTCATCTAGATAATGTTAGTCAAAGGAGCTAAGTTGTAAGCAACTGGACTTATTCTTGGAGCCTGAAGACGTTGCACCTTTCATACAACTTAGCTCCTTTGAATACAGCTCTGATCTTTGTTTACAGTCTTTTAAAACTTTGCACCACAATCAGATTCAATGCTTTCCTCTTCACTCTCTGCTCTACCATTGATGACCTTCCACCGTGTGTCCTTTGGAGGGTTGAGCACGTCTTCTCCTGTCTCCATGCCCAGGACCTGCCTCTGGACTAGTTTAAAGTACAGCCCTCTGCGGGCCATGAGTTCAGTGTGTGTCCCCTGGTCCACTACAGTGCCCTGGTCGATCACGATGATGTTGTCTGCCCTCTCCACGGTGCTCAGGCGGTGGGCGATCACCAGCACCGTGTGTTCCTGCACGATATTGTTCAGAGCCTGCTGAACCTGGGGAACAGGTGAATGGGTGGAGACAAGCACACAATAGCAATGCTTACTAATTACAGTCCAAAAATAAACTTGGCAGAAGAGATCAGACAATGTCATGAGTGTGGACAATGACTGTATGGGTATGAGATTTACCAAAACTGCAGTGTCATGGTATGGCCGACTACAAAGACAAGGTACATCATGGCTGTAGTGTGCCTTTTTGATAAATAGCATGCATAATTAAGGCCTTTCACTACACACAGCAGTAGTTAGTAGAATAATATTCTATGTGACCATGCAGAACTTACTAGAGACTACACTAATATCTGTAAAGTCGGTCTGAACAATAATAACAGTAACAACAATTAGAGTTGTGCTCATAAGTTTACGTACCCTGGCAGAATTGATGATTTCTTAACCATTTTTCAGAAGATATGAATGTTAACAAAAAATGTTTTTACACTCATGGTTAATGGTTGGCTGAAGCCATTCATTCTCAAACACCTGTGTTTACTTTTTTAAAATCATAATGACAACAGAAATTAGCGAAATGAATCTCTGAAAAATGGTTAAGAAATCATCAATTCTGCCAGGGTGTGTAAAAACTTACGAGCACAACTGTACATTACTTTAGATAAAAGCTACATTTAGGTGTTTCAAATAAGCACACAAATAAATGGTTTAATCTGGTGCTAATGGTCACTTACAATATGTTCACTCTCAGCATCTAAAGCACTGGTGGCCTCATCCAGAATCAGCACACGAGGTTTGCGTATGAGAGCCCGGGCGATGGCAACACGTTGCTTCTGTCCTCCAGACAACTGAGCTCCCTTCTCTCCCACACCTGATATCACAGGACACAGGACACAAGTTCATTTACCCACCAGAATAAGTAAAATACAAACCCATCTCAGTAGTCATACATGTTATGAAGATACGTCATTAGCACCTGCAGTGAATGTGTTAGAATACATCTGCAGAGAGGAAAAGATAATGTTCTATTTTAAAGGACTTCTTCATAGGTATAAAACCACTCCACACTAGTTTACATGTTGTGATACTGAGAGCACAAAAAGATTCACAAGGAACACTAAGAATCAAAGGCAAAACCTTTCAGAGTCCTAGAGAGAACTGAAACTTTTTCAATCTTTATTCAATCTCCAAGCTTAACAGTTAGTATTTCAGCACAAATAATGTGCATCTTTGTACAGTACTGTTTATGGTTACCTCTAATCTTAGTGGTAAAAAAGGGTCAAATATAATGGTACTTTTGCATTCATAAATAACCACCCTGCTCACCTGTTTCATAGCCTTGAGAAAGGCCAGTTATAAAGTCATGTGCATTTGCCTTAGTAGCGGCGTCAACCACAGCATCCATGGTCACGTCATTTAGGCCATAACCTATGTTCTTCTGAATGGACCTTGCAAACAGCACTGGCTCCTGCCCCACAAGAGCCACCTTTAAGAATAGAAGTGGAACACTCTTACTCAAAGCACATTTGAACAATACTGCCACCTGCAGGCTAAAGAAGGGAAGTTAAACCACACTGCAGTAATGAGCCAGGCGAGGAAGTCGTGAAAAATATACCATTGTGTCCTTATGTACTGTAACTGTAACATGTTTCGCCGATCATAAAGATTTTATTCATAGATACTATTTAGATTGGTCTTCAAGGCTCTGTTTTATTTGAATCCAGTTCTAGAGAAGGCTTGTAATTCTGTTTGTTTGTGTTTCTAAGTGGAGTATACTTATGATTAAAAAATGGTTAGTTAGACACACCTGAGAGTGTAGATATGTGTGTTCATAGTCCTGAACTGGACGCCCATCCAGCAGCACTTGGCCCTCAGCGGGGGCGTAGAAATTTTCCAGGAGACTCACACAGGAGCTCTTCCCACTCCCAGACGGACCCACAAGCGCAGTCACTTCTCCAGGTTGAATAGTGAAGGAGACGTTCTGAAAAATGATGCCAGCATATATGACACGTACCAATAATCAGGACTCTATCAACATATAACTCTATAACTAGTCCAATCAGTCAAATAAGTCGAAATAACCCACTCATCAACCAAGTGTTTATCAACATCTGCCTAACAATCAACTCAGATTTATTTATATAGCACATATAAACAGAAAAGATTAATCCGAAGTGTTTATCTAAACAAATTTTGTTCGTGCCTTAATATAATGTTTATTCATCTACCATCCAAATGACAAAGTAGAATCCCTATTAAGCAAAATGGCTACAGTAAATCCACCTTGAGTATCTTTGTGTCAGGCCGTGTGGGATAGCTGAAGGACACATTTAGGAACTCCACTTCTCCATTCAACCTGTCTGGGGCTTCACTGCCACCCGGTGGATGCTCAGGCTTCCTGTCAATGTACTCAAACACCTTCTCAGCTGCCCCAACCCCTTGCATCAGGCCTGTGTAGACAGATGCTATACTCTACAACACACACCACAAACACAAAGGCGGAAATTTAAGAAAGTCGCGTACGTGCAAACAGACGAAACTCAACAGCATTCACACTTACACATCCACAGACATTGCATCAGGAAGGGTTATAAGTTGTTTCTGCACAGGGCCAAAGTGTTGTAATGGGAACTTGCTCAAAGAGCAGTTCTTACCTCTAGGCACTCTCCTATTTCCAGTTCATAGATGACAAAAGAGATGAGGGTCCCTCCACTCATTTGACCTGTTAAAACTAGGTGGCCCCCGTAGAAGAGAATGGCCACTTGTAATGCCAGTTCTGATATCTAAGCAAACACAAGAGGCAAACATTCAGTCTTTACAACATGCAACAATTCTCATTCAAATATATCTGAGTGCATACAGACATGTACACTTTCTTAAAAATGTAGCATGAATATGGTGTTCCTGGAAACTACATACACAGCTGGACCACATGTAACAGGAGTAGGCCAGTGCTTGTTTCTTATTGAGCTGGAACATGTCCAGCAGCTTGCTGTAGTACGAATCAGACTCCTGCTCCTCGTTGGCAAAGCTGCGCACAGTTCTCATGGCTGATATGGTCTCCTCCGCCACCTTGTTGGCCTGGGCCAGAGACGTTTGCACCTCTTTGGTCAGTTTCTAGCAACATTGACGAGAACGTGAAATTAAGTGGCAGCATTGGCAAATGTCAGTATTGTGACTGCTAGCAACAACCATTTCTGATAAAATACTGTCATACTGTACCTTCAACCAATAAAGATTAAAACGACATAACGCATGAACATTTAAATACAGCATAACTTTAATGTTAAAATGTAAGACAACTTTATTCATTATCTTTACATCTTATATCAGCAGCGTGTCCTCTATGATTTTATTCTAGTGGTGGTCCTCTATGATTTTATTCTAGTTTTCTTTTGTCTTAACAATGTTTTCTTGTTTAGGTGAAATTCAATAAAGCTTTTTTACATCTGCTTTTTCAAAAAAATACACAAAATATGGGAATGTGTCATCATTTTCAACACACAGACACAAATGCGTGATAATGGGAGAAATATTTGTATGAATGCATTGTTTTTACATACAGTACTTTACCTTGTAGTATTGGCCATACATCTGTGACACAACTGCAATGTAAGGGAAGCCCATGATGGTGACCAGTGTCAGTTTCCAAGACATTCCAAACATGAATATGAAGAACCCCACGGCCTTGATAAAGCTTCGCAGGAAGAGGTTCACGTTCTGCGAGATCAGGTCACTCACCTGAGTGGTGTCAGAGGTCAGACGTGAGGTGATGTCACCTGCAGAACAAACAAATTACACATCATTTACGAAAATATATAAATAGGGCAGCTGTGGTCTAGTGGTTAAGAAAGTTGGTCTTGGAGTTTGGAACGTTGCAGGTTTGAATCCCGCCCTACACCCATGGCTGAAATGCCCTTGAGCAAGGCATCTAACCCCACATTGCTCCAGGGATTGTAACTGAAACACTGTACCTAAATAACTGTAAGTTGCTCTGGATAAGAGTGTCATCTAAGTGTAATGTAATAAAAATAAGGATGGTGTGAAAAAAGGATATTTTTGTGACCCACTCTATGGGCTTTTTTCTTCCTATGGAGAATCAAGAACATGCTCTGGGCTATTTATTGTCTGTGTATCACATGAGACGAATCAGGCATCAGCAATTTCTTGTGCTTGTAGAGGATCATTTATCTACACAGAGTTTTGTTTGGCTAGATCGATTTGCAAAAAAGACCTTACACAAGCAAATCCATACTTGCATGTCATGATATAAGATTCGCTAACATTTGGCTTGACTAATAAATATCAAGGATTTTACAAGAAAATTGATATTTTTCACCAGTAAGTACTTTTTCTTTTATTAATTTGATGTTTTTTTTCTAACAGTTATAACTAAACCAATTTATAATAATGATAAATAAATGAAAGGTAGTCACATCACATGGCTCAGTCACATCACCTGTATGGTTAGAGTCAAAGAACCCAATTTCTTGACGCATGAGTGATCTGAACAGAAAGTTGCGTAGCCGGATGTTTAACCTGGCAAAGGTTATGGAGAAGACTCCTCCTCGGAAACCAATGGCTAAAGAACTAAGACAAAACATGACATAGTTACAACATGAGCTCATAGGTCACCTTTACACACCAAAAGCTATAAATATATTACTAACAATACAAATACACACCTGATGAAAGCCAGTGATGTTAGTGTGATCATGGGCTTTGTAAAGTATTCCATGCTTTGATGAATGACTATTCCATCAATCGCTTGGCCAGTGTAATAGGGTATAAAAGCCTCACCTGAAAGATTTGTTTTGCCATTAGAACACTGCACATCAAATATTGTTGTGCAACATGAATCTATCTGTCAATAAGTTTTTTTTAGTCCCAGGGAGGATGTTGAATTCAAATGGATACAGTTTGACATCAGCAGACTCAACAGTACAAACATTTGACTCAATTCCGAAGACAGGACAGACTGGCTATTCATCACATCATCAAGAATTCAAGGTAGCTGCTACATGAATACCCTAGTTTTCCTAGTAACCATAGGGACATTTGTGGTGGCAAACCTCATTAACCTAAATACAGTAAATCAAACTATTTGGGGTATTAAGGTATCAAAATGATATAGATATAACACTTACAAACAGCAGACAGCACAAGAAAGAAGAAGGCAACAGAGAGCAGCCGGGCATCCTTCCTGCAGTAAGACAGCAAGCGCCCCAGAGTGGCACTGGAGTTTGAATACTCCTTGGCCCCTTCACTCTTCTTGCGCTTCCCGCTTAGCATTTTGCTCTCCACTTCCTCCTGCTCAGAGCTGCTGTCATCCAGCGGGTTCACTAGTCTGTCCGCCTCTCCCTCGCCGCCACCGCTATCACTCACGGAGTTAGAGGTCTTGGCCAGGTTGCTCCAGAGGCACATGGTCGCCACTGCTGACACACAACTCCAGGAGACCAAGCTCAAAAACCAAGGGTCATGCATGGTAGCTTCCTGCTCCGAGAAGATCAGCAGCTTGGTGAGAGCGTAGGTCATGACGATGAGGCAGATCAGGGTGGTTAGTGTGCTCAGTTTGGAGACCCTCTGAGGGCCATCTACTCTGTTCCACAGGACCCCTATGGAGGCCCCAAGCAGCAAAGTAACTCGGACCACCAGGGTCGCCCATAGATCCAGGCTTGAACACAATATGTCAAACCTAACCAGTTCATCTGCAAATATATGAATTTGAGATCCATGGATGTATAGAATTGTTGTGACGATAGTATCAGTGACAACGAAGAAGAGGTTACAACTCAGCACAACAGCAGCTCGCATTGTCTTTGTTTCAAGCTCCACAGTCCTTCATAAATCTTTTGAAACGTACTAAATTACAGTAACCAGCGCAATCAATAATAAACGAATATAGAAACATCAACTAACCGCTTATTTTACTCTATCTACACTATCTTGTAAATAAATATTCCCAAATGCATTGCGTTACATTGTGGAGCGCGTAATACGTTTTATTTTTCTCTCGGTGAACTTGAAGTTCATCGGAGCAGTCCAAAGGGAACCATACCTCTTTCTGCTCTCCACTATACTGTTAAAAGTGTAGGAAATTTCTTCCATGTCATTGTTACCTAACACATCTACGCTTTAACGCAAATACGCTTATGAGCAAGAATGTACCTACTGTGTGGGGGTGTTAGGAGACAGGTTACCAGTTACTTAAATACCCTATTCGCCTCAGAGAGATAGACTGCCACTTCAATGAACATAACGCGGTGACTGACAAAGCCATTAGAAAACGGAATTTTCTGAAAGTTTAAGTGTCCCTCATCTTCACTATCCCGCGAGGACGATGCCATTGCCAATTCAGGCAAGTAGAGATGAGATGACAGCAACTGCAGTACTACTGGAAAAGCCGGAAACATGGACATACACACAGAAGCTCCACCCTTAAATTCTGGTCTGTCGAATCACGGCCGACTTTCTCCACTGTCACTTAATTCTGCGCCTTTTCTACAAAAGTTAAAGTTGTACCTTTTTTTACGAGAAAAAAAAAACATTATTCCACATATATGCCACATTTTTAAAGATTAATTTTACAGGCAGATCGTCTAACAACGTTTTATGTAACACCCTTTCTGGTTTAACTGAGGAGGTCAATCTAAATTCGTATTGCATCAGTGTGTTTTAACGGATAGGTTATGTAGTAATATTGCGCAAAACATATGAAATCCATTGAGTCAAAATCAGTGATGTAATTTACAACGACCACGTTTGTCCACAGCAATTACGAGCAGTCAAGGCCATAGACCATAATTCTGGCCGTCTTTGATTAGAGGTTACTGTGTTTGGGATAAAAAAAAAAAACAGAAATATAATACAGATAGCCACATTGCTGAGGCATTGTAAAATTACATTGCTCAAAATGTCGTGACTACTTCTCTTCTTTCTGTCAAGAGCACTCCTTTTATTAACAGATCCTAGTAAGATGCATTAGGAGAAAGATGCATTGTATGGGTGTGTACATGTAGGTCCCTACGTGTGTATGTGCTTGTCTGTAAGAATAAGATACTTATTAGGAGGCTATTGATTATATGTTTTGATATTATAATTTGACAATACTATAATTTGATGTTTTACAATGGTATACACAACATATGGAATTATACTGTTATTACGTATACAAATATGAAATGTAGTAACTGTTTCTATATTTTGACGACTAGTTAGCACACTAAAATGAATTAAAGTGCTTTTACAGGAGGTCTACAGAATTAAAATAACGATTTCAAAATGCATTGATTAATAATTAACAAAATTAGTTGACCATTTAAAGAAAGTTCACTCCTTTCACTGTCAACTAAGATCAACTTAGAAGTATACAAATTCTCTGGATAAAACTCACGTCTTGTTAATTATGTACATGTAATATTTATGCCATCATAAAATCCTACACATGCACTATTCATAGGATAATAAGGAGGTAAGGTCCATCATGTTTTATAAATGAATCATTTCCACTTTTAATCCTTAAAACTGATTAAAACATCATGCCAAAAAATCTATCAATAAAATATTAAGTATAGTAATAATTATTAACCATGATACAGTACTGGTACTGTAGATTACCTTAATACAAACAAAACTATGTCAAAAGGGTACTCATGAGGCTGCGTGAACTCACGATGTAATCACTGCTACCAGCCTTTAGAATTTAACATTCAAAAGAGACAGAATATTTACAGTATTTTGAGAAATTCATCAAATGATTGTTAATGGTACATCACCTATACTTGCCCCTAATAACTTAGGAAAAACATTCTAAAGGTGACACGGTCTTTTACACCATTACACCTAACTGTCCAACAAGTAGGCCCTCCGTCACCATTAGGAGAGTATCACTGGCTGATCATTCCAACTAATAGCCTGCATCAGCATCTACAGTTCCAATGTCCAGCACAGTTTACATTTGAGCTTGACCGCATGTTCTTATTTAGCCCCAACACAACAAGCATGCCCTGCAGAGCTGTCAATACCGACTTCAGAAAGTAAAATCTAACACAAGTAATATTTTACTAATTAGCTGATCGAACTGTGTGATGATTTGTGTGCTCATTAGAATCAGCTAGTTCAGAAAATGTTTGTATCAAATATGACAGTGTTTTTACTTTCTAAACCTTGGACTGACACCTCTGTGTTCCAGCCAAAAATGCAATACGGGGAGAGGTGGACATTCGAGGTTCAGAAAGTAAAAATCCTGCCACATATTTGTTCCTGCCAATTCACTACACCAGCTGATTCTAGTAAGCATGCCTTTTCGGATGGACTAATTAGTGATCATCCGTGTTAAGAGCACAGGCAGAGGGAATACATGGTATGACCTTTAGTTTCTCAAGCCGGTTTGTCAACCTCATACATAAGAGAGGGACATAAGAGCCCCTTCACAGCTTTCTCTTTCAGCTGCCCGAGGTAGCTGCTCGGAGGCCTTTCCTTTTTGGGAAGCTTTAAAGATCAGCAGTTTAAACCACTGAGGTGTTCTTTTACTAGTAATTGTCATTAACACTCATAGTATCCAAGTCCTCTTCACTGCACTTCAGAACCTGGCAGCGAATATTCCAAGTCACTTTTCTTGCCATCACCACCATTCTGCTCTGTAGTCAGAACTGTATCCACTGGAAGGGAGAGGAACAGGCTGTCTTTAAGTTTCTTACATGGTGTTGAGTCCTCATTACCAAACAGAGGTTCTGTGACCTCATACGTGATGCTCCTCATTCTTCGCTTGGCATTCTTCTTTTCTTGTTTGTAAGCAGCATTCATGTTGGCTAAAACCTGAAGAGTTAACATCATATGTTTCGTATTAAAGCACTTTAGTTATCAGTCTCCAGGAGTGAATGGCAAACATGAACAACAGTGAAACAGGAAGTACCATCATCAGACCTACCAGCTGTCTGACAGCATTATGTTGTTCCTGCATGGCAGTCATAAAATTCATGATTCCCTCTGCAGTAAAGGGATATGTCTCCTCGCCATCCTGAGCAAGCAGGTCCAGTTTTATCTGGTTAATCAACAAAAATGAACAAAAAAACGCTGACGGCACAAAGATTTTTGCTTGCATATAGTTGCTTCAAGAGTTATACTAATTGCCTGGGGATAAAACTGCAATGTTAATTAAACTTGTGGTAGTTTTTTTATCACTTCCATCATCAATGGTTTAGATACATGCTATAAAAAAGCAGATACACTTTTGTTCATAATTATCACAATATTTTTTGTCATTCCTGAACACTAACGATGAAGAGCACTAGAAACATACCTCTTTGGGCATACTGGCTTTCCTATTAAACATTAGGCAATATGGTGTGAATTTGGTGGTGGGGTTTGTTGATGTTCGAAAAAAGGACAGCACTGGATCAATGAAATCGTCCCAGGCTAACTGCTTCTCTGCCACAACGCCCTTGATGGCATCCCTCAGGAGGCTACTGTTCTGGTCATAAAGGGCATTCTTTTGAGGTTGGTCTGCAGAGGACACCTTCTGAACTATGTTCCATCTCTCGCTGAGGTGCTTTGAGACCTGTGAGAGCAACACAAATACCAAATTCACCACAGCTTGACAGAAAGGTTATCGTGTTGCAATCTGAATAGGAAAGGCCGGGCATGTACCCTCAGCATACCTCTTCACAAAATTCTTCTGTGTGACAGATGTAAATTGTTTTCAGTGACCCAAACCTAGAAGAATACCATTTTTTTCAGTAAGCAGTGATTTTGTGCTATGCATATGCGGTTTGTGTAAGCGTCAGCTGCCAGTGACAATACCTGTAAACAGATGTGGAGATGCACCGTGCAACACAGAGGGAATCTTTCCGTTGGACTGGAAATCCCTCCACCCATTTGCTAAAGTAATCAGTGATTACAACCACATGTATGTTTCCAGCTGGCACTGTCCCAGGAAATGGACCTAATTACACAAAACAAATAATAACCAGCTGAGTACATCTCTGCTGTAGCACATTTCATTGTATATAGGCCTTATATATTTGCTTTAAAACATTACCTAATATTTCAACTGCAATAACTTCCCATGGTCCATCCACCTTTATTGGCCGAATTATTCTGGTCATGTTTTTATTCCTCTCTGTGTGCTGGCAGGTCTCGCATTCTTTTATCTGAAAAACAAATACTCTCTTAAAGATCACAAACAATGTAAATGGATGACATCTGATACGAAGAGCACAATAATAACAACATTTATTTACCCAATCTACCACGTCTTTGACTATCCCGAGCCAATAATATTTGCTCTGAATCCTGTGCACAGTCTTCTTTTGTCCGAGGTGGTGTCCAATATCATTAAAATGACTTTCTAAAAATATCTGACGCTTTCGTTCTGATTCAATCACCACTTCTCGCTTCTCATCCTTTTTGGGTCCAACATAATATAACCGTCCATCTGTAAAAGTGACAAAGATATCGCATGGATGATGCACGAAATAGTTTAAAGGAAGTTTGCACCACAGGCACTTTAACTTTTCTATAGATTTTCTGTAGAGATGCTAACAAAGTGTATTGATATACAAAACGTAGGTCTACAGTAACGGCAAGATAAACTGACTATATAATATAAAACAATACATATGCAATACCGTCAATGATGAACTTCTGGGCGTAGCGTTTAAGATTTTTCTTTCTTATTGGGTTCATAGACTGTGGGTAGCATCCCTGTGCAACAAATGTATAAATATCCTCGAGTCGGTTGGAGCTTGATTCAACCACCTCCTCCTCAGCCACTTGTATGGAATCTACACTCAACATCGTGTAAAATAAAAGGTAATTTCAAATTCATACATATTTATTGTATGAAGTCTGATGTCAAAACCACACGAAAGGAATAGTTCCGTGACTGTGCGGACGGTCACTTTTACTGATGGACCAGGACATATTTTAAAAGTCTCTCTAAACATTTTCAAAAACCAATTCTCCATCTGGCATCTCTGTCACGTTAGTGCTGTGCATAAATAACTACATTTCCCACCATGTTTTATATTGATAAGATTATTTTAACAATGGATACCTATTAAAAGAATGAGTTTTTCTTTCTTATCGGACGAATGTATGTAATGGACCCAAACAAATGTCGTCACATCCGAAGGCTGGGCAGATGGAAAAATGGTGTTTGTTTTCTTCAGTTCAAAGGACCATGCATGAAGACATCTGCTATTAAATGACGTTTGGTTGAGGTTAATATTTTCAACATATCAACAAATCATGCTAAACAACAACTGCCCTGTGGATAAGTTCTACATTTGTAATTGCTTTTGCACTGACAATATTTTTCTTGAAGACTACAAACTTCATGTTCGATATGTGTCTGAAGAACAGTTTAAATGGGACTATAAAAAAGTAAGTGAAATCCAATTACAAGTATAACGTTTAATACTGTACGGAAAAGTTAAGATTCTTTCTTATTTTAGATTTTGGGAACCATTGGTTGCACAACTGTCCCCCAGTTCGATGTCGTCCTTCAAAAGGTTTGTGTGATTTTAGTCACAGTTTACACTATCGGTATTTACACTGCACTTACTTATTTGTGAAACGACTGCTTACAGGTCCGTGCAGAAGTACAAAGGCGTAAAAGCCTACGTGTGAAATCAGAAGAAAGAACAGCCTACATAAAAAAGCAGTACATACCTCTATATCCTCATGTCTACCACTTACAGGTAAACACCACAAAATCAAAGTCTGTACCAAAACCAACAATGTATGTCTAATGTAAAGTTCAATTCTTGTCTCCCATTCAAATTCATTGCAGGAGGATTATCTGGCGCCTGAATTTATTCAAATTGTGCAGTATTCATTAAGCAACAGTGCCACCCTGGATGGATTATTGAAACTGATGCAGTCAGAGACTGGTGAGTATACACAGGTTGCCGTTTACACTCTTTTTGACATCCGTAAAAGACGCTGAATGTGTTTTGTAATAACAAATTGCAATCCATTCATCTGGTTGCTTTTGATTATAGCAGCAAGAGTCTATAGGTTCCCAGTGTTCACCAACGAGTTCTGCCACAAACTCATAGAAGAACTGGAGCATTTTGAAGAGTCAGACACACCTAAAGGAAGACCCAACACCATGAACAATTATGGGGTAAACCTGCAGTTTCTAATTATTCTGATCATCAGCACAAAAATGCACACTGTAATCTCCCCTTTGGCTAAACTTCTTTCAGATCCTACTTAATGAACTCGGCTTTGATGACACCTTCATTTCTCCTCTGCGAGAACGTTATCTGAGTCCCGTGGCGTCCCTGCTGTATCCTGACTGTGGTGGGAAGAACCTGGACAGTCACAAGGCCTTTGTGGTGAAATACGCTATGAATGAGGATCTGGACCTTAGTTACCACTACGACAATGCAGAGGTCACCCTTAATGTATCACTGGGGAAAGAGTTCACGGAAGGAAATTTATATTTTGGAGACATGAGACAGGTGGGTGTGGTATTGAGACACCTGCATTGCTATTGACAAGGAAGCCATTTGTGTTCACAGGATAGTTACCAGATATATGTGAAGTGTGACTAAACCAAACTCCCACCATTATTCACTTTATTATTTATTTATATTTACAAGTTTTGCTTTATTTACAGTCATACAGTACATGTACTGGAAACACAGTAGTGACAGGCTGTTTATGAAACCATTCACCAATCAACAGCAACAAAACCCCCAGATGGCCCTATCACAGTGTGCCTTAACAGTGCATTCTGCCACGTTGATGATGCTCCAGGTGCCGTTGAGCGAGACGGAGTGTACGGAGGTGGAGCATCGTGTGGCCGAGGGACTCCTCCATAGAGGGCAGCAGATGCACGGGGCTCTGCCCATCTCCTCCGGCCTACGCTGGAACCTCATCATCTGGATGAGGAGCTCACAGGAGCGCAACAGGCTGTGTCCCATGTGCAACAAGAAGCCCACGTTGGTCGAGGGCGACGGCTTTGCCGACGGGTTCACCAAAGGGGACGTGCCGGGCGAGAGATCGCTGTGTGTCTTGCACTGAGGGACGTCCGTGCTGCTTGTTTGGGATGTTGCCTTGCTTTGGCTTTTATAGATAGAACTGGAGGTATTTGTTTATGGATTTGTACAATCTTTTGCCTTTGGTGAGTGTTTGTGTGCAAAATGTATATTTACACAGTAGCACATTTTCTGAATGTTTTGTGATTTTATGAAGCATAACATGGTGCAACTATTGCTTTTGCAATGTTGTGATTGGCTGTTTATGTTTGAGTCTTGTAAATGCCATGTACATGAAAGTACTGTACATGTAATTGCACATGCAAAGGTTGTAAAATAATCTTTTAAAGTAAGAGTCCATGCTGTCAATAATAATGTAGATATTTGATTTAAATAAAATACGCAATAATACTTCCATTCATCTTTGCTACAATGTTACACTGTAGAAAACAAAAAAAATATTTTATAATGTATTAGATTAACAACCTGGGTATACAAAATAGATTTTTAGTGACACAACACGGATAGTACAAACATACAAAATTGCTGGGCAAAAGCAAAATGGGAACAAAAACATTTGCATGGCATTTCTGTTAACAGGTGACAAATGCTATACAATATATCCTCTGGTCACTTTGAATAGTAGAAATGGATACCTTTTAAGTTGTAACCAAAAACATTGGCATTTAACCTACAGTTTTGGAGTTTCTCACTGTCTAGTAACCCAAAACTATTTGTTAAATAGACATATTTGCAATACATTGCATATTGACGCACATTCACACAAAAAATGCTGATAGTGTAACATGCCAACTACAACTACTTGTAGTAAAGATGGCTAGTTATTGTCTAGGAGGACAAATATTATGTCATGTTACTGAGGATAATATGAGTTTTGATTTGAAGCTATTTTGGTTGTTTCTTTTCCCCAGATCTTCCGAACGATAGAGAGGCAAGAAAGGAAACAAAAAGACCTTTCTTGCCCACTAAATAATCAATAAACTGTAACAGCACCACTTTTTGACTTGAGGAAAAACCCATCACTTTCAGACACAGGGAATCCCTCCGATTATCCAACATTCTCTGAAAAGTTAATCTGAGTGGAAAGTGCAAAATAAGTATATTATTTACATACCTATCATAATATTAGGGGATAGATATATATATACGTATAGATAGATTTGCATAAAATATACTCTCTTTTACAGTACATACATACAGTACTCTGTCTGTCTGAAGAATCTCTGGCATTGTGTGGTTTATGACTAGATGAAAACAGCATGGTCCGTTTGTTCACTGAGGACAAAGGTTTGATTAGTTAAAAATCTGGATCAAAGATTGGACTTAGTATACAGTTCTTACACACAACTCTCCATTTCTGATCTGCTGTATAGTGAGTATGGAAATCCATGTGAAATGTGTCTTGTAATTTCCTTTGAAGTGTCCTGTCTGCACTTTGGTGGGAGTACAGAGGACCAGAGTAGGCCAATGGTGCAGCAATTCAGACCACTACAGCGTCGTCTCACTGCTCATGTCTCGGTGCCGCATGTCTGTGTCCGTGTCGTCGTAGTCGGACTCCATCTCGATCTTGACCTGGGGCACAGGGCAGGACATGCCACGACTCATGGGCATCGCCGGCGACGACGGGCAGGAGATCTTCAAGTGCAGCGTGATGCTGAGGAGCAGCAAGTTCCGGTTATGAACGCGGGACAACGAATCAGGCCAGTGATGTGATGGTATAGGAAGAGGAAAGGGGAGAGAGATAAGGGAAGCAAGTATAAGGGAATTACAGCAGAATAAGGAAGACAGTGGGCACAGCAACACAGTCCAGAGGAATGGTAAAAGGAGAAAGAGGAAAAGGGATACAAAAAAAAAAGGGAAAGAAATCAATTTTGCCATGTTGGAATCTTTGAAGTTGATTATAATTGGCACACATTGTGATTTTGGGATGAGCAGGATGCAGCTTGGCATGCATGTGTGCTACAGTAATCCAACACAATTCACCACCATCTACCATGTTTATGGCCAGAGCATAACATTCCTAGCAAAAAAATATAGTGGTAGAAACTTTATGATGTTTAGCCTTTTATGTCTTATACCAAACACACTAAAAAGCAATGCAGATCTGAGCACCATCAGCCATGTCCTACACTAACAGAATGAAAGCAACACAGAGCAAAGGCTTCACTCAGATACACCAGAATTGAGGTATGAATTTAGGTATGTGTTCAGAGCAATGAACCAAGGGAGAGAATGAAGGGCTGGGTTAACAAGCAGATGGGCAGGATGTCACGACAAAACACAACAAAACACGCCACACAATATTAGATTCTGATCCGGTGTGGAAAAGACCCGATCGTGGTAATTTGAACTTTTTTAGGTGGATTAAATCCACACAGAGGAAAAAGAAACAACCAAAAATCCCAGTGGTGCATTTTGCAAATTTCAGTTATGGCTTTAAGTACCTAAGTTTAGACAAATGTTTTTGGACCAATGTTTATGTCTATATTTCTAATTCTGAACCGTGACAGTATTCTACAGCTGCTAGAGGCTTGCTGTGCCCCTTTGGCCACGTGAGGTCACATGAGCCTCGGCGATGGAAAGGAGGTCAGTGTATCGACCTGCGTGCTGCATCATGTCCGATCTATGATTCATATTTGTCAGGCACCATTAGGGGCACACTCAGTAAGTTAGTATCCTTGACAAATTGTACATGGTTTATGGTTTTTAAACAGAAACGTATACATTCAGACTTTTTTTGTGTGAAAATGTTTCAAGAAACAATGACAAACGTGTTTGCCGAACAACAGAACATGAAGATACAAGCTATCTGATGCTTAAAAAGTTCTATCTGCATTGCTTTTAAGTGGATGGTCAGAACATTAGGGACATTATATGCTGGAAAAGGTAATGACAGCTAACAAATGCTAAATGTAAAACTGAAAACAAATTTCATATGGGTTGTGTATCATAAAGATAATATATTAGCTTAAAACAATAAAAGTATTTGTTACTTAAAACAAGTCTATTACCCTAGGTATGTGAACAGATAATGTGTTTCAGAAAATCCAGAACAGGAAGTTGGTAGAGAGCAACTGTGTCACTGCACTTACATTACAGGACAGATTGTTACTGAAACGTCAATAGTAAGAGTAAACATTAGCATGCAGGCAATCACCGAAAAATGAAAATGTGTCAATAGTAATAACTGCCAGGCTGGCAATGTGCAGCCCACTCTGAGTTGTCATCTGAGGCCTGCAAGAGGTCACGGTAGGGAACATGGAGTTTGAGCACACAGTACCTGCGGTCCAGGTCAGAGTCGGCGGGAGAGCAGTTCGAGTACGGGTGGTATTTCTCCTGGAGAGACAGAGTAAGGAATGTTCATTTTGTGTCCAGAAGGTGGCAGTAGTAGCACATTATGTGGTATGGTAAGCTTAACTAAGCCACACTGAAAGCAAATGTTGTGTGTGTGTGTGCGTGTGTGTGTGTGTGTGTGTGTGTGTCTGCCCGTGTGAGTAGAGCTGTGGTTGTATGCAGAATGGTGAAGTTAGTGCTGTGCCTTAGGGGCTGTTGAGTATAAAACCGGTGCATTTTAAGGTGCTTTAGGGTGTAGCTTAACCTGAGCAATAACGGACGCCAAGTTGGCAACCTCTCCAAAGTGATCTTACCTCATCCTCGCTGTCGTCTGCCCTCGACTTCTTCTTGTCCTTAACTGTCTTCTTCTCATCCTCTTTCTTCTTCTTTTCTTTCTCGGGCAAGATATCATCTAGCCAGGCTAAATCATGCTGCGAGAACACCATGTCCAGCATTTTACGCACCACCATCAGTCCTAAAATCTACAACAGAAAAAAGCCACCCACGCCATTAGTTCTGGTCATGAAAAGCACACTTCAGTTTAACTTCTTAAATGATAAACCACTAATGGAACATTTCTTCAGAGATCCTTCACTTAGACCCTTGAGATAATATCTTTTGTACAAGATCAGAGATCTCTTGCAAAGTAGTCAGGGGTTTCTCTTTTTTTGTCTCCTAGAGAAATATCTGATGAGCATTTAAATTACCTCAGATGTGCACATGGGGCTTCATTAGCCTCTGCTATGAATTTGACATCTGAAACCTTTACAAGAGAATTAGCGAGAGAGTAGTGCAGCTGGTGTCCTTCGGCATGACACATCACCTCTGAAGGTGTCTATAATACATGCATAATATATAACCTATTACACACACACACACACACGCACAACCTCACATACACACACACACACGCACACACACACACTCACATACATGAGCACACCATAATCATCATCATCATCAAGTTTAGATCATGCGAAGTGAATGTCCTGGGATTTACCATGACAGGGAAAATGATGGCCAGAAAAGTGGACTTGAGCACCCAGAGGACCACGAGGCACAAGATCTGGATGAATGTGAAGAGATGAACCCGCCTCAGAGGCACGTGGCGCAGGTAGGTGAAGTCCGGCTGGTGTTTGGAGGGCATCATGAACAATTTTATCCGGTCCCAAAACTGCACAACAGGAGGGGTTGTGGTGGAGAAAGAGAACCTCATTATTAGGCTTTTACTGTCACAGCAATGGAGTTAGCCCTACAAAAACCCTCACTTATTCAGACACCATGTTTGAAACCTCATCGTTACTGTAGGGGGTCTCATTTCGTATTCATCCTCTGACTAATCTTCCATTAGACAGGCTTTACTTGAAAATGGCATCACATTGTGACATTTAATGTGATTGCTGGAGTGCGGCGCGGAAAACACCTGGCAGGTCTGGCAAACTGCGCAGCACCCATTCTCACCGTGCTTGACAAGAGTACAAGAATTCATCCCAAAATTGCAGGCGGCACAATGCCAGCGGCATACAAATCAGCAGCTCTTCCCGGCACCCGCAAACAGAAAGTTGATTATTTGATCATGATTCTTGCCCAAATGAACAGTTATAGCCCCAAGGACAACTGTCACCGCTGGCAAAAACCATACAGACTGGCTTTCACATCTTTACTTGAGGCGTTAGTTGGCAGAATTCAGACTTTTTTTTATGATGAAACCATTAGAGGATTGGACACTTAAAATCCATCCCTGTCAATGCCTTCCAATGCACACTAGACTTCATAGTGAAACATCTGCAGCAATTGTATCATGTGTGATGACTCAGTGCAAAAACAAAAACAACAGATGTCCAAACAAATTCCTTAAAATCTAGTTCATTAATAATCATTTCTGTATAAAGCTGAAATTGCAATTATATGACCTGCATTCCTTCTAAATCTGTTGGGACAGGGCAACTGATATGAATTATTCACAAATCTTACTTATTTTTGTGTTATGTAACAGTAAGGCCAGTGTCTAATCTATTTGCCCGTGACCTTTGAATAAGCATACTAGTTTTGAGTCAAATGTGGAAATGTTTCAGCTGTGCTATATGCCATACTTATGCATGGATTGAGTCTCGTTACCTGGATTCCATTAAGAGAGGCCACACCCATGTACAGGAAAACTCCATACAGTACTGGCATGGGTATGTACTGTACACAGAGGGAAAAAGACCCACAAAAATGATTTACAGTAATGTGCAATATTGAAATTATTAAACATATGTAAGAGATGCTGCATTCTTATATTATGATTTCTGGTTATATTATGTCGTAATTTATGACCCATATACCACAAACCCAAGTGTTCCTATATGATAATTCTTAAACAAGAGTGATGTTCAGGACTACACCTTAGGATGACACTGAAGAGCCCTAATGTCCTGATTAATTTCTCACCTGAAGTACAGGAGCCAGAAAGATGGACACTCCAGTGAGGACAAACACAAGAATCCCTGTCACTCTCTGTTCTCTGCATTTCAACAGAGAAAAAAAAAACAACACAGACTTACATCAAACAACCATTTGGAATTCAAAACCAATTGAGTTTACCTTTTCCCATTCTCACTTTGTGTTGTCAGTCTGTATGTGTCTCTGTCACTGTCTCAGTTCACTAACCTCACTCCAAGAAACTGAGGCTGTTCTCCCGGTGCGCTGGACTCGCTCTCCATCTTGAGGGAGTCAATGTGGGCGATGGAGATGACCGTGGCGGCTACATACCAGGGTAGCCCCATGAAGGAGCAGGTCGCCATCAGAATGCCCACCCACATCAGATCCAGGTGATACCCACACCCTTTCTGCAAGAGGAAGGCAGAAAAGAAGAATAAAAATAAATAAAGGCAAAGAAGAAATCACAAAAGTACATAAATGAAAGAAATAGGTATGCCACACTTGATGGGTGTCCAAAAATGTCTAATCATATTTTTTAAATTATATTTTGTTTAACCATTCAATAACTGAAAGAATGTCAAATAACAACTGTCAAAATGTTTAATGGTACACGTACCTTCAGTTTGTTCTCTTTGCGATTGACAATGACAGCACTGATTTGCTGGTCCATGAAAATCAGGATGGTGACGAGCAATGCTGGAACAAAACTGGCCACGTACACCCACCAGGGGTTCTTTCCAAAAGGTAACACGATCCAGCCTCGATCTGGACGGGTAGGCTTCATAGAGGCAGATTAATTTTAATCAACTTTTTGTTCATAGTGCAAAATCATCATATAGCATACTACCACAATACACTTCAAAACAAAAAAGTGTAAACTAGTATAATAAGAAACAAAATAATTAAAAAACACCAGGGAAGGTTAACAACAAAAAAGAAGCAAGTTAATATATATACTAATGATGCCATTACAATAGACAACAATTAAGTACAGTGTACATGTACTCAATACCCAAGTCTATAGTTCAACGCCATAGGGTTTTCATTGTGAAACCTTGGATTCATCAAATGATATGAAAGATATAACAACTCCAAGCACAGTGAGAGAAAAATGTGATGTATGAGAAATACACTTACCTTGAACTCGGTGGGCACAATCAGTTTAGGGGTCTTGAGTCCCATTAACATATCAAGTCCCACAAATGTCATGATTGACATGAAGATGGAGAAGTCGCTGATGAGTTTTCGAAGCTGGACATTCCCAGATATGCCAAACACAAAAAAATGGACTTGCATACATCAGTTTGCAATATGTGAGTTCAATGAAACTGATTCTTTAAGTTTAGTTATGACCTTTATGCATATGGGAATATGGAAACCTGTAGCTGCATGAGAAAAACAGGCAAAATAAGGGCATAAAAGCAGCATATTTGTGAGACTCATCTGTTATGCATTCGACACAGCACACGAAACCAGACATCTCTGAACATTTCAAATAGTTATTTGCTTGATTTTCAGTTCATTTTGAATGTCTGAAAACACACAAAGACAGACTGGGGAGGTAGTTGCTGGCAAACTCAACGAGGTGTTAGGATTTAAATTGAGCATTTTGGATGTTTACAACAAAACATTAAAATATGAAATTTCAAAGAAAACATATTTCCCCCAACCATTCAACATCTGACATCTGTTGAAAAATGAGTTTGTTAGCCAGGGAATGGTACACTAGGAAGAGCATATGGGATATGGAGCTCTGGTTAACACATGAAGATACTATCAACAATCTGTAAACATGTAACACTTTTCATAACATTCAGCAAATATCTTATTTTAATGGTATTCCACTAACATCTCCTCTCTTACGTGTACATTGCCTTAGGGTGCTGTTAAAAAAACATAGTTCTCTTCCACAGCCCAGACCATGATATATATATATGGGGTGGGGGGTCAGTCAAACAGAAGTTGTGTTGGACAAACATGTCTGCTAGAAAAAAACATAAATCACAGCTAGCACCTTTAAGCTTTAATGTTTCACTACATGCAGTGACATTTTGTGGAGAGAGATGGGGTAGGATTAGAAAATGACCTCAGGCCAGACCTGAACCCAGGTGCCTATATTACGGTATGGACACTTCAGCCAATGGCATCACATAGTGTTCTTTTGAACTGTTGTTGCTTGGTGCGGCCCCTTACCCTGGTGGGGAAGTACCGACTGAACTTAAACTTCTTCAGCGAGACAGTCATAGAGTAGGTCCCGAAGAAGAGGATGAAGGACATCAGAGCCAGGTCGGGCACGTACTTGCAGGACTTGCCCACCAAAGTGCCCCCGTACTTCACACACTCCTTCTTACTGATCTGGGTCCAGTCCAGAGCTGTAATGTTTAACTAGGAGATGAGAGCGGAGAGAGAAAGAGAGAGGTACAGGGGGGAAGGTGGAGTGGAGTGGGGTGGTTTGGGGTGGAGTGGGTTGGGGTGGGATGGAGTGGGTTGGGGTGTTGTGGGGTGGAGCGGGTTGGGGTGAGGTGGTGTGGGGTGGTTTGGGGAGGTTGGGTTGTGGTGTGGTGGTGTAAGGTGGGTTGGATGGAGTGGGTTGGGGTGGGGTGGTGTAAGGAGGGTTGAATGGAGTGGGTTGGGGTGGGGTGGTGTGGGGTGAGGTGGAGCAGGTTGTGGTGGGGTCGGTTGGGGATGTGTGGGGTGGGGAGGGTTGGGGTGGGGTGGTGTGGGGTGAGGAGGAGAAGGTTGTGGTGGGGTTGGTGGGTGGTGTGGGGTGGATCAGGGAGGGTTGGATTGTGGTGGGGTCGGTTGGGGTGGTGTGGGGTGGGGAGGGTTGGATTGTGGTGGGGTCGGTTGGGGTGGTGTGGGGTGGAGCGGGTTGGGGTGGGGTGGTTTGGGGAGGTTGGGTTGTGGTGTGGTGGTGTAAGGAGGGTTGGATGGAGTGGGTTGGGGTGGGGTGGTGTTGTGGGGTGAGGTGGAGCAGATTGTGGTGGGGTCGGTTGGGGTGGTGTGGGGTGGAGCGGGTTGGGGTGAGGTGGGAAATCAAAGGAGGTTACAGAGACAAACAACAGAGAGGAAAAAAAAAGAGAAAGATAAAAAGAGAGAGGAAAAACACCCATGGACATAGAGGGATATGAAGGGAGTGCGCATTTCTAATGTATGTCTCTCCCAACAAAGCCCTCTTATTCAAAGCAAAATCCACCTTTTGAAATGTTACAACAACAACAAAAACTACTACAATTCAATTTAAATCATGGAAAAAAATATTTTTATGAAAAAATATCCCCCTGTAAGATAGTGACATCTTAGGAGAAATCAGCCACTTACCCCAAACAGAGCAGAAGTGTTGTCTGGCACTGGCACTACAGCAGGGAACATCATTGAAGCCACTGCAGACAGAGAGCAAATGAAGAGGAAGGAGGAGTCAGGTATGTGTGTAGCGAACAGATAGAATGGGATTCAATTAAAACTATTGATACAAGCACTGACTAATACTCACTCACATCGGACAGTGGCCGAATGGGGTTAGTGCAACGGAAACAAACATGAGACATATCAGTTAAAACAGTCAAACAGAGCATCCTCAAACACATCCAGACAAAAACTTCCTTTCTGACTGAAGCATCCCCCCTGTTGTGCTTGTTTTATGCTAATTATGCATGGAATGAGTTTTCAAATATAATACACCAGAAATATCATTGCTGATTAATTTGAACATACCCCCCATCCCACCTAGCCTGGTAAACCCGCCCCTCGTACTTCATTTCATTTCGTGCAGAGGGTCTGGACCGGAATCTCTTGAGGTACATTTGCGATGTTCCAGAAACATCGATCCAATCAGCGAACAGAGGGTGTGTTCTTTAGCTGTGACGTTGACCTTGTGTGCTACATTTGAATTGTAGTGCGTAGGTAGGCTAATTGCATACGTGACGACCAGGCGTTAGCGATTGGGTAAAGGCAGAGGGACTTTTTTTAAAACTTCAGCAGAGTCCACACCTCCAGCAAATCGTTTCTGACGGTCTCTGTTCCAGACCCTCTGCACGAAATGAAATGAAGTACGAGGGGCGGGTTTACCAGGCTACATCCCACCACCCATACATGCAATTTCTACACAATGTGCCAACAATGGACTCACTCGGGTCTGGGGCGACACACTCGCACTTGTAGGCGGTGACGTAGTCGGGCTTGAAGTCTGTGTTGATGGGGTAGTACTTGAAGGCGCCCACCATCTTCTTGATGGCGTCGGAGATGAAGATGAAGGAGATGAGGCTGGAGAAGCCCTCCTCGGTGAAACGCGTCATGTACTTGATGATGTAACTGGCGTCGCACGCCACCAGAATTAAACACTGGACGCACGAATGCATGCCGATCCACAGTCGCAGCTCCATGTAGTCTATTGCATTGCTCCTGTTAGGAGAGGGGGTGAAAGGGGAAAAGTACAGGAAGATAGTGCTTTTGCAACATGATTATGCTTTTTGTGCCCCACAAGCAGGCCTGCTGACAGGGCAGGACGAACGGGTCACTTGTCCCAGGCCCTAGGACAGGGGGGGGGCCCAGAGCTGGTCCCTTCTTACATCATGGGCTATGGGGTGGGGGGGCCCCCCATCAGATTATCTTGTCCCGGGCCCAGTCATTGTCAGCGAGCCTGCCCACCAGGTTTTATTGACGCATAGGCTTTTTGCTGGTTTGCATGTTGTATGTGCCCTGTATGGACTTAGTGTATGAGTTTGTGTATGGGGTTTGTCAATGTTTCATGGAGTTTATTTATGGAGGTCGAGGCGAGCATGTGCTTCTTTGTAGTCATGATGAGGTAAGAAAGAGAGGGATGCTCACTTGCTGAACTCATAGAGCAGTTTCTCAAAGATGAGGATGGGCCCGGTGGAGCTGAGGATGATGAGGGGCTGGCCACTGAACAGACAGAAAACTGTCCCCGCCAGAGACGTGCCCAGGAAACTCTCCATCACTCCCTAAGGGACACAGATATACAGAGAAGGCAGAAGGGAAACAAAATCATACAGTTTTGAGAAAACACAAGATACCTGTGCACCTGGGAAGAGTACTTCTGGGAGAAGAGATTTAAGTCTTCCTGACTACAAACCTTATTCTAACATACTATTGTTTGGTAGAATACTAGAGCACTTTAGGTTTACTTTTGTTTTATTATTTCCTGAGTCCTAAATCCATCGTCCTATTGTTGGGTTTGTTTGCTAAGTCGCAGGGTCTAGTTGGTCTTTGAAAATTTCAGGACATATACAAAAACCAATACATACATTAAAAAAGAACAAATTAAAATGCATTAAAAAGACTTTAAAAGATTTTACAGATAACTAATTATTCCTGTTTGTTGGCAGCAAAAGCTGTACCTGGTAGTTGTCAGTGGCATCTCCCAGGAGACCACCAAAGGTGATGGCATTGGTAATGCAACCCAGGTAGATGAAGAGCACAGCAGAGATGGACTGGATGTGAAAGCCCTCATAGATGTCACTGGGGAAAAAGGGCAGCTTCCGCTTGATGTCCAAGAACAGACCACCGCAGAATCTGTTGAGCAGCCCAAACACACTTTTTAAAAAGAGATCTTGAGGTTGTATTCCAGTTTTCATACAAAGCAATGAGATTTGCTTCAACTACAATTGAGATGAATATTTAAATATCCAGTTCTTAGCTTTTTTTAGGGACCACATTTCTTTGAAGGAGAGTTTTACTGACGGTTCTAAATCATCGGTTTTTATTTTACACTTCACATACTGTTTACCTCCCTTTCTTTTTACCACTGCACTACTACTTCAAGACATCTCAATATTACCTCATTTGTCTCTCTAGACAACCTCTGTACCTGGAGTGGGGTATAAATGTTTACAATAACATTTAACTAGCCTGTGGCAAAGATGTTGTTCAAAGCTGCAGGAAGGGTAACTAGAACATCTTTTTGTAAGTTAAAATTACTTTTTCTTTTGGAGACAAAAGTTTCATACCCTATTTTGTCTCAGACTGTTTCTCATATGAATTTTGGGAGGAATGTCTGTGATTAGGTTGAGACACAAATGAAACAACAGAATCACATCTAGCTCATTTAAGGTCTCAAAGGTCCATCTGTGAAAACTAAACCTTTTCTTTTTTGGGGGAGCTTAGTCAGTCTGCACACTATTAAAAACAGAATTAGACACACCTCAGGTAAATTAAAAGGCCACACTATCTACGAAAATAGTTACCATTTAGAGATGTCAAAGTGTCTGGCAACAGAGCACTTAGGCATAAGTCATTTGGCTAAATTCTCCCACGGAAGTGATACGCCAGCGCAAATTGAGCTTTGGAGGCTGATAGAGAGAGCTGTAGCCATATGCAAGTCAGACAGAGCCATAATTAAAATGTACTGCGCAAAGACACTTCAAAGGCATTGTGGTGTCAGGCAGTCAGTTCTCTGCATAGCCTACGTGTTTAGAATGAACTCCCAACATCAGCCATATGTAGGACAACTCCTCTCAGGGGCAATTATGTGCCAATTCCAAAAGGGGATAAAGTTGAAGGGAAAACAAAAGTTAACTTGCTAAAGTAAATGAAGTGGACATTTGTCTGCAACCCCCTTCACAGTTGACTTGGTGGTCGCTATGCTAAAAGTAATGTTTAGTTTTGAAGTGAATTTGGATTAGGACTAACTATTGCTTAGCTTAAGTGTGGATTTGCGTCCTGTGGTGAAAACATTCACCCTAGACTCAGAATACACCTGCACATGGAAAAAATTCTGAAGGAAAAAATTGTGGAGAGATCAGAGAGGGAGTAGAGAGATCACTCAGCTGGTGTCATAATATTTATGTGGAGTTAAAGCAACACTAAGCAGTTTTTTCAACCTTAAAAGTAAAATAATTCTGAAATAGTTTCTGGGTGAAAGACACTTCTAAATTTGGTTCTTTGCTGCCCTTAATGGGCTACAATCACAATAAGTTTGGAGGAGAGGGCCTTCTTTCTATAGTTTGAATGAGATACAATTCCGATTCCAACCTATAGGGCGACTGAAGACAAAAACTAGTTAGTGTTGCTTTAATGTGAGAGGCCATTTATGAACTTAAATAAAAGCTTATCCCAAATACACACTGCACCATTTAAACACCAGCAAGGATGTGAAAATGCTGCTCTGTTAAAAATCAGCAATTGCATCCTCAAGATCAAATATTTTTATACTTAACCCATCATGCGGGCTTCAAATTGGAAACAATGATGATGGGCTAGACCTGACATGTTTTTTCTTGCTTTTCTCTTTCATTTTATATTCTTTCACTATTCTATCATCAGAATGTTACTGATTTAGTGTCACGTACTTTCTTGGCTCTGACACTGATTAGTTCTTTTTGGGCAGAGTTAACCATGCCACTGGGTCAGTCTCATGAGAGAGTAGGCCTGTAATGTCCACCATGCCGCTCTGCTGTACCTGCCCGTGAAGGCCAGCTCCTCTCCCAGCTCGTGTGGTGCTGGCATCTCCTCGTCATCGCCATGGCCACCTCCTCCGCCCGCTGCCCCATTCATCTGCCCCAGCTCATTCAGGGAGAACACCGACTTCCTGTCCCCAGAGGAAGATATGCCCACGCACACACAGACACACATACGCACACACACACACATATGCACACACATGCACACACACATACGCACACACACACATTGCAAAAACACATGCACGCATGCAAACAGATCACAATCTGACATGTAGGCTAAAACTTCTAATCAAAGCAAATGTTTTGTGACTGCCATCAAGATGGGATTCAAGCGTCCTGTACCTTTTGTCAGCGGAGGGCACTTTTTTGGGGGGCTCAATGCGTATCTTGGGGTCCCACTCCCCCGGTGGCAAAACAATGACCTCATCCAAAAACTCATCAATGCCGGCAATGAGATCCTCGCGATCTCTGGCTTTGTATGCAACATCACTGAAGAGCTTTAGAGAAATGAAAAACCAGATGCCAACAAGCAGGGATGAACATGCAGGAGAATACATTCATATGATTTATCTGTAGTCCTCTAATCCCTGCAATCAGACAGAACTGAGCCATTTTCAAAGTGTCAAAGTCCCCCCTCCAAAAATAAATAAATAAATAAATAAATAAAGAGACAGAGAGAGAGAGAGAGAGAGAGAGAGAGAGAGAGAGAGAGAGAGAGAGTGAAACAGCACAACGAAAGACAGAAAGAAAACAGGGCAGCTAAGGGATTTCCATTAAAGCCCTTTAACGAGGACTGGTCCTGAATACTCACATCATCTACCATCAGGGTGGCTATGGCCCGGCCTATCTCATTATAGGACTTTGCCTTACCAAGCGGTCCCAGGAGAACAAATAAGAACCTTTTATTGAGGACAGAAAAGTATAAAAATGAATTAGACCCGTCCAAAACCCATTTACTGAGTACACGTTATGTAATGTATGGTTAATACATCCATTCTGAAAAACAGGATAAAAGGATGATATGGAGGCATGCTACCTGGTTGGTACAGGGACCTCTGTCAATCCTCCAAGTGTGGTTGCCTGAGCCAAGCGGACAAAGGCCACAAAGGGTTTGTCCAGGAAATCAACTTCTCCAATCAGGACGTTTGACGCCTCTGCATCTCGGGGGATCTTTTTTATGAATTTGTTCCTCAGCTGTGTGGGGAAGAAGGAGAATCCAGGGGAAACACGTCAAACCAAAAGGCATATACAGTATTTATTTCCCATAAAGAAACGTGTCTAACTGGGGATAGGTATCCTCCATCCCCCATCTCATTCTTGTTGATATCAAGAGGACCGTCTAGGAAGCAATAGTGGAAAGATATATAATTTACGTTGAGTTTATTGCCACGGGAAATACCATACAACTACACCTGACCTGTATTTGTGTCCAGTGTGTTTTGCTGATACTGTACTACTGTTTACCCCCTTGCAATTTTTGATTATTGGGATCTGTTAAAATGATGTGCTTTAGTTTTTCAAAACCTATTATCTTTCTCATATTGCAGATTTTATGAATACTCAGTCTCTGTCAAAAATCAGAGTAACTGTAAGACTTTATTTGGATAGTACACCCACAGAGACTTTACAGATCATTTGCTGAAATTCAGTTTCATTTTCAGTATTGATTACTGACTTATTAAACACATCGTTTCAACAGATAGTTTAAACGTCTCATTCCATGAGAAACTGTTTAGTACTTGCTCTTTTTGAAATACGATATAGGTCAGTTCAAGTTGCATAGGCATTCTGCACGTGAAAATGCTCCTCTACCCCGACCGCCTCCATTACTCAATGAAGGAAAATAGGCGGAAAAATGAGAGAATAAGCAAAAGGCCAACAAAGTGACGTACGTTTGTTAATTAAAAAAGCCATGCCACAGTTGTGATTACCAGAGGAGTCTTGTTAGCGCACACATTCACTTAGCAAAATATAGGTAAGTATGTGTGATTGTGTTAGAACGTTTAAATCTTCTATTTGGCGTGCTATAACCGAATGGGCTTCGAATGATTGTAGCCTGTGACTAGCATAGCCGAGAACCTGTCATTCTCCCTGCTCCATCTCCTCCACCAAACTAGAACAGCCTGAAAAAGGAGCACTAAAGCATTTTTTTTTCATCAAAACCAACTCACAGGGCATTCATTAATACTAGAGACCACCGCAAAATTAATGAAAAAATGATGTAATGAGACCTTTAACAATAGTCCTGTCATCTGTAGACAATCTATAGATCAGTAGGACTATCAAAATAGTGTGATCAAACACTGCCAGAGATTCTGCACACTAACACTGTTTTCTGATTGGTTAGCTTC
This sequence comes from Coilia nasus, assembly GCA_027475355.1. Taxonomy (NCBI): domain Eukaryota; kingdom Metazoa; phylum Chordata; class Actinopteri; order Clupeiformes; family Engraulidae; genus Coilia; species Coilia nasus. Next base: position 22,731,088 of record CM050217.1, read on the forward strand.
TGCTGTAAACAAAGGTCTATGAGAAATGAGAATGGTTAAAATACTCTTGATAGCTCGTATGGTTAGTCTTTGCTAAAGATTTAGGCTTTCATTGTCATATTGTCTTTTTTATATTGGTTTCTCTTCAGAGATTCAGGGATTTTTTTAAACCTACTTTTTGTAGTAAAAAATCTTTTTTTCTTAAGTTTTTGCAGAGGATATTGTACATTCTGATCTTTCCTGACAAATGCTGAGAAGTATATAAATATCTCTGCTGATCCTGAATGCTAAAACTGTAGCATGGCTGTTTTACCAAATGTTGCGCTGGCTGGTGCCAGACTGCCTGTGTGCATGAGTGCGGATGTGGGCGCCATGGAATGGTGCGGGTGCACATCCTGATGGGTTGCCTGCCAGTCTGCATGTGAGAGCGAGCGAGGCACGAGGATGCACTCCCCTAATGGCAGCTCAATGATGACCCAGACAAACCCCACCCGCCCAGCAGCGCATACACATCTCCCCTCCTCACTCTGCTGTTATATAGGCACACACACACACACACACACACACACACACACACACACACACACACACACACACACAGAATCACACACACACACACACACACACACACAGAATCACACACACAAACACACATTCAATGTACACATACACACACAAACACATGCACACACACACAAACACACGCACACACACACACACAAACACACATCCAATGTACACATACACACACAAACACACGCACACACACAAACACACACACAAACACACACACACATCCGATGTACACACACACAGATGTGCACACATGCACACATATGCAAACTCTATACTGTCTACAAAACCCTGCGTAATATTAAAGGCATTAGTACTTTCAGTGCTGGGTGCAAAATTTTACATATGATCATCCAGACATGACATTTTGCATGTGGTTCATTAGTCTGTTAATAACAAATGACATTTTCCAAAGAAAAATCCTACAAGGCGTCCATTTTTCAAAATGACTGTGGACTTTGTGCATGTTACAGTACCTGTAATACTGTAAACTGTTAGAAATTAATATATGTTCACTGTTTTCCTAGAAAGTGTAGTTGCATCTTGTTAACTCTTAGGACGATAATATACCCGTTTTAGGATTGTAATTATATTATGACATATTATTTTAAATCCCACATTTATGATTAGCAATGTGAAATGTATAATTATGTTATTATGACATAACTGTCATACTGCAGGTTAATGTTCAAGACGTTTACAGTATATTTTAACAATTTACAAATTAGTTGCCCCAGTGTTACGACAAGTGTGTGTGCATTTGCAGCATTAGTGTTTGGTTATCAGGATGTTATTCAGTCATGTTCATGCTTGTAAATATAACACTATATTAGCAATCAAAAGGTAGTGACATATTTTAAAGAGCTATACTACTTCAAAATCCATTTTTACTGAGAGTACAGGCCTATTGTAATACATTAATAGGTATTTCAGCCATTATGTTCCTTCCATTGTTTCTCTCCTATAACAGAGCAAAATATTGTTTTAAAAGGTCAGCGTAATTCCCATAGAAATCGGCATAGCTGGAACAAAAGCCAGCTCTGATCTCGTGTCAACAAGCCATTCCCTACCAAAAACTAATACTGGTTGCCAGAGTAACTGCAGATGAAAAAAACACAAAGCCTAAAGCAATACAAATAATTGTCAGTGTAAATATCATAGGATATAATATGAACTCCCAAAAGGCATGGCAAATTTCAGGCTTTCACTCAACTGCGCTGTGCAGTGCAATCGCACAAAATGATGAAATGAGGGCAATAACACAGTCCCTGAAGTGTTTACCTGGTCGGTGCTGGGTGTGTCAGCAATATCATTCATACTGCGGCTCTGGGCATGACCTGTAGCAAAAGATGCAGGCCTTATACAATCCGCTCAACCACACACACACACGCATATATGCAACCTGCTCCTATACGTGGCATTTCAAGTTAAAATTCCAATTAAAATGAATGCATGCAAATTAAAATGTGTAATGGAATATATTTTTCATGTGTGAAGTTCATGGATGCTGTTGACTTGTGGAAAGGGGGTAAAGGGTATTTCTGCCTTAGCCTCTTTTAGACTCTTTCACATGCATGCTGTTTTACTCTGGTGTAAGAAATGAGTAAAATGAAAAAGTAGAGAACAGTGAAACAAGGAAACACATGCAAGAGGCATAAAAGGAGGTTGAGTGAGGAAGTCAGTGGCTGAATTACCAGAGCCAGGGTGATCATACAAGGGCGATTCTAAAAGACCAGCTTCATCCTAAACATCACCTTCATCCTAACCATCACCTATTCAACATGCTGCCCTCTGAGACGAGGTTGAGATCCATCAGGTGCAAAACAAATAGACTGAAGAACAGCTTCTTTCCATAGGCAGTCAGAACTTTATATTCACCGGAACAGTGATGATGCTTTTCAAATAGTCATGTTGTCACTTCTCTGCTGCTGATGACTAATGTTGACTAATGTCAAATTTGGCTTTGTCACCTCACTGCTGCGGTTGGTTATGTTCCATATGGGTTTGTTCCGCTACGCCTTACTGTACAATACCTACCGCATAATGTGCAATACCTACCTCATAGTGCAGTATTATTATTCACAGCCTCTGTACATAGCCCACTTACTATCTATTATTTATGCCTTTGTATATACTCCTTGTTTCCTTTGTTTTTACAATGCTTCTTCACTTGACACTTTCACATTTGACACTTTTATCTTGCAGCTTTGTGGCCTTGCTGTCTAATTTCATTGTACAGACAACTGTTCAATGACAATAAAGGTCTTGAAGTGTCAAAGGGAAGTTTTAAATTAGCAGGTAAAGAGGTAAGGATGGAGACTTACGTAGACGGCCGTAGTTGCCTGCCTGTTTGGAGCGCAGGTCTTCAGTGGAGCGGTTAAAGTTTGGCGGTGGGGGTGGGGCACGGTTAGGACTGCGGTCTGGAAAAGAAGGGGGGGTTGGGTGGGTGGGGGGGGGGGGGGTAGATAGAGTAAAAGTCTGTCCAGCAATCCGTGTGCAATGGTAATGATGCAGCGAACAGAAAAAACTCATAGAGGGTCACAGTAATTGAGGACATTCACACACACCAAAGGTGCTCTCCCACACAACTGGACCATGCAAAACAAAGACAGGAAATACTGAAATATATTAGGATATATTAGGATGAAAGTGATACATCCACTGCCCCTTTGGATAATTATTGAAATATAGGCTTATATAGTAATTGTACTATATATATATATATATATATATACATATACACACACACACACACACACACACATATGTCTATCTCGAGTCTTAAATCTTGACTTCACGAAAGGGTTGATAGGCAATGAGCACTCACTGGCACCACCAGAGTTCCCACCGCCTGATTTGCCGATGTCTGCGAAGGAGCGGTGGATGGGCTTCTTGGTCTGGTGCCTGTGCTTCCTCAGCAGCACAAAGCTGATCCTGTCTCGCAGTTCTGGACCAATTATTCCCTCCTCAATCTGTCTCTCGATAATGTCATCTGGAAAAAAGAAGCAATTTGTTCCATTATCGTGAGCGTTTCTTAAAGAACGATATGGCTGACTTCTGCTTCTCTCTGATCCAGCAGAGCAATAAATAAAAATTGGCGAGCTACAGAAAAGCTAATGAATCACTTTTTACTTCCTCCATCCATTACGGCAGACAAAGTGATAAATAGGTAGTGACGCTCCACCCTTTAACCAAGTGTAAAAGTAATCTTTGGATAAATTATTTTTCATACAAAAATCTTCAATCAGCAGAACTTTTCATATTTGGCTATCAAACCTTTAATTCAAAGTTTAGCAGCCTATGACACCTCTAATGTTGGTAACTAATGTTTGTGCTCAGCCACATTTTAAAAACCTTTTCTCTGAAAAAAAAATCTGAAAATAAAGTTTGTCTTGAGAAAGCAGCTTCAAAAGTGCTATTAGAAAACCACATCCTTTCGTTTCTCTACAGAGCCTGAGGTCTTTGACCACCACACTTTAATCTTTGATTTACCACTGTTACACTTATAAAAAGAACATTCCGTTGTACAGGCAACTGTTTAATGACAATAACAGCCTTGAAGTTTAAAAAAAAAAACACTTTTTCTGCCACAGAGAGACTATTTTTTATTATTTTGGGGGACATTTTCTCTTGTATGTACGTGGATTTAAATCCGGGTCCCCAAAATATAGTATGGGCGCCTTTTGGGAGCCAAATGTGCCACAGCACCGCCACCCCTTCTTCCCTCCACAGAGAGACTATTTGTGTGGCAAAGCTAATGCGGAAGACAATCATGCTACCTGTGATGATTACTCCTTTTTTTTCCCCTGCATGGCACGGTATGTTCCTGCTCTGTTCCCTGACTGTACCCTGTGACTCACCCACAATCTGCGGTAGAGAGTAGCCCTCCAGGTCAAGCAGCACGCTGCCTGTTTGTAGACAGGTGCGCAGCTCAAACAGGCTGTGCAGGGACAGCGTGGAGACATGGGGCTTGCTCCACCTCTCCCCACCTTCCTCCACCTTCTCCTCAAACTTCACCCACCTAGGAGACAGGCACAGGGAAGAGAGTCGCTCGAGAGCACAGTGGAGATTCACTGTCAGTATCGGGTCTGGAAGGTAAATATGGGTCTATGACTGCTATCTGTGTGTGTGTGTGTGTGTGTGTGTGTGTGTGTGTGTGTGTGTGTGTGTGTGTGTGTGTGTGTGTGTGTGTGTGTGTGTGTGTGTGTCTACAGTATGTGTGTATCTGTGTGTATGTTTTTGTGCACGTATGGTGTGTCAGTAATGTATCTTTCAGATTCACACACACACATTTGCTACCACACCCTTGTTTTTCCCTGTGAAATGCTTTATACTATGTGTTTGGTCAGACATGGGATTAGGTCTGTATGTGTGAATGGGAGGGTAAATGGAGCTGGAGAAATGCTACAGACCAAAAACACCAGAATTGACTCCCACAGAGTTGATTGTAACACCTGTGAGGGTTTATATAGCTCCACACTCTCCAGAGTTAAATTAACACTTTCAAAGTGTAAAATAAGCCCGACTCTGGACACCAGGGCCGCCGTTAGAAATTGTGGGCCCCCTGAAAGAAAAGAATTTTGGCCCCCCACCCCAATCATGTCATAGTCCTCTGTGGGCCCTTGTGAAGCTCTGTGCCCCTTGAATCATCCTGACCTACACCATGGACACCAATTAAATCCAAAAATTACACAAATAAATAACCCAGAAATGTTAACACTCCAATTTGTGCTGTGTACCTGGCTGACTCCTTCCACTCCAGCTCGTCACCCTCATGCTGCAGTGTGTCCATCTCCGTGAAGAGTGTCGGCGTGGGCATGTCATCGTCATCGCCCAGGATGTAGCGAAGCCGCTCAGCTGCAGGGGACACTGGAGAAAGACACAGGCATGTATTTTATTGTACTTTTTGTCTTTATTGCAATTTTTCCTTTAATCTCTGTACACACTTATTCCTTTTAGCCTCTATGTGCAGCACTTTGGATCAACTGCTGTTGTTTGTAAATGTGCTTTATGAATGAAGTGACTTGACTTGACTTGACTTGACTTGACTTGACTTGACTTGACGTATGGTGACCTACAAGTCTCAGATCTGGTTAGCCGATGCAATACTATTTGAACACAAACGCTGCTGTCTTTAAATGACATGAAGTGGCCTATGGCAATGAATATGATTTTTGTAAAGCAATTACTGTGAAGCTCACACACACACACGCCGTTTGATTTACCCACACACCTCAGACAAAGCCGCGACGACCAGCCAATTCATCAGATTAACCTTCACCGCGAGTAAGCCCCAAGCTGTTTGTAGCTTTTGAAATGTGAGCCCCCCCATTATGTCTTGGTGTGTTGTTGGTCCTTGACTAGAGTGCTCTGCTAACAAATGGGGGCAGAGTGGTTTACTTCGCATTTTGATTCATTGTGCCTCCCTGTCCCCCCGTAGACTCGAGCGGAGCCCGCTCTAATGCCCTTAAAGGCTGTTCTGAGGGTTCAGGGCAAAGGGGACAAGGAATGAGAATGACAATCATTTCCCAGACAAGACACATCAAAGTAGCGAGGGAGATAATGCTCCCCTTCAGTTTAATTGCAGCTTTGAGAGGAAGTCGTTTGGCCCACTCGCTGAAAGTCATTTGCAACTTTTTAGCCACTCTATACATTAAGGGTGCGACACAGAATTCGTCTCAGAGGTAGGAAAAGGACAAAAAACAACAATGGCTTTCATCTTGCACATCTGTCAGTTTGACACAACTGATTTACCTCTTTCCGTCTTCACAATAAGCAATCTTTTGCTACCATTTGTCTTAATTTTACAACAAAAACACCTGGTGGTGAATCTCTGGTCACACTATACTTAAATGTTTCCCTGTAGAATATTTCCAGATGCCTAGAACATAAATAAAAAACAAATCTTTTAATCTGTTGAAACATTGTTAAATATGATGAATGTTTAAGGGTTGAGGGTTGGGTTTGGTGAGGTGAAGGCGATAGGCCATTCAGAGAACAACAGACAGAAAGAATTTTAACCAACCATCAGTAAAGTCCCTGTAGACAGTCTATCAAAGAAACGTGTTACCAAATCTCTTTACAAGCTTATCACTTGTATCTTCATTTTGTTAAACAAAACTGTGTGCCTTCCTGCAGTCTGCACGCATGGGGACCTTCAAACGAGTGTTATGTGTGAGCTACACTGATCGGTGTGAACACAGCCACGGGCCATGGGCGGTGCTACATATTTCGAGGCCGGCCATGTAGCACCATGGAGCACTGCAGGGCCCGGCTTTGCAGCGGATAATTCAATGCTGAATGCTGTGACCTTTCAATAATGCATCCCCAGCTCTTCCAAGCCTCTTCCGCCACACACCAACATAAAACACACACACACAGCCTGCTTGGGATTAAGCCCAAGCATCTTGCAAATGAGAACACAATAAGACACCACTGGGACAGAGTCGCACTCTGAATGCTTCAAAAAAGCCCAAATACCAAAATACTAAATACCAAAACAACAGCTAATAATGAACATCTGTGTAAGTGCTATATTATAGCTGTGTGTCTCCCTGAAAGACCACGTTGACTGAGTACTGCATCTCTAAATCAGCATAAATTTACATATGCACATTTCACTATACATTTCTGCGAGGTGTTTTTGGTTAGACCATTACTTTGATGGCAACAAGCTTGCGATTCACAGCATGGGGTTGATTCAGATGTTTTGTATACGAAGGGTCAATGGCATTGATTTGCCCTATTGATGTGAACTTGGGAAATGGATGCCGTGTGTTTTATTGTCTGTGTGTACATGCTGACAACAAAAGTGCCTGGTGGTCAACTCACTAAGGTGGTTGGGTGGATACGACATAGTTAAAACTACCCCCCGAATTTGTCATACAGACAATACACACAGTCATACACACACACACACACACACACACACACACACACACACATGTACACACAGAAAGTGTATGAAAGAGAGACAGAGAGAGAGAGAGAGAGAGAGAGAGAAAGAGAGAGAAAGAGAGAAAAAAGAGAGAGAAAGAGAAACAAAGAGAGTGAGTGTGTGTATGTTTGTGTGGGTGGGTGTAACAGAGAGAGAAACAGAGAGAGATGGAAAGAGAGAGATAGAGAGTGAGAGAGAGACAGAGAGAGTGAGAGAGAGACAGATGGAGAGAGAGAGATTATAGGACCATCCAATGCGATCATTATTACATTATTTTAAACTGAATGTAGTGTAGACAAGGGTACTTTTCAATTAAACGGAGTGGTTTAGTGTCACTCTCTCTCCCTCTTCACAAACCACTTACGGTTAAAGAGAACAGCACAGCAGTGGCCAAAGACTTTCATGTCTGTGGCATCTATCAGTCCTGATCCTGTGCTTTGAGTGTAATTCACTTCATTAGCTGTCATCTTAATCTATCCTTCAAGTCATCCTCAAATTATAAATGTATTAGTTTTCAGATAGTTCAGTGCGGTCCATCATACTTCCCTTAATGACAACACAGCATTATAGATCATGATGTAGAATTGTGGCAGCAACCTAATTAAATTACCACACACAAATTCAAGTTCCCACAAACATGTGCACCACACACACATAAGCGCATCAACACAGACATTGCTCACGCATGCGGATACACACAAAGACACACACACATAAAGGATACACACATCCACCCCCTCCCCCATATTCAATATCCCACATACACACACACAGACACACACAAACACATTTACACTCATAAACAAAGAGAAAGAGAGACAGTAATAGCAGTAACTATTTAGCTCTATGGCTCTCTCTCAAACACCAATTTTAAAACAGAAAAACTGGACACACTTATATGTGTATGTACACACACACACACACACACGAACACACACACACAATTTTTTGTATCCCCCTCTTTCCCTGTGCCCTCTACACACAGATCATTATGCCCTTAAGGGCTCCCTGTTTGACTGCCTGAAACATATAGGACATCTATACGTGACCTTTTACCCTCAGCCAAACAGTCTGCCACAACTCAACTCCTGATGTGTCATCTTCAGGCCTGGGCTTGGACTGTGGCTGCACCATCTCAGCTGTGAGAACGGCCTGTTCAGCCAATCATCAGCCAGCCCTGTCCTCAAAGATACACAACTCCTGCTCTAGCAGCAGAGTTGTATCAAAACACTCTTAGCTGAGACTGCGCCAAATTTAACCAAGCGCCAACATAGCCTGGTAAACTACACTGCATTTCGTACAGAGGATCTGGCTGTTCTTCCATTGACATTTGTCTTAGGCTGCATCTTGCCTGACCAATCAGCGAACAGTTTCTTCCTGAAAGTGTAGACTCTGCTGAAGTTTAAAACGATTGGATCTGACTTTACCCAATCTCTAACGTCTGGTCATGACGCATTCAATTAGCCTTGCAATAAGCCTGGAAATAAGCCTGCCTACGCACTACAATTCAAATGTAGCACACAAAGTCAACGTCATCGCTCACGAACACTCCCTCTGTTTGCTGATTGGTCAGGGAAGATTCTGCCTGAGACAACTATGTCAGTGGAAGAACAGCCAAACCCTCTGTACAAAATGCAGTGTAGTTCGAGCGGCTGGTTTACCAGGCTAGTGCCACCGTGCCCTGACCTAAACAAAAACAAAAAAACAGATAGACGTAAAACACTCACTGGTCCTGGAGAGGTCAGAGGGCAGGCTGTGATCTTGCGGGTCCAGGCTTCCGGCCTCCATGTCGTACCTGTCCCGCTCGTCCAGGTCGTGATGCTCGTGGTGCCGCAGGTGCTGCTGGTGCTCGTACCGCCGCTCCCGCTCCACGTCCCCCGAGTCCCGGCTGGACATGGAGCGCCTTCGCCGCCGCTTGCGCCTGTACCCGCGAGGCATGGGCACCCCGATGTAGATGGACTGGTGGTCTGAGGGGAGGAAGAGGAGGAGGAGGAGGAGGAGGAGGAGGAAGGGTGAGCAGGTTTGGGAAAATGATGGCCAAAATGAAATAGAAAAAAAAAACTTTTCATATCTGGTTGTATCAAGCAGCAGTCAAAAACAAAACACATTATTTGAACATTATTTGATTTAATCAATGCATTCATCCTAATTACACTAAAATAATGCACAATCCATTTAACTCTTGCTTAATTAATTTATGCAAATCGGGCAAAATTTAATCAAAAACACATCTCTAGTGACGTCGTCTTCTGTCATGACCATGGCCATGGAAATGTTCAAAACAAAATGTTTTTTTTTTTCTTAAATGACGGTGAAATTCATTTGAAGCCAATTAAAAAAATCATTATTATATCACCAACTGAACATTTTTGCACATCAGAAGTACAGTCTCAAATTTGTGAGGGTCATGAGAAAGATGTTGCATAAAAACTTCCATAAATGACTTAATGACATTATGCATTAGCAGACTACAAACACAATAAAGCTAAACTTACGGCTTTCATACAGAGTAAGCATATTAAACTGAAATTTTACTCTGTATATGATCTCTGTAAATTCCTCACAACATACTGCATTAACAAAATATGTACAATTACACCACAAAATGTTTTTACTGTGATCACATCTATAGCACTGTCTATTAGCTTACTCGTGATCAGGATTTAAATGACAGTCTACGACCATTTAGAATTGCTCTGTCACTTATTTAATAGAGAGGACCTTTAATTATCCTTCCCTTTTGTCATTCAGCAAATGTATGGGTAGACAGCTTCAGTGGATGGCAATATATCTTAGTAGTGTTTGTGGTATATATTTTAAAAGAAGCAATTAAACTGTCAGAGCAAGAACAGTGCAGGACTCCTACATTGTCTAACAGGCAGACAGCTTTAATAACTCACCAGCCCTGGCAAAAGAACCAGAGTTGTGTATATTCCAAAAGGAAGCACCCTAATTTTATCCTCCCAGTACAATCAGATATGATCTGAACTTGACACTGTTTCTGAATGGCGTAGTGTCGCCACTCGCCACATGGCTAATTGGCAATCCAGCAGGGGTGATCAGTGCACAAGCACGTGTACAGCTGGGAGCGCATCTGGCTATAATGTCCTAATCACCACTTCCCCTTCCCCATCCCCACCCCCCTGCAAAGCCATAAACGACACCAAGCACGCACACGGATACAGAAGCACACTGATTGTCTTTTTTTTACTCTCTCTCGCTCTCTCTCTCTCTCTCTCTCTCTCTCTCTCTCTCTCTCTCTCTCTCTCTCTCTCTCTCTCTCTCTCTCTCCGTCTTCGCTCTGTCTGCCTCTGTCTCATACCCACCCACCACTCACCCATACACACAAACACACACACACACACACACACGCACACACACACACACATGCACACACACACACACACACACACACACACACATGCACACACACACACGCGCACACACACACACACACACACACACACACACACACACACACACACACACACACACACACACACACACACACACACACACTTATGCGTGCATGCATGCGGAAATACACTCTTAACTACAACAACAGGAAAAAATACCATTTCAAAACATGCTCTTCTCCTAATGACACAAATCAATCCTAATCACCAACCAGCCAATTACAACTACAGTACTTAGCTGTAAATATTTTCAGATTTGATATCTTAATCTCAATTGATCTCTTTTTTAACTAGAACACCCATCTAAGATCACAACACAGAGCTAAATTAGGACAAATGTGCACAAGGACTTATTGAGGATCTGCCATTTGTCTTGATAATAACACAAGAAGATAAGTGAAATCGTTGTCATCTATATTCGACTCCTACCTTCCTCTTCCTCATAACGTTGGCGGCTTCCCAGCATACCCCGTTCATTGTCCATCCTTTGGGACGTGGGAGAGACAGAGCTGTCATGAAACAAGATTATACAAACATACAAACCACCCCATTCTGAAGTAAATCCCCACCTATGAATTAAAGGGACAAACATCTCACAAAAATGTAATGTTAAAGGCACTGAAAAAAAACATGGAAAGCTCTGCTGTGTCTGTACTGTATGTCTATAGATGTTTATGCAAAAACATGTGACATACATGACTAAGCATACCACGTCTCTCTGACTGAATATGAGTACTTGCAGTAGTACTTGCTGATATAAAATACATTTACCATCTAAGTGTGAGAAATGTAAATTCAGCACAAGTAACTGACTATAAGTATATGAACACAGAACATCAGCCTAATATCTAGTACTGGTGTAGTAGGTATATCCCTATAATAATTAATAGTGATAACCATTATCACTTCCAAAGTCTTAGTCTAAAATAAAATCTTGAATAATTCAGTGAATACAATTTCAATTAAATCATTTTAATTATGTATGTGTTAGAGACTGCAAGAAAATCGACCAAAATATGTGCCAAAGATTAAGGGATCTATGACACTGCTAGCCCTACATTAGAATAGAGTATAATAAATTAGATTAGATTAGATTAGATTAGATTAGATTAGATTAGATACTTTTATTGTGACTGCATATGAAACTCAATGAAATAGCAGATGCCCTGCACTGCAGCACATGAACGTGGCCAGACTGTAGAGCCACGGCTGACCCAGAAGCACGCATTGCTCATTGACCTGCACGAGAGCCCCAGTCCCCGCTACCAATCGATGGCAAATAATTAAACACCGAGAAGCTCAATGGAAAGATGCATAATTAAAGCTGACGAGCGGAGGACCTGCCCGACATGATACCGATACAACCCCAATACCCCGATATTCCCACTGAGGGGCAAAAAGGCCAACTGGGAGCATGTACATGGCCCACAGCGCTAACTTGGCACCAGTGTAGGGCGTTTGTGATGGGGGCGCTGGTGGCAGGAGCTGTGGGCTTCAGTGTGAACTAACACTTTCTGCCCACCACATTAATGAACATAGTTATTGAATTAACTTAACCCTTTGAGATGCACCCCTATTATAACTTTGTTGTTACCAGAATGGCAATGACCAAGTTATAATGTGTTACTAAAGACTTTCTGTAATGTCGTAGTAATGTTGTAATGTTGTAGTTACGTTTTTTTTTTCGGTCACATTGAGTCGTAGCGCCGGCGATACGGTGACCGCTAAGAGGCTACTGAATTTAATGAACCAATGAACATAAGTATTTATTGTCATTCTTGTGAAATGTAGTGTTTGGATATGATGCATATATGCCTATATGCATATACTCGTATATGCATGTATGCATATATGCTTGTTACTCAATTCCCTTTTAAAGAAACTGTGTCTTTTCAGTCCACAAATCCACTATGGCATGAGGCCTGTATTGACTTCATCTCTATTGATTGCCATCAATAAACCAACAAGGTCACTTCATAAAAAATGTGCAACAACATCAGAATAATAATAAGCCTTCAGTAAAGTTCATGCCTCCGCTCTGCATGTCAAGCCAAGCCAAGGCGCAGTGGAGGAGGAGGAGGTGAAGGATTAACTGTGTGAGTGTGTGTGTGTGGGGCTGGGGGGGTTGGGGGGGTATTCTGTTAGGGCCAGCAGGCTGAGGTGTGTGGGGTCCTCGATAGGACAAGCTGCCTGACAGTGTAATTAGGCCTGTCACATTGGTGTCCTTCACACCCAGTGGGCAGGCAGCAGCCTGCAGGCCATCAGCACTGACAGCTCTGATCAATAGCCCAACGATGGCACTTCCACTCACAGCACAGGGGCCATGCATCCATGTACAGCCTCACTGGTGCTGCCTCGCCCATGGGCCTCCCTCTCACACATTTACACTTCCTCCAAAGCATCCTCTCTCTCTCTCTCTCTCTCTCTCATTTCCTCTTGCTTTCAAATTTCATCAGACATCTGTCCTTTCCCTCCACCACCCCATACACTCACACAATCACACACACACACACACATACAAAGTGAGAGAAGAGAGGTAGAGAGCAGGGGCGTCGCTAGGTTGTGGAAACATTCGGGGCTTTAGCCCAGAAGTTAGAGTGTTCTTTGAGTGGGGGTTGGGGGGTTTCTCCCCCGAGAAATTTTTAAAAATCGAAGTGATGAAAATGCAATTTTAGCGTTGTTTAAGAATGAAAAGAAAGGACAATCGTTATGAGTCATGACTTACATCGAATAGGTATTACAGGATAACCTGTAAGGAGTCTCTTCTGGCAAAGTGCTAACCACACCAGACCAGCATTTATCGAAAGACTGACTGTGGCTGGGGCTGCTTTTCACGAACCTGTGCTGATCGAAAAGCTCTCATGGGTTGCCGTTGCAGTAGCCAACACCACACTCTCGGCCTGCACCTCTTGTCCACTCTCTGCACTTTTTCCCCTAAAGAAATTTCTAATGTCCATCTTTTAAACACGGATCTCACTCTAGCTAGAAACACGAAATAGCCCTACGCATAGAAAGAATACCGATGTCTTGAATTTGTAACATATTGTAACAAATGATTCTAAAGCTGCCCATTACATTACACTTAGCTGACGCTCTTATCCAAAGCGACTTACAGATATTTGCAGGGTTTCAGTTACAGTCCCTGGAGCAGCGTGGGGTTAGATGCCTTGCTCAAGGGCATCTCAACTATGGGTAGGGCGGGATTCGAACCGGCAACCTTCCGATTGCAAGACCAACTCCCTAACCAATAGGCAACAGCTGCCCATATATGGTCCCGCACGATTTTCCAGGAGCGCTCTAGAATCTTTGGTTTTCACTGGCTACAATGTTTCATTTGGGACTACTGGTAATGCAACCACACAAAAGTCTCTTCTACGGGCGTATTTTCATCATTACTTATTTACTTTTTTTGACGGCTCAGAGATCCGGGGCTATTCCCAGGAGATCCGGGGCTATAGCCTCGAATGCCCAGGTCTACCGACGCCCATGGTAGAGAGAGAGAGAGAGAGAGAGAGAGATCCATACTACAAAATATGGTGCCCCATGACAATACACAATGCCAAACAAATCAGAAATATTCTGTGCACAACTGACTGCTGCTTTTATGAGTCTTTATATTCTCCTCTCCTCTCTTGCACTAACCAAAGCGGTGACAGTATACTGTTCTCATCCCTCATTTCTTTCAGCGTCAAGCAGTTCAGATAAAACCTTCAGTCAGCATAAAGTCATTCAATTGAAAGGCTCTGCATGGATACTCACTGGTGAAATAAAAGCAGACGGGCATGAAAGCAGACAGACACACAAAGTAAATTTCACAGCAAAGATTTCATTTCATACTGCCTGCTATTTCATGTTTCGCCCACAAGCTCACAACAATACTGTGAAATCATTCTGACTTCCAACTGTAGAATTAATTTTGGCCTTTGGTCTTGGATCAAAGCAGCAGCGTTAAACATAAGGACATATTCCAGCTGTGAAAGACACACTTGTGTCTGTGTGCCATGTGGCACGTGCCACCCCCCCCCCCCCCCCCACTTGTGTCTGTGTGCCATGTGGCACGTGCCAACACCCCCCCCACCCCCCCACCCCACCCCAAGCACTGTGCAGCTCATGTGCAGGTGGTGGCAAAATGGTGTCAGCAGCTGCCAATCAAAGCTGGCGCAATTATGTGAACCAGCAGCACAAATGCACTATCATCACGATCACAAATGAATTCAAATGCATTTATTCATGACATTCCACAAAACACACTGGAGTTATAAAAATCTCATCAGAGAAAAAGTGCCATAAATTCACAGGACTAAACAACCCATAGCAGAGGCAATCAGATCTTTAAAAAAAGCATACCTGTTGCAAAGAGTTGCCATGGAAATTGTGGTTAAGCTGGCTTTGCTGCCTAGCGCCAAAACACGTCATCAGTCACAATGAGCAGTTAAACTACTCTGCAGGAATGAAACTGTACATTTAGATGCAGGCTTTTAGCGTTTTAAAAGCAGATTGTTACACCCAGAACATAAGTTCTACCATTTTCCCCTTCCTCAGGGTCTGCTATTTAATGATGTCCCCCATTGCATGGCACCATATTCCCTTGATGGCCATGATGGATATTGGAATACTAGGTAAATAAAAATGTCACAAAAACAAATGTTTTTAGGTTTAATATGTTAAATATGTTAAATATACCCATACATGTTCATATAATCCAAACATATTGACAGAAATGGTTATGCCTGGTTGTGCATATTTTGCTGCCATCTTCAAGCAATAGATGTAAAACGTTAAGAGCTTTATATTACTTATTACTATTAAGTTAAAATACTAACAAAGGCCTTTTTGCCAAACAGGTCCTTTCCACACCCTAGCACTTTCTAAATAATATCATAGACTTAAGTTTTAAAATGATGCAGCCTTGTGCAGTGCTAATTATTTATTATATTAATGCTTCCTAGTTTTGTATGAAAATAAACAAAAATATGTCAATACAATGGTTTCATAAATTGGTCTGTCAGTACCCTTGACTGCTACTTAAAACGATGCTGAAGCAATGTCACAATGATTTGTAACATCTGACTACCTATAGTGTATAGAACCTTGTACAGAGATACCTTACCTGATTTCAGTTGAGGTCGCTGGAACAGGTGAGGGAAAAGACACCGTCCACTAATCGAACGGATTCATCAAGGCAAACGTCTCAGTGGCAACCACGTCCTGGAATTCTGGGGCGGAAAAAAAGTTATGTCAAACTTCCCAGCTGCTCAGTGGGAAAGTAAACTGGCCAGAATGGTTTGCCTTTCAGTCAGTGACAGAATCCCCCCTCCCACCCCCAACCCCCTTTTTTATCTATCTCTCTCTCCCTCGGTATGGTGACCGGATCGATGGTGGCACAGCGGTGATTCATGCAAGTAGGCCGCTAGGGAGGGAGGGGGAGTGGTGCTTTATGGGGCAGTAATGACCAGCACACTGAGCAGTGGCATCCCTCTCATATGGAGGCACTGTACACTGTAGTGGCCTCTGATGGCCACTCATGAAGAAAATGAGAAAAGGGCACAGAAGGGACACAAAAGTACTTGGTACACAAAATACTCCTCTCTACGTGAAGCCGTCCAATGTCCCAGTGTGACATCTATTTACTAAGCTGGGGTGTTTTGGCTAAATGTTCATCTAAATACATCAGATAAAATTGGTGGTATGTTTGAGAAGGACAAAGTTTTGAAAAAGACTTTCATGAATAATACACTGATTCTGGCTCTTTTTTAGAGGATTCTTGGAGCCAGAATCCACAGAAGGCAGCAGATTGGTAAATATCACGGATCAGTCTGGTCATGGAGAACAGAGGGTTTGTCACATGGATGCCTAATGCATACAAGATATATTCTACAGCAATACTGCTCGAAAATGTAAAAAATATATATTTATATATATTTTTCACAAGGTCACATAAAATGTAAAGGTCGCAGCAAGGCTTTGTAGCGTCATGTAAGGTTGGAATGAAAGGATTTCCATTTCATCTGCTATTTACAAATGGCTCTGAAATCATTTGATGTCATGGAGAGAGCCCCCTATGGTCCCAACACCATGATACATAAAGCCATTCAGGGTTTAGAGCTCACCAAACATGCTACATAAATACATAAGACATTTTATTGACTATGCATATGTTCTGTGTCACATCTCATCCCAGCTGTGGTTCCAGAATCCCAATAATAATCTTATATTGTTTGTCTTGTGTATACCAAGGCTTTGCCTTGAATTTCAACTTCAGGTTGGTATATTTGATAGTGCTGTGCTGCACTGGGAAATGTGCTGTCACTCTCCCCCATGTCCACATGAGGTCATTATTGACCATTGTCAAGTAACAATGCTTTTCATTAGCTGCTGATGGACTCCCCTCTCAAGAGCTAGAAGACTACTGCAAAATACTTATTCAGTGTGGCTTTTCACTGATTTCTTTCGCTTTTTCATTGCATTTGTTATTCTACTTAATTGTTTATTAATGTTTCATTTGTATAGTTTGACATGCCTTAATATTGTATACAATTTTGATTTCTCATATGTATTGGTTTGTCTTGTTTGTCTGATGATTACTGTTATTAGTTGTTTGTTTAGATGTAATCATGTTGATTGTAAAGCACTCTGGTTCCACTGCTGTTGCATAAAATATATAAATAAATTGACCTTGACATTAACTATGACTGCTTACCAGTGGCCAATACTGTGAGGAAAATTCGTTGAAGTCCTTTCCTGTCCATGAAATACACATGTATCAGTGAAATAATGATAAAATAATGTTTTTATAGTATTTGTTGTGTTATATTAGTTTTTTTTTCCATTAGGCATTTGATTTTTGTGTTTGCTGGTGGCCTAAGAGCTCTTAACCCAGTTGCATTCAATAAAAAGCAGCTATTCCCCTTCAGCATGTCAGTTGGTCCTGTCTCAGCTTTCTAAATCAAAATTCTATATTCATTTCTTATGTCAAACGTTGACGAGCAATAAATCCTAACTTGCAGTCCGTAATCCTTTGAAAATTGAAGATTTTTCATTCATGGCATTTAAAAAAATCTGAGCGTAGGCCTCTGTTTAGAGTAAACGTTTCTTGTGCAGTGCACAGGCAAAGTCAATTAACTCCTCAGTGACACCACTGAGTCGTTTTGCCACCTTTCCCCCGCTCTCTTTCTCAAAAAGGCTATCCCTTTGCCATGTCTTCCCTCCATTTACATTTAACAGAATAATAGTCAGAAGCAGCAAGGAGCCAAATATGGAAGCTGTCAGAGAAAATATCTCACAACTGATGACAGGTGCTTCAGTCTCCTACTCTCAACAGAGAGCCTACCAGTGATGCTGCATGTCAAGCTAACCTGCTCCTCCTGCACCTGTTCCTGCACCAGTAGATATTAGATAAGGCTCCACTCAAGCATCTGCCTTTAGGGACGAACTGTCATAATGACCTTTTTACAAGGAAATGGCTGTTTGACCCAGCAGCTGTAGGCTACCTAGACAGAGATGTGGACAGGCAATTCGATTTCTACAGCCCCATGTCCCACAAGACACTTTGTAATATCAGTGCACTTAAGCCTATTGGAGAGAGAAAAGACCTGATGCTGGCCAATCCAATCCAACAGTGTGACAAAAACTACAAAATCTACAAAAAGTTCAAAATCTGGTTGATGAAAGTTCCTCTAAATGGAACTGTTTCTTCTTGTCAGTATTTTCTTCTGACCATAACCTCACCGTTATCATGCATCGATATAGTCGCAGCATGCATCTACACATGTAAATGAACTGACTTTTTTCAACACATCTATCCCACCAGATGTACAGAAGAAGCTAGAGAATTGTCTTGGAATTGCTGCAAGTCTGCAGTTCTATTTCCTTCACTCCAGACCACCAGGGCAGTACTGAAAGCACTAATGGAAGCATCTTTGCATTCACATGTTATTCAGAATCACATACAAAAGTCATCTTGTGACATATGACGTGACAGCCCAACACCCTTGGTGCAAGTCCGTTGACAGTTGTGGCTGGCTCAATTAACTCTGTCAGAAGTATGCAGGAACAATTGGAGGCATCTCCCACTGGCACCTGGAGAGGTTTTTGGTCCAGCAGCACAAGAGGCCCCATCGATCCCAGCAGTGGCCCCCAATCCCCCACCGATCTCAGCGGGTGCCCCACAAAAAACACAGACTGGACCATTGATATGTCATGGCCGGTAGCAGGAACTTTCACAGGTGCGTTGGCGTGAAATAACATTCAACTAATGGTTACTCACAACCCTCTCGAAAGGGTGTTGCCTGTCTGGCCTGTCTGGCCTGCTGACGCAGATGGAGGGCAGGGTTCAGCACCCATGTCCTGAACACCTGCAGCTGTGGGTGTGGCCCTTAGGGCACCAGGTATACTACTGGAATATTTAGGAGGAACTAGGAACACTGTGGTGAATGTGTGTGCGGAATCTCCAGCCGCTTGTATGCAGGCACGTAAAAGTTGTTTTGTGATTGGTGTGCAGAACGCAACATCAACCCCTTAAGCTGCTCTATTCCACAGACTCCACTGTTCAGAAGTTGGAGGTGTTTCACTTGGGTTGCCCCGGCTGGTGGTGGCTTTCTTGAAAGGGGCGTTTTATCTTAATCCTCTTTTGTGTGTAGTCCGTCATGGGATCTGAGCAAGGTACTCGAACCTTTTTGCTTGCCTTCTTATGAGCAACTGCTGGCAGCTGACATTAAGTCACTATCCCTTAAAACAACCTTTCTTCTCACCCTCACAACAGCCTGGCGTGTGGGTGAGCTACATCTCTCTCAGTGAGTGTTGTTTGTCTTCGTTGGGGTGTTTGACAGTGTCGCATTTTTGCGGCCTAACCCAGCTTTCCTCTCGAAAGTCTTATCCTCCCAGTTTAGCAACCAGACGATTTTCCTTGCTGCTATTTGGGCGTACGTATAGAGTTGTGTCCTGTCAGGGCTCTGAGGTCTTATTTTGATAGGATGGCTGCCTTTCTTACAGTTGTTTGTTTGTTTTGATGGGTGTTTAAGAGGAGGGCCCCTGTGTAAGCAGAGGCTCTCCCGTTGGGTGCTGTAGTAGCCAATCACCCATGCGTCTGGATCCACGGGACGTGCTGTGCCCTCTTCCATATCCTGTCATTCGACGCATGCTCTGGCAACATCATGGGCAGCTCTCCAGGGTGTGTACCATTCTCCTACATTTGTGCCGCTGTGACGTGGTCTAGTACGCGTACCTTTTGCCTATACTACAGGCTAAATGTTGTGTCACTGCCAACACAAGATGGCAACTTTTGTGTGCGATTCTCGATAGTGCGGATGCAAAGATGATTAAACTAGTGCTGTCAGCAACGCCCTGGCAGCCTTCCACTTCATAGAACCACGATTACATCTGTAACCAGCGCTTGTGATTTCTCTGGATGGCACCGCTGTTATCATTACCATAATCAAGGCTGTTTGGATGCGGTTTGTGTGGCACTCACGGTGTTATTCCACAGGCTCAGCTCAGCCCATTCCTCCCCTAGGTCACAGTCTGTAATTATTCCAGCCACTGACTCTTGACGGTCTCTGCATTTGGAAAAGAAAGGTGAAGGCAGTCAGGATGGCAAGCGGACAGCGTGTTCCCTGTGAATCTATTAATTAATGCTTCGGCACTCAAAGAACCATTGAGGCAAGGGATTTTTATGTTAGCCAGACTATGGGTTACAATTCAGAAGACTTAGGAATGGGCCTGTTAATTCAGTTAGTTTTGGATGGCTAAGCATTGTGCTGGCAATAGATCGGTTTTAATGTCACACTTAAGGAATCCAGTTACCGTGACGTCCGTAGCGTCCGTTATAGATGGCTGCTCCTGCAGGAGCCGACTTTGGTAACTGCTTTAGACACCTCTTGCGCAGTCCCTGGAGTGACGAATCCCATATCAGGCCACAATCCAGGGCCAGCCGCAAACAACTCTCCAGTGAATGCTGGAAATCTCTCACGGTGACATCGATGACGGCACCTTCTGTGTGCATTTTGGCAGTGTAGTGTCATATTTCAGAAACCAGGCCAGGGAAACAAATATGTGCACTAAAAAGGGATTAATTTGAAATCTGTTTTATTGATGATGGCAGTAATGTCACGGATAAGATAACAATGTTTAGACAGATGCTGACAAGGGACAGCTCTGGCCTGACAGCAGTGCACCTTTTATTTCTTGAGAATGTGATTAGGAGCATAATTAACCACAATAGAAAAGGGATCTTGTAAATGACACACTTTCCCCCCTAAAACTGGTCATAAAATAAGCAAGTAGTCCAGATCGATGCATGTTCAGAAATAGAGTATACGCAAATCACTCATTCCATAAACAAGGCGTGATTGGTGGTAAACCTGAAAGGTTGTAATTGTCTTCTGTGATTCTCTACCTACCCTAGAGCCACCATACAGCCCTAAGATTAAAAACTACACCTTCAAAACTTCAAGTAAAACTTTGACACCCTTTTGTTTCAAAAACAACTACAAACAATTACAATGTAGTGCTAACGACATTTCATAAAAGCTCTTAGCAAAACACACTATGTCATTGTCAACGCACACTTGCCACCTACAGTAGTAGTCCACAGTGTTTGTAGAGAACCGCAAGTAAAAAGACCCAAAAAATAGGCTAATATTATAAAACTGTTCCAAAACAAAAAACAATTCAATAAAAATGATTAAAATACTAATAAACCATTCAACAGTTTCAACGATTTGATATACGTACATGTATACCTCAAACAAAACAGTAAAACACAAATGCACATTAACAATGAACAATATAAAATTCAGGATACTGATTAGCAACACACTTGCTGGATTGCTAAATTCTTCATCATACAGTGCAAAATAACAAGCTCCTTCAAAAGTTGGACAAAAAAAGGATCGATAAGAAAAGATTCAGAGTATGTACAATGTATTCCCTCAATAAAATGATCCCTCATGCATGACCGTCTACTTCATCCACACCAATATTTGATGCTGACGTCTTTGTCTCAGGGATGGAGTGCAAAATAGGCTCCTGGATTTTCACTTGGTCTACGTCGACAAAGGTGACGTCAGGAGCCCAGGTGTCTGGTTCGGAGTCGGGCACGGGCAGGTAGCCTCCGTCGCGGGGCAGGCACAGACACCAGCCCGCACCATCCAGGTCCAGCTCGCTGTACTTGTAGCCAGCCCGCTTCAGGATCTTGAAGTCCACCATATCCTCAGACTCACTCATCTCCACCAGAAGGTTCCAGAAGACACAGCTGAGAAGGATGCCCAACAACTGAAAGACAATATAGTGAAATAAGAAAATAATAAGACAATAAATTATAAATAAACAAAGAAAAATTAATTGTTTTTAAAGACTTGGCAATTTTTTTAGCAGCTACATTACACACAAACATGCTTTGAATAAATTGATATTCAGCTGACATCTTTGTAATCATTTCTATGTGCTCTCTTTTGGCAAAGTAATTCTGGATAAAGTCTGAACTGAACTTGAGACTGTAAGGTCTTGACATGCATTGTTGGTCATTTAAAGAATTCCTTTTTAACAACGATAATCATGCAGATTTGCAATAGAGGCAAAAATATCATGCAAATTACAACACTGGCCCTGACTGGGCAATGAGCCTAGGTGATAATTTCAGCTCTTAAGCTATAAATGACGGATGATTGTAATTTCATGTGCAATATAAAGCCACTTTAAAGTCTTGTGTTTAACAAGAGGTTCCCACAGTAACACTGGTCAGAAAGGGCACATTTTGTTATTGACTTTATTTGTAAGGTATTATCAAGATAAAATATATAAAGAAACTGCCTAAATCACTTCAGAAATCACATTCAGTTAACGGAGGTATTGATAAATCAAGTGATTGTCCTAGCAGGAAGCCCCAAAGTCACAACTATTAACAGGACCGGGCTGTGGCAGGTATGTCACTGTCATTTACTGGGTTGAGTGCAGTCACCCCTCTGATGCCCCTCTCTTGCCACCCCCTTCACTCAGGGCGGGTGTTCGGGTCGGCAGTGACAAGTTCCCTGGGGAGCGGCGCACCCCTTACACCCCTCTTCCCTTCCCATAATTGGGCTAATTATCTAATGGAGGGTCTGGGGGTTCATAAAACCCTTGTGTGAACCAGCTGCCCTCTCTCCTCACCACAGGAGAGCCACTGTCAGTCGGAGTGCAAGAGAACAGTGTGTGCTTCTCTCTCTCTTTCTCTTTCTCTTTCTCTTTCTCTCTCTCTCTCTCTCTCTCTCTCTCTCTCTCTCTCTCTCTCTCTCTCTCTCTCTCTCTCTCTCTCTCTCTCTCTCTCTCTCTCTCTCTCTCTCTCTCTCTCTCTCTCTCTCTCTCTCTCTCTCTCTCTCTCTCTCTCTCTCTCTCTCTCTCTCTCTGAGTTTTGCGGCCTCTCTTTCTCCTTCTGTGTGTGTTTAAAAAGTCAGTGAGAGAGAGAAGAGAGAAAAAGAGACAAAGGTAATTATCTATGAGCAATCTAGTTGTAGGTAGGTGAGAGAAGGCCCAGAGACGATGGATGTGACAGAGACAGCCGGTGAGACTGACAGACAGACAGACAGAAAAAGAAATTAGGGAAAGAAAGGCAAAAATGTGGATTATGAGAAATAGAAAATGACTGACAGGAAATGTAGATAATGAAGATAATGAAGAAGGGATGAGGTAAGACAGGAGAGGCGACATTATATGAAACACCTCTGATGACTGAAAGTGAAATGAGAAGCGAGATGAGGATGACGATGATGATGATGATGGTGATGACGACAAGGATGATGATTGAGATGGTGAGGAAGAGGATGGCGCAGGATGGGATAGAGATGGGATAGATAGATAGATAGATAGATAGATAGATAGATAGATAGATAGATAGATAGATAGATAGATAGATAGATAGATAGGTAGATAGGTAGATAGGTAGATAGGTAGATGGGAATGCAATACTAAATTGTATTGACTGTGGCGGCATCCACACCTCAGCAGGATGCTTTCAACATGCATCCCGTGCCAACACCCATCTCCTTTGTTCATTATGGACGCCGAGGTCTTAATGAAGTGACACACCAACAGAATGGAAGGAAAGCAATCAAAATGGAAATGGAGCTGGGGTATTTGAAAAGCTCCAGAGAGAGAAGGAGACAGACGGAAGAGAAAGATAGAGACGGACAGACAGAGGGTGGGAGAGAGATAGAGAAAGAGAGAGAGAGAGAGAGAGAGAGGGAGGGAGAGAGAGAGGGAGAGAGAGAGAGGGAGGAAGAGAGAGGGAGAGAAAGAGAGAGAGACAGAGAGAGACAGAACAAGACAAAAAAAAGAGAGGGAGAGAGATAATGAAAGAGAGAGAGAAGATAGAAAGAGATGGAAAGAGTGGGCGAGACGCCATTTATGCCTTCACAGTCTCATATCACCCAGCAAACACACCAGTCACTATGCAGCTGGCCTGCCAGTCAACAGTGAATGTGGCCTGCTATGGTATTTCAATATGAATACATTCATCTGGTGAGTGTGTGTGTGTGTGTGTGTGTGTGTGTGTGCGTGTGCGTGTGCATGTGCATGTTCAGGTATTCTGCTGGGTTTTTTTATTTCCATATGAATATAAGTATATTTATGTGAAAAGTGGTGGCAAATTGGTTAAGGAGTTGGTCTTTTGAGTTCAGTTCCTGAACCAGTTGGAAAAATGTGAGTGGGGAGTAAATGAACAGCACTCTCCTGCACTCTCACTCACAGCTGCAATGTCAAGGAACGAGGCATCTCTCCTCACATTGCTCAAGGGGGACTGTCCTTGTGCCTCCTTTACTGTGTGTTGCTCTGGATAAGAGTGGCAGCTAAATGTAATCTAATGTAATGTCAGTGCTTGTCTGCACATTTAAAAAGTATGTTTGTTTGAAAGCGTCTGTGTTTTAGTATTAAGAAAATTCTGCACGAAGCGATGTTAACCTACCTGTGGCAGGCCAACTGCACAGCAGAGCCCGATGGTAGCACCGATGTTGTCTCCCATCCACAGGTTGACGGCGTGGATGCAGCCACGAACGTGAATTATCCCGTCCAGGACCTCACGCTTGTACCACGGGAGCAACAGAACGACAGGATGGACAAGAGAAAATTAGAAAGACCGAAGAGGCAGCAGTGGAATAAAAAAAGATGAAAAAGAGCAGTTAGGAATGTGCAGGCTGTACCGTTTCCAGCGCAACAGACTTAAAATGGTTTTAGGTATTACAAAGATAAGAGACGTGATGACACTATTAATAACTGTCTGTGTTTGTCTGGCTTTCCTCTTGTTTACCAATAACGCAGCAAAGAGCTGATATAATGGTGGTGACAGCAGGAAGTTGTGGGAACAAATAGGATTCTGTCTAAACTTCTGTACAATGAATAATTCCTCTGCTCTCTCCTATCATCACTTCAACCACTTTAGACTCTCCATGGCAAACCAAAAAGTTAAAAAAGCATCCTCCACTTGTTAAAAAAAACACAACTATGCACACTGCTCTCTGAAGTGATCTCACCAATGGGTCTAGACTAAGTAT
The DNA here is from genome assembly GCA_027475355.1 of Coilia nasus. Lineage (NCBI taxonomy): Eukaryota > Metazoa > Chordata > Actinopteri > Clupeiformes > Engraulidae > Coilia > Coilia nasus. The sequence goes on from CM050217.1 coordinate 22,756,512, forward strand.
GTGATGTATTAAAATATGCAAGTATGGTTCACACATGGTGTCATTTTTCTGCCCATGGCTATGTCAAATGTCTCAGAGCAACACTGGCACTTCAAAACCGTGATACGCTCACCTGTTCCTTCAAAGTCTGGTAGCCACAGAGTGTGTTGACAACCTCTCCCACCTGATTTGCACAAAAAGAAAAGGAGGTCCATCAGCGAAAGCATGCATGAATTGAAAAGGTGAGAGCGGGGGACTGCATGCTGGGCCAGTCGTGTGAAAGCAGCACCCTGGGAAGGCTTTGTGTCTCCACCTCCGTCTGGACACAGTTCTGTCTGCACATGGCTAATACAATGGCTTTATTCCACGGGCTCCATGTGAACAAACACAACAAAATGACCACATTGACGCCAACTGGCTTTGTAAGTGCTTTGGTCGGTGAGCAGTCACTCAGCTTGGCCCATTCTGTGCATCCCCACACACGAGCGGAGTCTAGTGGCAAGATGCATTAGGGGCTTCGGCTTGCATCTTTATCGGTGATGACGGCAATCGCTACAGGTGGCTCATTTCGCTGGAATTAATATGAAAAGCCCTGCTTTGCTTGGCCGCACCACAGCAATCTGGTGTGTCAAACTTCAGCAGCTAGGCATCTGACAGAGATGCGATCTGGGAGCACCTGACGAGTGTTCTGGGTGGCATCGGTGCCCAATATCACTGAATAACACAGCTATGACCGCGAACCCCAGGCCAAACCATGCGTCTCAGACATGCAGCCATCGAATAACTCTTTCTAAAACAATTTCTTGATCAAAACAAAAAGTTAGGGTGAAATAGCAGCATAGATTTCTAATTCCACCACCATTAACTCCAGAAATGTAGTCAGGCGATTCTGTTTGGCTGCATTTAACCACATGGAAGATTAGCTGAAATAACAGGGCACTGACAGAAAGAAAAGTCAGAATCAAACAGGTTTGAATTTGGAGTTGGCGAAAACCTAACAAGGCACTACAATTTAGCTCTCTAATTAAAAGCCACTGACATTTAATACAATTTGGCAACAAAATGGGCTGATTAAATTCTAGCCAGGGAGCGATTTGAGGCAGCAAAACAATCAAGGTGCTAACGTAATTTATCAGGAATTTATCCTGTCAAGGGACAACACGACAAAAACAATCACTTACACAAATGTACTCTGTACCACTCTACAATAAGGAATGTATTGCCATTACCAGGGCCTATGTATCTTCTGATGTGGACAATAAGGTACAGTTTACTCTTTCTCTTTGAGCATGCAACAGGCCTCCCAATGCATTACCGGGCCATTAGTGAGAGATAAAATCATTAGCCCCATATGATCCTATGATGAGAGGCACTCAGAGTCCAGCATTGGAGCTCTCTCTCTCTCTCTCTATCTCTCTCTCTCTGAGAGCAAAGGTGGTTAATCCAATCCGCTCGCTGGCCTGACAGAGCACTCCACTCTTACCGTGGAGCAGGGTCACGCCCCAGACATTCCATTCCTGCGGCTGCACAAAAAGGCACTGGAAAGAGCTATCAATGCAGCATTTGCTGCCCTCGGGCTCCTTCTGATGGATGTTCTGGAGGAGAGGCCACTGAGGCAGGGAGGGACTGCTCACCTTGTGGCCGACGCAGCATGTGTACGGAACTCCACAGGCCAGGGGGCCCGTTCCATTGCAGAAGTGGTACTGGTTGACGGCCCAGTCCGAGTACTGATCTCCACCGCAGCAGGAGAACTGGAAATAGGAGACGATCACAGAATGAGTAAGAGTGGTCAGGGCAGCTGTGGTCTAGTCTAGTGGTTAGGGAGTTGGTCTTGGGATCGGAGAGTCGCAGGTTTGCATCCCGTCCTACCCATGGCTGAAATGCCCTTGAGCAAGGCATCTAACCCCACACTGCTCCAGGGACTGTAACCGAACCCTGTAAATAACGTTTAAGTTGCTCTGGATAAGAGCGTCAGCTAAGTGTAATGTAATGTAAAGAGTGAGGAAGAGAGCTAGCCTGATGCATCAGCCATTTTCCCTTCGTGCAAGTGTCTGAAACCTCTGCATTGGCATTCGTTCACTCCATGGTCGCTTCAAACAATTGCTACTGCTTGTTACATTAAGCTTTTACCAAACCCCGTAGGAAGTAGACCAATAACGTCTTTCCCCTCTACAAAATTTCTCAAGCATTCTTCTTTTTCAGGCTTTAAATCCTCCATTAAAAGCTTGAGTTCAACGTCGTAGTTTTCAGCCCTCCATTTGTTCGCATGGCCCGTCCACATTAAGAGACAGAGCAAACCAAAACTCATGTTCATGGTCCCTGAGGCAGTTGCTGGAAGTAAATGGAATTGAGCGGAGGCACTAGTTGCCACTAGCCTGGCTAGAGGAGGAGAGAAGAGCTGGAATTAACAGAAAAACATCCAGCAAGAGGCACACCAGAGGAAAGAGTAACAGACAGAGAGAGACTAAAAATCCGTTTTGGTATCACTCTCAGCGCTCAGGCTTCCACCCACGTTAAATTAACTTTGAGGCAAATGGCATTAACAAGAAATTAGCATTGAATTAGAATTACATTTTGCTGCCACCCTTCAGCTGTGCATTTTTAAACACAGGTGAATGATCTGACCTCGCCTCCTTGTCCAACCTGAGAGAGCACATTGACTCTCATCTGAGTGCTATTTGTACCAGTAAAGAGATATTTGAGGAAAATTGCCTTTGAGTGGGTACCACGGAACCCTGGTCAAATTGAACACTTCATTAAAAGCTCCTATTCACACTCTGCAATGGGAAACCTAATCTCCGCATGGCTGAAAAAAGGCCCATTTGCCTGCCTTTCATCATCACTGATAGTTATGTCCTTGGCCGAGTTTCTTGTTTACACATGCCGATGGGATGTGAGACACAGTGGCCCGCATTATTGCCACTGATCTTGGCTGTGTGTCATTTACACACTTCCCAATGTATAGATTCATTACATTACATGACACTTAGCTGACTCTTTTTCAGAGCGACTTACAGTGATTTGTACAGCCTTGCTCAAGTGCAGGGCAGCACTAGTTATGTACTTCCGCATCCACATTCTTCCTACTGGTACGGGATTCAAACCTGCGACCATCCTGCGATCTCAAGACCAACTCCCTAACCATGAGGCCACAGCTGCCCCATTATACCACTTTAACCCCCCACCATTCTCTGCACATAGTCCAAGATGTTTTTACCCCCTCCTCACATTTAAGATTCAGCCACCTCAATGTCCTACCTTTCGCTGGACATAGTCCAAGATGTTTTTAAAGTCCAGATCATCGTAGTAGTGTTTTATGCCCTCTTGAATGGTCTTGTGAAACAAGGCAGATGTCTGTGAGGGAGAGGGCAGAAACAGTGATGAGATTTCTCTTAAATGAAATAAATGAAAGTGAAAGTCCCATTTTTGTCAGTGTGATCACACGGCACATCACAGCACACTGCACACAGCAAAATTCAGCTCTGCATTTAACCCATCACACACACACACACACGTGAGCAGGGGGCCGCCATGACAACAGTGCCCGGGGAGCAGTGCGTGGGGACGGTACTGTACCATGCTCAGGGTACCTCAGTGGCGCTACTGGCGACCCGAAATTCAAACCTGCAATCCTGCGGTCACAGGTCCAGCGCCACTACTGCCCTTACAAAGGAAAATTTATTTCCAAAATTCCTGAGAATGTGGTAACGAAAGGGTATAATTACCTTCTTTTCAAATATGAGCGCAATGATGAGACCCAGGGCCTGCAGAGCCAGAAGAGCACACAGCACACAGAGGAACTGAAGAGAAAGTGGAGAAACAGAGAGAGAGAGACAAGCAGAGAGGGGGGGAGGGAGAGAGAGAGAGAAAGAGAAAGACAAGTGAAAAGACGATTGACATGAGGAATGGTAAGAGATGTCCTTACAGAAAACAGAAGCTTACCACACACCGTTGTAAGTAAGAAATATAACAGTGTGTAACTGCCCACATTTTATTCTGAGAAAAAAGCATCTATCGAGAACACTGACTGCAAAACCTTACACTAACCAAATTACCCCAGTGTGAGTAGACACGTAGCCTCCCCTCCCATCCATTGCCTCTGGAGCATGTTTATGATGTTTCCCTGCTGCACAGCAGGGAAAAAAAGAACCATTACGTGGATAATAACGGCCATTACTCACCATGTGCAACAGAGTCCTGTTGTCCCTGAGCGAGCCCACCATGCCCACCAGTGACACGGTGAACATGACCAGCCCCAGCAGGATGAGCACCACAGCTGGGGCCAGAAACACCCCCTCCAGGGTGCGGTTCTTCTGCCGTTCCACCTCAGCGTACAGCCCCACACACAGCACGCACAGCCCCACCAGCTGACGGTGGGGTGAGGTAGGGTGGGGTGGGTGGGTGGATGATTGGGGATGGCGAAGAGATGAAAATAGAGGAGAGAGGAGAGAGAAACAGGGGTGGTTAGATGGCACCGTGGATGAGCCTCCTTCCATCACAGGCTGCAGTAAGTTGATTGGCAAGAGGCCATGTGTTCATGCATTATTTAAACACACCTGGGTCGTACACACCAGCACATATACGTTTGAACATCTACTGACATTCTGCCGCATACAAATGCAACATATGTGTGTGTACTGTGTACATTGCCTGTCCGTATGCTGTGGTGCGTGATCAGGAGTTATAGTTGTGAGTTAGAACTGACTTAAAAAAGGAACTGAAGACCTCCTCTGAGAATGAATTTGACATGAGGGCTGAGAGCCCTATACAATTAGGCTTGTCACCATGTTGTGACAGGCCCATCCAAAGCAATACTAATTGATTTACTATGGTGGCTTGACTCTGATGGATCTTTGCAGCTCCCTCTGTTAAAATGCAAATTTCTTCCGCCGACACCATTTGCCTTTCTTTTTAAAAAGTCTGCACAATCACACGAACAATGGAAAGATGGACTTACGGGCTTTTTCAACCACCACACCAGTCCATCATGATTGTGTGTGTACACTATGTGCGTGTGGTCCTAATAGTGTATGTAGGAACTATTACGTATCTGTCTTGTCCATATTGTGTTCTAACAGTTGCGTGTATCACCAATTGTTCCCAGTGAAACATTGCCTCGTCTCACTATGTACTGTGTATATGGCTGAAATGACAATAAAAACCTACTTGACTTGACTTACTTGACTTAATCATGGCATTTAGCTAGCCATTACCAGTGGTTATGAGTTGCCCTGAAGCTTTTTTTTTTTGGAGTTTCTACATCTCTTCCTACATTATGTTCCTCCTGCAGTACAAACGCTAACATAGATGGGTTGACAGACAAATGACAGCATGTTGGCAAATTCAGAAAAACGAGCATTTCTGCTGGCACTGCTTTAGTGCAAGGGGGTATAGCCTGCCTGCCACAAATCACTGTTGTCCTACGAGGCACAGGGGAGCCATTTGCCGCACCTTAAACAGCCGGCGGCCACCTGTAAAGCCAGAGACGGGCATGAGTTCTCACCACCTGCATATTGATTTTGAATTTATGGGAAGGACCTTTTCCTAAACGTACTCTCCCCCGCTCTCCCTCTCTCTCTCTCTCTCCAACAACAGCCAACATCTTTTGCACTATCTAAACCTTTAGCGGGCACCAATCATATGATGCCCTTATTAATTTGACAAAAAGCCACACTGAACCCTGCTCAGTGCTCACATCCCTTTGGGTGAAACAAGCAGGCGGGAAGCAATAAACGTGAGGCACCTTCGCCACTTCATTGCGTCAAAGCTGGGTGGGCTATTGTTGTGCATAGAGAGGACACTAAATCACCATGAGGGGCAAGAGTGAGAGACAGAGAGAGAGACAGACAGAGAGACAGAGACAGAATGAGAGAGACAAGAGAGAGAGAAAGAGTTTGTGTGTGTGTGTGCGTGTGTGTGTGTGCGTGTGAGAGAGAGAGAGAGAGAGAGAGAGCGAGTGAGAGAGGGAGTGTGTGAGCAAGAGACAGAGATACAGAGAGATAGAGAGAGAGAGAGAGAGAGAGAGAGAGAGAGAGAGAGAGAGAGAGAGAGAGAGATTAAAAGAACAAGAGAACAAATCACACTGAATGTCAGGAGGCTGTAATATATGGCACAGAGCAGTAATAACAGCAAGGCAGGAGATGAACCAAGCACAAAGACGGAGTTATTAATAGACAGGTTCCCTGCAAAGTGTTATCATAGCTGTCTGTAGTTACAAATTAAGGCTATACTGGAAACATGGCAATCTGTAGTTATTAATTCTAATCAGAAATAGCTTGATAAGAAGAACTATAATAAAAATGTTATTAGTGACTAATATGAGAAATAAAAGCCACCCCAAGAAAACACAAACACAAGTGACATGGCAAAGAAAAGCAGCAAATACTCCTGATAAAAGGAGGAAAACTGAGCACAGAGTAATTAAGATAAATTGAGATAACTTTTCTTTCTCTTGGTGCTGAACTAATGGCCTTTTTAATTTACACTAAATTACAGAGATAAGCATCTCTCAAATTACCACTTTTCGGGCCGTTTCGTAGCGCTGAGCTCATATTTTTGGCCATAAGTGACACAGAGGTAAAACTATCTCAGTTCAATCTTTGCTGGCTTCGAGAATACTGTGGAAAAACCTAACGTGAGAAGTGCTTGGTCCACCCTATTTCTGGCAGACCTATTAGTACCCAATATGGGATGTTTAATGCAATCTTTCACTAAAGTTAGAGAAATATGGATCTTCAAATACCAAGTAAACTTTAATGGATTTGAAGAGATGCTAGGCAAACTATTTTTTTCCCCATTCCTTCGTATTTGTGTAAAGCAACCAAAAGATGTCTGGTTTTTAGTTTCTTTTAGCTTGTCTGTCAGATAAATTATATTCATTGAGACCAACCCTGGGGTGCCGCTAGAAGGGGAAAGTCTGAACCATTTTAAGGGCCCGCTGTTACAGTATTACAGCAATATATTACTACTGACTGTATTTTCATAGGGCCCAAAATATCAAGTGGTGCCTCTGGACCAACAACAGATTCACTGCTACAATAGACTGGATAGGATGCCCGCGGAGATGCAGTAGGCTTGGTGTGAAATGCGCTCAAATGCAGCATATAAAACTTATGGAAACTACCAAACATTACCCTAAAGAAAAGCTTTACTAAGTCTGCCCAGGACAGTAACAGACCATTGGTTAGGTATGCTGAATAACTGTTTGATGACCTCCCATTCATCTTAATACATGATATACCCACTCTAGAGAGCGTGGATAATTTAATTCTGCAGGCCTGCCCTGCATCAATTGTTAAAAGTTCCCGGCTTCTGACATAGTTTGTCGTAAAACTTCACAATCTGTGTAGTTCCTGTTAATACACGTACATACTGTAGCCTAGGCCTGTTGTGTAATGACAATAAATAAAATGACACCGGCTACTTTTAAAAGTCTTTAAAGATGACCACTGGATTTTTTTAGTTCTTGAATTCATATCAGCTATAGGTGACTGCTTAGAATTAGCCTAAAATGTAAACCTATAACCTCCCCATGGAACCTGGTGTTTACTGCGCATTACATCGGTCATTTCTATCCGTCAAAGGCCAATACCAATTCCTGTCCCTTTAAATCTTCCAGTGCTCTTCCTTGCTCCACGCCCTGTCTGATTCAAGTTGACATGTCAAAACAAAGAGCTAGTGTTCGGGATGAGAGCTTACTGTTAAACTGGTCAATTTATCCTAACGCTTGAAACAATGTTACAAATTTAATATGAACAATAACACATAAACTGACATATCCAATTAGATTACTGTCCCGTGAGCTAATTTCATTTGGAAGCATAGAAGAGAGCGTGTCCTTTCATTAAGCCTGACAAACAACAATGGATTACTTATTAGGCAAATGTCTTCATCTAACCCAATGACATTAGCTCAGTGTACGGTCGAAGTAGTCAATCGGCACTGTCTCGAAAATTAATTCAACGTGGGAGAGGAATACGGGACTCTGATTCATGCTGCACTCTCCGTGTAGTGAATGGCAACAAACTCTCTGATGATGATGGTACCGCGTGCTGCTAAGAACTACCTAAGCTAACGTTAGCTAATCTGTTGCAACAGAAACCACAGTGCTATACTTACCGAAAAAAGCATAGAGTACACGTTTAGTGTAAACTTGATGAAGTAATAGAAGCGGATGTTGTTTTTCCATTTTGTGTAATAATCAGGCATGACTGGACAGCTGCTATTCTACTCTACCGTCACTCCACAAATGGTTTCGTTCATGCTAGTTGTGACATAAAGTAAACCACTTTCATAGATTAAAAGACTGCTGCATTAGTTTCTTTCATTTCCAATTATCTCAATTCGAAACCGATTCTGTCGATGAAACACAACGCACCCTACAGCCTATTAAATATTCAAATTGTTCTACCGTCGTAAACAAAACAACTTCCGTGCCGCTGTCCATGCCTTTACAGGACAGGCTTAAAGGGCCAGCAGCTGCCTCGGCTGCACTCAACTGTGCACCGCAAGAAAACAGTGGGTTACCGATGACGTTATCCTGGTTTAACCAAGTAGCCAGTCACTTTAAATAATCTTTTCTGTGATATACCGACACTTGTTCACCAATGAAACAAAGACTAAAAGACCGTGTGTTCTTGCTTTCTAGTGCCTTTATAGGTCACAATTTTTCTGCCTTCTGGCAATTTAATTGGCCTGTCTGGAGGGTGTAGAATCAGACACTCACAGCACTGATAAGTACCTCAGTTGCATTTTATTGCATCATCTCTTAATTATTATTTACGCAATACGCTGTGTTCGCATTGGACACAGCAAACAAAATTTGTTTTCATATCATCCCGGTAAAAAGAGGATATGCTTGGTCCTAGAAGGCTACTGCATGCAAAAAACACATTTGTCTATGAAAGATATAGCACCTATATCACTTCAGCTTTAATGTGTTCACATTTTGATTCTAAATTTGCATTGCAGCCAATAATAATAATAATAATAATAATAATAATAGTGGTAATGATAATAACCTTATTGTTATTATTGTTATTATTATTATTATTATTATTATTATTGTTATTATTATTATTATTATTATTATTATTACTGGTTGCACTGCAAATTTAGAATCAAAATGTGAACACATTAAATAAATAATAAAGGTGTAAGCTGTAAACTCCCAAACAAATAGCTGAAATAGTCTTTTTAGCCTGCATGACTATAAATTATCTTCTACTTCACCAACATTAAAAATGTGCACCTTCCCTTTGGGCCTGTGTCCTTACAGGTGTTATTTTAGCATTTGGGAAAACAATAAGCATTTCCCATTGCATTTTCAGTCATACAGCTGTCTGCAGTATAGGCCTACAAATTAAACACAATAGCCTACATAGGCCTACCTATTTTGGGGTTTTGATTTAGCAAGGCCACACAATCCCACAGCATGCCACAGCAATGAAGACATATTAATAGAACATCCTGTCTCTCCGAATGTCTGTCATGACAGGCAGGTATCTCTCTATACCATTGGTGCTGTATGTGGAATTAAACCATAATCATCTTGATCTACAATGAGCCGAATAGCCTAAAACCATTGCCCACTTATTAGCAAGACTACAAGCCAGACTAAACTAAGTGAGTACATCAGCTTTTACATGTGTAATAAGCACATGTATATATGTATATCAAAGAGTCTCTATTTTCTGCTTTTTTTGAAAGCCACTGGGTTGTAAGCCATCAGGTTTTATTGAAGTTGTTGATGAAACAATGCTTTGGCCATTAATATCTGGGGACCTAGAACTATTATATCCAGGGCTACAGGGCAGACAGGGCCAATGGCACAATGTGGGCACATCAGCTAAAAGCAGCTTGTCTGTTATGCTAGCCTGGTAAACCAGCCACTTGTATTTCACTTCATTACCTGTTCCTCGGAGAGACTGACCAGGTATTGCAATGACCCCGTCCGCCTGTGTGTCTGTGTGTCTGTGTGTTTGTCTGTCTGTCCGCCCATATGGGGGGCCAGGGTCTGGCTGGGCTTCCACTGACATGGTTGTCTCAGGCAGAATCATGCTTGACCAATCAGCGAACAGAGCGAGTGTTCATGAGCGATGACGGTGACTTTGTGTGCTTCGTTTGAATTGTAGCGCGTAGGCAGAATTATAGCCAGGCGAATTGCATGTGTCATGACCAGACATTGGCGAATGGGTAAAGGCAGATCCAATCGTTTTAAAGGAGATTCTACACCTCCAGGAAGAAATTGTTCACTGGTTGGTCAGGCAAGATTCTGCCTGAGACAACCATGTGAATGGAAGCACAGCCAGACCCTCTGTACGAAATGAAGTGAAGTATAAGTGGCTGGTTTACCAGGCTACTGTTATGCAGCACTGATTTGTTCAGTGTAATATGAGCCTTTTAGCCCTCACTCTCTCTCCCCTACATGGATAGGGGAAGGTGGATGTGGTTTATGTCCTGTGTATACTCAGCATCTCTTTGCTTACACAAATGTGAAATATTTGCCTTAAGTGCTCTACATTTCCATAAATCTTGGGTTCTGTTATGGGATTTTTCTTAGAACTTAATTACATATCTTTGTACATAAAAAACAGGAAATAATATGGGACATCTATCGTGTATTGCACAGCTTACTGAAGTTTACAACAACAAAGTAATGTCTTTCACAGCCATGCCAGTGGAATTGTCTTTTTACCTACAGAGAGTGATGGTGCATATGTCCTACACATGGCATGAAAATTGTTTTCTTCCTCTAAGTAATCTTTGGTCTTCTGATGTAAAATAGTTTCTTGTCTCTGGTTGCCATTAGAAAACTGCCACTGCATCAATAAATAGTTATGTGCACCATGACATATCCTTCAAATTCTCATTTGATGTGAACATTTGCTTATCACTGGCCCACAAATCATTGTTTTAGAGGCTTGTTTTAAAAATGGTTAGGATGCCTCTGTTTATCTCTCAGGTATCGGGCTGCGGATGTAATTTATGTTTGTGAAAATGCTTTGTCTGCTGCATTTCTTAGCCCAGACCTAGAACAAACCCAAAAACAATCCCCTGAGTGGCCTATCAGCGCACAAGAACGTGTTTGGAATAATGTCTTACTCCATGTGTGACATTCACGAATGTATTAGTCATGAATTATGAATCCGTGGAACAAGGGGTCTGCGTTTGCAGATAGCCCAGAGGATGTTCTTAGATGGTAAAAGATAAAAATCCCAGATAGTCATGCACAGTATGTACACGGGCAAAGACCACCTGGCAAGTGTTTGTAATATAACCTAAACACTGAAGTCTTTCCCCTGATGTGCCTCTTTGAGCACCGTTCTGAAGAATTCTACCACTACTCAATTTGAAATGGCATGAGCATTCTGTGATACCAGTATTTACAGATGTTTATCTGCTAGAAGCACACCAAACAGACAGTTTTTTTGTGAGCACTTAGAGCCAAAAGTAGATGTTTGCATTTGAGTTATGATAGGGTGCTCCTGGGTTAACACTGGCCACTGACATTACCAAAAATAAACAAATTACCAGGAAAGCGCTTGGAGTGCGACCATTTTTACATTTTTTTTTTTTGTAATGTAGTTTGCTGGGTTTGCATTCACCAGAAATATATAGGCTATGGAAGAGTGCGGTTGTTATAGAAGAAAACTCCTCATTGCACCACAAAAATGCTGAGGGGGGTTTCTCAGGAATGCAGCTGACCAGCGAGTCCCATCCAGATTAAATTTCCCTTGCATGACATAAGGAAATGTACCTGCGAAACGCACAGGAAATTTCTCCTCCCTACAGGCAGCAGCAGTGGACTGAGGAAAGTGTTTGCTCCTCATAGAGCACGGGAGATATCTAGAGATCTTTTCAGCATCGCCTTTCTGAGCCTATAATGTTATATTGGTGCCTACAGTATCTGTTGCTAGAACAGTTGGAGTGTGAAATTACGTAACACAGCCCAGAGCAGACTTTGCTTGTGAAAGGCACCTGCTTATTTTAGGATGTTGTATTCCACTCCGGTATAAAACAGTTACAACTGCACAGACAAGCAGGCAGATAAATGGCAATGACAGCAGCAATTCTCTTGCTTTTTGACCTCAAGCTAGGTAATGAAGTAACAATAAGATTGGGAATGAATAGTGCAATGGAAGATAAAGATTAGGAAATTAAATCATGGAGAAGAATTTATGGTAGATGATGTATTCATTGTATGTTGTGGTTAAAAATTGCAACATGTTTTTTTACAGTGTGTGTGTGTGTGTGTGTGTGTGTGTGTGTGTGTGTGTGTGTGTGTGTGTGTGAGAGAGAGAGAGAGAGAGAGAGAGAGAGAGAGAGAGAGAGAGAGAGAGAGAGAGAGAGAGAGAGAGAGAATGACATGTCAGGCCTTTGGGAAATCTTTTGTGATTGATGATCCTGATGTGTGCCTGTTTTAATTAAACAGGTTTCGGTACCAGTAGATTATGAAGCTGTCAGTCAGTGATCATCATGCATACTGCTGCTTTACCATCGTAAACATCCAACATGTGTCTAAGGTGTCTGCCAGCCATCGTACATCAAAGGCTGACCTGACAGAAGGACCTCAGTATGCTCCCACTTATTGGGCTTATTGATTATGTATGCACCAAGTCCATTTGTATTGTCACTTTATGGGAGAGTAGAGGATTCATCACTGGAATTCATTGGTCCACTTTACATATCAAAAAGTAAATGTTAGAGACAATTTCCCACTGCATGCTCATTCCAAGAACTCTTTGGTTTCAAGAGCACTTATTTTTAACACTTATATGTGGAAAGACGTTTGTGTGCAGGAAAGCAATATCAAAGTCAGTCACGGAAAACAAATAGATCAGCTAAGTCTCTGGACTGTCTAAGTGAGATGTTTAGCACAATCAAACAAAGACACGCTATATGACATCTCTTGATGACATCACCATTTTTTTTTCACTTGTGAATTACATAATCACTGGTATGGGATTAAAGGGCAAAATGAAACTCCACTGTATTCAATAGGATGAGACATTCAACATCAATATTCAAGAGATATCGAAATGAAAAGTTATTTGCACTAGTAGCTACTGAATCAAGTAGTCAACGTGAACCAGTTTCTCTTTTTTATAAGCAGTTTTGAATAATTCATATCATTTGTTATAATCATGCTGAAGCGCATTTCAATATAATGCAACATAACGGCATGTATGTTCTGAAAAAGTCTAGAACACTTTGATCTTCACAGAAAAGACGCACGGATTTAAGCATACCCCTTTTCCTATTACTAATATAAATATTTGTGCTTAAAAACTATGACCGTTACGAGCTTTCGCTTTTTTTTTTAGTTGCGCTGGCAGCCTGGATGCTGCCTCCTCGCGTTCTTGGCGCTTCTCATAGGCTGCCTGCGTGGGTATAGGACCTCAGCTAGAGATGAGAGAGTGGCTGCAGTCGTAACCTGGCGCCTGTAGCAGATGAGAGAGATGCATGTTGCAGTCTAGTGGTATCCAAAGCTGACGAAGGCGGTTTTATGACAGTGATCTGGTCTTGCAAAAGGATTCACATCTGATTTTGAAAGAAAAACATCAAGGAATAGTCTACCATTTGTTTTGTTTTTTTGTTGCTTTTTTCTGGATAGAAAGTTTTATTTTTGCAGGGTTCTATGTGTGGTATTAATATCGGTTTGTTTTAATACCCCAAATATGGATGATTTGGTAAAAACGAGACGACATGCGTGTTAATGTCACATGTATTAATTGAAAAAAAAATGGATCCCCTTTACAATGCAACTAACTCATCTAGCAACTGGACAAAGTCATCGGAGACGAACGACACAGATTATGAGAACCAATTTGTGCAGGCAGTTTGGAAAGTGGCTCTTTGGGCACTAGCTTACAGCATCATAATCATCGTCTCCGTTGTGGGAAACATAGTGGTCATCTGGATCATACTCGCACACAAACGCATGAGAACTGTAACAAACTACTTTCTGGTGAATTTAGCGTTTGCAGAGGCGTCTATGTCCGCATTCAACACCGTCATAAACTTCATTTATGGAGCGCACAATGACTGGTACTTTGGCTTGGGTTACTGTCGCTTTCACAACTTCTTCCCTATCGCCGCCCTTTTTGCTAGCATCTATTCCATGACAGCGATTGCTTTAGACCGGTAAGTGTATTAAACTGTCCTTGGAATTTACTTTTATTCTAGCATACTTACTGTATACGAAGGAATAGAATCGGCAAACGCATGTAACGCATTTACATTAGGCTACAGATTATTGGCGGTGGAAACTGTAAATAAACCTGCTTAAAATGACATTAAACAGTCCATGTTAAACTAGGTAGCTGTCTTTTTGCTAAGCAGAACAATCTCTGGAATGATAATCATGCATGTGCCAACATGCGTCTAGTGATGGATTGAGAGTTATTTTTGCAACTATGTAAATAAGAGCTAAATAATTAATAGCCATTTGCATTAATACACATACCAAGCTTTGAGCCAACTCATCATGTTTGACATGCATAATATGTTTATGAAACAGAAATGAGATGTCAAGAAGGTCTCGCCAATGATCAGGGGAAACACACTGCTGTATACGGACGGTCATAGCTAGCTGGGGTTCCCTCTCTCACATTGCTCCCAGTGACTGGTTATCTTACGCCCTTCTAGGAACACCAGATTTATCTTTGTTACGGCTTGACTACTCTGCGAAGCTGGGAGAATTGCTCACTTAGTATGCAAGAAGTGTCCTGTGTGCGCACAACGTGTTTGTTTATTGGCTTTGAGACAGTTTGTTCTCAACACAGTGGAAATAATTTACACATCACATTAAGCTACACTAACACATCTGTGACTGGTACACATGATGACTTTAGTCATGGCTCAGATCACTTAATTAGTCTCACCTGTCTAGTCCATTGGAACAGAAGGAAGGAGTACCCGCAAATAAACTAGACAATGTATAGGCATAAAATAGTCTCAGACAGGATGAGCAGTGACCCATCGCCCTGCGGCTTATTCAGATCTCCCCATTTTTATCCTCTGACTGCGGACTCGGGAGTCAATAGACTATAATTCACCAGCACGTTCATCTTTTTCCCTATGCACAGCAGCATAAACCTGACCTTTGCAAGGTTTTAAAAATTCAATTACCCCTGGGAGTTAGGGGCCATGGAGGGGGGTGGGAGAGCTGGGTCGGGGAATGGCAGGGGGCCATCATAGGACCCTTATCGGGGTCATGTCATACTGGTTCTTCCCTTGTGTGAATAGTGTAGCTAAACAGCTTCTTCCCATGGGCAGTAAGAACTTTAAATACATCGGGATAGTGACACTGCGCTTTATGGACACCTCAGTCATTGTGACTTAACTGCTGTTTGTGTGTGTGTGTGTGTGTGTGTGTGGGTGGGTGCGTAATCTGGGTGTTACACTGCCGCTAGTGCCCATGCTCTACCTGGGTTTGCCCCACTACCTCTTCCTGCGCAGTAGCCACAAAGCAATGTGCGATGCTCAGTATTCCCCTCCATGCCCCCTTCACATTGTATTTTTATTACTTATTATGCCAACCCCCACCCCCACCCCTTGCTGCTTAATTTCGTTGTACAGGCAACTGTTCAATGACAATAAAAGTCTTAAAGTCTTGAAGTCTGGTTGTCAGGTGTGGTGATAACCAGCCAGCTTAGGACATCAGTGGGACATTGCCTTCATGGCCACATGACGTGTTTCAGGGATTGCGAGTGTGAAAGGGAGTTTTTGTAAAACAAAAAAAAGAACAGTTAACACTTTGATTAGCATGTGGATATCTATGGTACAGTATGTGGCTCTCTGCTGTAACCAGATGTATTTGAATAATTGGCTTTCACAGAAATACCTGTTTGTTTGTTTGTTTGTTTTTCAAACCTGCTTGAGTTGTTTTTTTTTTTCTTGGCGCACAGAGAAAAGCCCCAGTGGAAATTGATAATGGCAGTGCCGGGCTCCTCCATATTTCCATTGCAAACGCGGTTAATACAGTACTCTCCCAGATCCAACATCTGCTGCCTCCAATGCTGCCGTTGAGTCATCACCTCCCCATCTCAGGCGCCGCTTCGCTCGCTTTCGCACATACCACTAACGCTGTCACCTCCTGTGTGTGAGCAGCACTTGTCAGACTGTGCGCTGATGTGACTGTGCGCAGCTCACGTCGATGGGGATGATGATGATGATGATGGTGGTGGTGGTGGTTATGAAGATGACAGAGTGTCTTTCCTTACTCAGCCCTCCCAAACCTCCTCAGTTTTGTCCCTTAACCTTAAAGGGAGCATTTGTGAAAAAAGGGAACTTTGTTTTACTGTTGCATCCTCATACACCTGCTGCCTATACATGCACGTATCTACCGGCACTGCAAATATGCTCACATACGGTAGACCTGTATTTACACACATTCACGCACACACAGACATGATCACACAAGCAGTTTGTTGGCATCAGCAGCACCCAGGACTGCTGCTTAAATGTGTGGTGCCTTAGGCCTGATTCACACCAAACACTCTGCGTACTGTATACAGCGTGTGCCCGTTTTCTGTCCGTATTCGTTTAGAATGCATGTTAAAGGAGAACTTCGGTGTAAAATGAAAATTGGCATGTTAAAACATCATACCGAATTGGTATGTGTACTGAGGAGCAAAATTGATTTAGCCTGTTGCATTCAGAGTTTAACTATTTTTTATCGTTTGTCCCAGAAGGCTAACAATGGAAGTGGTAGGTGCCATAGACGAAGCATTAATTAATAAAACAGTTTTGACAAGCAGTACCTTGCTGTAGTTTCTCATCGCCGCCATGATGAAAGTCCAAACAAGTCGATTGTACCAAATCTCTTCCTATTCAACTGGTGCGGACTTTCATCATGGCGGCGATGAGAAACTACAGCAAGGTACTGCTTGTCAAAACTGTTTTATTAATAAATGTTGTGTACACTTACAAAGTTCTCAGTGCCTCGTTTTTAATGTCAGGGCCTTTGTTGTACTACCGATGGAGTGTGGAGTTTCTTCGAGCTGTTTTAATGGTTTAAAAATAGCGTATTCATCATGCTTCGTCTATGGCACCTACCACTTCCATTGTTAGCCTTCTGGGACAAACGATAAAAAATAGTTAAACTCCGAATGCAACAGGCTAAATCAATTTTGCTCCTCAGTACACATACCAACTCGGTATGATGTTTTAACATGCCAATTTTCATTTTACACCGAAGTTCTCCTTTAACAAATTAGACTATTCACAGCACATGCGTGATCTGTGCGTATTCTGCCACTATACCAACATATTGTACACACGGATACGTGCTGTACACGCTCAAGTCGGTGTGAATCAGGCCTTAAGGTGGCATTTTGTTTTACATTTGTCAGGAATAATTGCCCACTGTCATGACAAAAGTGGAGACTAGAGCAGAAAAGGTTGATAGGTTGCCCTGAGCAGCGAGGGCACTGGAATAGAAACGAGCAATCAGTCATTATTTTGTGCCTTTTCCAGGTCACCAAGGGCCCTTTCACAACTCATTTGTTTATTGGTTTGACTAAATCATAGGGAAATAGGGGAAATCAAACCCTTTTGAGAACCAACCCCCACCACCACACCACCCGCACCTGCTGTGGCAGCAGAGCCTTAGAAAACAGGGCCCATAATGACATTTGGAAACCCAGATGAAAGAAAAAAGGAGAAAGCTGTTAGCATTCACTCCTCAATTAGAACATCCCCTACCCCCTATAATTACTTTAGTGTCTGCAACTGACTGAACGATGGGCTTGTTTTTTTTTTCTTGGTCCTGAGGGTACTTGAGATGTCTACCTGATATATGCTACTGTGTGCATCTTTTTTAGTTTTAGGAGAGGACTGTATGAGGTAAATGGCAGATATATAGTATTTTTCTGCCTTCTACATTTTTTTGCCTGTGTAGTCCCCATTCTGAAAGGTCAGTGCAACGTTTTGCACTTTCAAGTTGAAATGGTATGTTTTTTAGATGATTTCTAATAAAAATGCACAGTACTATCAGTGTAGAGGATTATTCTGCTAAAGCAGGTGCCTTTTTTGTCCAAAACTGAATGCCTGTTGAAGACAGACAGTATAAGTCTTTGTGAAAAATATGTTAGCAATTCCCTGTCTTTTGCCATATTGCTGTAGTTCCACCTACGCTTACATGAGGTTATTTTCCAAGGTCTTGATGTTACTGTACTCTAAAAAAATGTTTGTGCATACCCTTTTGATGGTGTTTGATCATGTAATAGACAGCCAGAAAAACCTGCCACCAATAGCTGTGAACTGTGTTCTTCTGTGATTCAGGAGGGGCATTTTGTGAAAATATGAGATAAGCCTTTACTACACAACAGCTGGTGTGCTGGCCAGCTATCACCAACAGATACTGTTTAGAATGCTAAAGAGCGTTTATTACGTAATGGCAACAGGGCTACAGTTAGTGTTTCCCAGAGTTTCAGACGCAAGTGTTGAACTTGCTTGGTTTAGTTTTAGGTTCTTACTACCCCATAAATGTAAAGTCTGTTTTAAATCACTACTCTAGTTAAAGGTGAATCAAAGAGGACCCATACATCATTATGGGGTTTTGTAATTGATTCTTGAAGATGCATTTTAGAGGGGTTCTAAGCACAAACTTTTGTGTTATCTGAACAAAAAAAAATGTTATCCTTTTGGTGGCCCAAGTTGACTATACTTGATGACGGCCTTTTTATGTCAGAGACTGTATAGCATCAGTATTTCACCTGTGTCTATACACCTTCTGATGGGACACATTGGACCACAGCTCTGGTGGTGCCCAGAGAGGAAGCAGATAATATAAAGTCAACAAGACAGGCGTCAACATGCAGTAACAGGTAATTATAGCCTCTGGACCAGCAGCCTCCCTGGTGAGGCTTTGCTGCACTTTGGGTGGTAAACAAGGGGACATGTCTGCCTGCAAAGATTGGACAAGTTCTTTAGTTTTGCCAGCCCCTTGAGCTCATATTACACAGTATATGTTTCAATTTATCTTTAGATCTTGTATTGATTATTGATTTTTGGCCAGACACTCATTGAGCCAAAGGTGTAAAAACAGATTGTCAATTTGTCTGTACGTAAACAGTAGTTTGTGTGAGAATTCCTGAAGAGTAACCTCTCACATAATCTTCAACTAAATTCACAGCTTATTCACTGTTAAAATACCAGCAGTGCGTGACAAATTATGCACCCACACAAGCATGAAATATCTTTGTCCCAGGGGAAATTAGCCACCTGTCATTTACCGAGAAATATTTTTTCACCTTTCCACCTGGCTTTTCTATCTTCCCTCTTCGGCTTCAGTGACTGAGTGCCAGGCAGCAAGGGGCATAGGCTTTGAAATCTTGTCATTTTCCTGATCTCCCCTCCACACCAGAACCCCAGCCAAACCATGACTGTTATTTGTTGTCCTCCCATGTGCCCTCACTTCACTAAATCAACCAAACGCTTGATGAAATATTCTTAGCCCTCTGTCCTCAAATCACTTTCATGCCATAGTTGCATTTGACAGGGTTATAATAATAATAATAATAATAATAATAATAATAATAATAATAATCTTTACTTGTATAGCACAATTCATACAAGATGCAGCTTAAAGTGCTTTACAGTTTGGCAAGAACCACACTTCTTGCAGTCCAGTGACGCCGGGACGAACACAATAATGCAATGACGTAATGACCTAATGACGCAATGCCTGGCTACCTGGTGCGGGCTCTTGCGTGACGGAATAATGCAGTGTCACAACAACGCAATTATACTTATCTTTTCCTCTGACTGCGTAGCACTCTTCATGTCATGCTCGGTCATCACTGTGGACCCCCAACAAGTGCTGTCATGACATTCATTTCCGATCACACAATCCAGTCACTCACATAAAACTCGTCTATCTACTGTTACACAGAACAGGTGAACCTGCAAGTGAGGGTTAGGTCTACTCCACCAAGCCAACCAACCAACCAAGTAGGCTGCTGACAGACCTGGGAATTGATGTTAAATGACATAATGAGAGCCTTATTACTTCAATTTTTCAAAGACACATCCAATACCTCAATGCATACATTTAGTGCCTGCAACTGATTGGTAGTTAAAAAATAAGGAATCAAATTCCAGCACTTAGGCAGTGTAAAAAATATGACTAGAAAACTAGTTTTTACAGGGAGATTTGAGGTAATATAACTTTCAGAGTTGATCTAGCCCACCATCTCTGTATTAACAGGTACATCTGAAAAGGTGTCCTTCTGTGTAAGATTCAAAGAAGCCCAATTTTTCCATCCCTGTGAGTGGGACGATCTCATTTTTGTAACAGTGGCAGCCTGCTTTGTTATCACTTTTTCAGTCAGCGCAGATCTGCGGGCAAGGGGCATGTAGATGACTTTGGTGTGGATCTCATCAGCAGGAAAGTGCTGTGCTGGTGAAAGGAGGAGAAGACAAAAGAGATGAATCATGCGTGTTGCCTGCCCAGTGCTGTGCTACGCAATGTTAACCACAATTTTGTTACGAGGAGAGAACAAACTACTTGCAGAGGGATATCAAAGAAGCACAAACCTACCATTCAAAGTGGTCATTATACTGTTTTAGCAGTCATTATACAATGATATCACACCCGAACGTTGGAGTGGTGAATTCAAAGTGAATGGGACAGTTGTCAGCATTGTAAAGATATATATACATTCAGGCCCGCTGACAGTCTTGGCTGGGCCAGGGACAAGATAATCTGATGGGGCCCCCCACCCCGTAGTCCATAAAGTAAGAAGGGACAGGTTCTGGGACCCCCGTCCCAGTGCCAAGAGACCTGTTTGTCCCACCCTGTCAGCTGCCCTATAGATAGATAGATAGATAGATAGATAGATAGATAGATAGATAGATAGATAGATAGATAGATAGATAGATAGATAGATAGATAGATAGATAGATAGATAGATAGATAGATAGATAGATAGATAGATAGATAGATAGATAGATAGATAGATAGATAGATAGATAGATATCTTTTCTTCTTTATATATTTAATAGGCAGTGTTAACCAGCTTTGTTGCCCTCTCTCCCCCACACAGGTACATGGCCATCATCCACCCCCTGAAACAGCGTATGACGGCCACAGAGACCATGGTGGTCATCGGGGTCATCTGGGTCCTGGCCCTCCTTCTGGCCTTCCCCCAGTTCTACTACTCTGACCTCGGCTACTTCCCCCAGCGAGTGGTCTGCTACATCGACTGGCCCATCTACATCGAGAAGATGTGAGTTTGCAGGGGTTTGCATCATGTTAGACTTTCTGACCCATGCCTTTAGCAGCCTTTGATCACTGCATGGTGGCAGAGTTGCGCTTCATGCATTTGTAAGTGTTTAACAGAAAACATCTAAAAATAATTAAGACAGGCCCAAGCTAAACTAAGACTTAAATTCAACTAGCCACCTTACAAATAAGTAAGATTACAAATAAACTGCTAAATCATTCAAGCACCTCTAGATAAATAGCTTCGACTCCAAGCCACAGTGGACTTACATCAGCCATTGCCAAGCACACCAGACAAATGTAGCTTATCCAGCAGCAGAGATTAACAACAGTGCCTAAACATCTGTCCTTCGCTATAAGTCTTTCAGTGAATAAGACAGTGAATAAAGGCCCGAAACACCCGTTGATCCTGAGGTACACTGCTGAGGATGTGTCCCACATAGTGTATGGATAATTGTAATGGCTGTTAACCCTTGTTGAGCATCTGTCTGTACGGCTCCAGTTGGCCATCCCCTCAGCTGCTCTGTCCTGTACAGCTCACATGAGGTTGCGTGAATAGCTGTAGTCAAACTTCAGCGGAGAGAAATTTGTTCTTGTTGTTGTGTATGTTTCTAAATGCACTCTTCTTAAAGGAGACTGAGTGCACTCATTAAGAGTAATCTCTTTACATTAATCAGGCTTAGGAGGGACCGCTAACTGCCTTTACATTAGTATGCACGGAATAAGCACCATTTACGCATAAGCATTTAATTTAGAGGTGCATGCTCTCACCATGCACATGGAGACATGCATGATCAGCCACAGAAGAGACAACCGTTAGTAATGAGCGAGCTCCGTTCTGTGATTTTCTGTAATGTGTGACATCAGCGGATGACAGAATTGTCGGAGTCGGAGGCCAGTTACCACGTGAGGACAGTTTTTATTCAAAAAGAAATAGAATTGAATAAAACACCCCTGGTGGCTCCATGTAAAGTCTCTAGTAAAAAGGCTTTTTAAAATTGAAAGGCTGGTTCAGTGGCAAATTAGGGTGAAACCCATATTAGTGTGATAGTTTCTTGCCTTCCATTTGTGAGTGAAGCAATTTTTTTCTCACATTTTCCTCACATTTAAAAAAGAACTGTCATCTGTGACCTTCATCTCTCTTTTTTTAACCGTAAGGATGTGCCACTTTGTAGAGTCATTGTTGTGAATCGGCACCATAACAAAATGAAGTCCAGTGTTTTTTCAGCAGTTGAGATGATCCCTATTAATATATCATGGTGCATGTAGGCACGTGACAACAGCCTCAAAGCAGAGTAAGTCTCGCTGCTACTTTTATCCGAGGTGTAAATCTTCAGGCAATCTCCTAATGCAGCATGAGGAACGCAGGAAAGGGGAGTTTACTGACACACACAGACACACACACACAAACACACACACACACACGTGCACACACCCCCAAATACACACACACACACACACACACACACACACACAAATACACAAACACATACACAACCACAAACACACACAAACCACTTTATACACATACACATTAACATACACAGTAATACCCTTCATTGTCTGGAGTATATTCTCTACTATATTTTATGTAGTCTCTGCGTAATTATTCAAATATGCACTTACGACACATACACACACGCAAACACACACACACACACACGTGCACACACACACACAGATGTTTGTCTAGATTCTGACAGACAGACAGATGGAGAGAAAGACAGAGACAGACAGAGAGAGAGAGAGAAAGAGGGGGGGGGGGGGGGGGGGGGGAGCACACAGTTACAGATACATGCATGCACCCAACCAGACACACACACACACACATACACTGTGCAATTTCGCTCTTCACACGTTGAATCAAACCAGTATCTATCACAGGTGTTTATAAATGTAGCATCTGTCGTGCCTCCATCTTCTTTTTTGTCCCAGTGCCATTGTTTGGCAATTGGCTGGGCTTCACACATTGATTGTTTGTGAAGAATTGCAGCAAAACAAAGCAAGGCGTTCGTGTTGGAATAGCTGTTGTGCTTATTTCTGTTTTTAATGAGATTATAATGACTGGCACTTGTGGGTTAAGTGGCCTGAGCCTGGAGTAATTCAGTTGTGAGTTGTATTTCTATGTGTGGGTGTGCGTGTGAGAGAGAAAGAGAGAGAGAGAGAGAGACAGACAGACAGACAGACAGTGAGAGCGAGCGAGAGAGAGAGAGAGAGAGAGAGAGAGAGAGAGAGAGAGAAGGACTTGAGACAGAGAGTGTGTGTATGGGTTTGTGTGTTTGTGTGTGTGTGTGTGTGTGTGTGTGTGTGTGTGTGTGTGTGTGTGTGTGTGTGTGTGTGTGTGTGTGTGTGTGTGTGTGTGAGAGAGAGAGAGAGAGAGAGCGAAACGAGAGCTAATGAACATGTCTGATTGGGGCGGACTCCAAGGTCGGGCCATAGCCACTGTGTCTGCCTTGGCTCCCACTGATCACATTAGCCTGTATGGACACATGTTTACCTGCTAGAGATAATGCCTGGGTTGATTATATAAGTCACTCCCATATATCACTACAGACTCTGGTCTGAAATTGCACACAATTGAAATTGCACACAAGCACAAACACACACAAACCACCTTATACACATACATTAACATACACACGAATAGCCTTTATTGTCTGGAGTATATTCTCTACTATATTTTATGTAGTCTCTGCATAATTATTGAAATAAGCACTTACAACACACACACACACACACACACACACACACAAACACACACACACACATACAGACATGGCCCTCGGCATCCCGCAGGCACACTCCAAAATCTTGTGGACAGTTCTGGAAAGTCAGACATCACTATGTGAAGTGTCAGTCTACCTCTGCTACACGTCAGCCATTTGCCTTGCACAGTAACACAGGCTAGCCGCAGAGCTGATGCAATATGAAATGCAAAACCTCCATCCACACAAAGCTCAGCTCATTTGTCACAAAAAAAGTAGCAAGTAGCATGGATGGCACCGGATGAAACACAACACTGAGGGAGCAACAAACGCAGCACCTCCTGTGTCTGTCACATCCCTGCCAGTTCCCCGCGGATGCGTGGCAGGAGTGTGTTGATAAGTAGGCACTGACAGCTTCGGGACAGTGCCAGTGGCCCTTCAGTGCGATGCTCTGCTGTTGCCTCCAGTGCAGATACCTCTTCGGTGACGCCTGGGTCCTCTGCTACCCCCACTCCACTCCACCCCTCCCCCCGATTTGCTTTTGTCCGCTCAGGGTCCGCTCAGGGCTGGCAGGCAGTGCATCGGAGGGATGTGTCCATGAGGGAGAGAGAGATAGACAGAGAGAGAGAGAGAGAGAGAGAGAGAGAGAGAGAGCAAGGAACAGAGAGAGACAGAGTGAGAGAAAGCAAGAAAGAGATAGTGAGGAAGAGCGTGAGAGAGAGAGAGCAAGAAAGAAAGAGAGTAAGGGAGAGTGTGAGAGAGAGATAGAAAGAAAGAGAGTGAGGGAGAGTGTGAGAGAGAGAGAGAGAGAGAGAGAGCGAGAAAGAAAGAGAGTGAGGGAGAGCACGAGAGAGACAGAGCGAGAGAGAGAGAAAGAAAGAGAGTGAGGGAGAGTGCGAGAGAGAGAGAGAAAGAAAGAGTGAGGGAGAGCACGAGAGAGAGAGAGCAAGAAGGAAAGAGTGAGGGAGAGCACGAGAAAGAGAGAGAGCGAGAAAGAAAGAGAGTGAGGGATAGCGCGAGAAACAAAGAGCGCGAGAAAGAGCTCATTATGCTGTGGCAGTCTTTTAAGGGCAGCACTGATTTTTGAACATTGCCAAAAAAATCCCAACCCGCTATCAGCACACCACCAGCCCGACCTTTCTCGTTTTATTTTAACTTCATTTTACCAGCAATCAGTGCCTCACTTTTAAAACAGATGTATTTGGAAGGCAAGCAGGCAAACATACGTTATGCTTTATTATGCTGTTGAAATGCTATATGAGGTATATTTTTAGTGCAATTAGTATTACTTTGCACACATTGGTATATATTTTTTAATTAAATTACCAATGTTAATCATTTTAATTACCAGCAACCAGCAACCAACACAGCACTGCTTCAAGGAGGAATTATCAAAATTACTCACAACTATTGCCTCTGCACAAAATAGAGCTATTCAAAACAGAGTTTTGCATAAACACATATCTATGCATTTGACAGTAAAATGGTACATACTCCATAGAACCCGCATGTACACACATGTAAATGTATTTTTTTTTTTTTTTGGTGTGATATCATTAGTATGCCGTGCTGAGAGAGAGACATCCTGTGTGGGTGATGTGTGCTCTCCAGCTCCGCGTCTCTCCTCCGCGTCTCTCCTCCGCGTCTCTCCTCCCGCCTTCCTCCTTTCCTCCCTTCCTCCCGCGCTCTTAACATGAGCACAGCAAGGGTTTGGCACTCCACACAGCACAGGCGACACTAGGAACGGGAAGGTAAATGGCTTTTAAGGCTGCTGTGCGTGCCGGCAGGGTAATCTGCTGAGAGGCTGAGGGGGGGGGGGGGGGGTGGGGGGAGAAGGAGACTATTTCACTTGCGAAGCTCAGCGCCTGAGAGACCCAATGTCTTTTTCTTCTTTATTATTACGCTCCATTCTTCGTAAAGTTGACTTATTGTTTTAATTATTCGTATGAGTACTTCAGTCTGTATTGAGAATCCCCTTCGTCTCGGGGGAAAGCATCAAATTAAAAATGGTCTGAAGTTTGAGTCTGACTTCATTTTCAATTGGATTGAAATGAAAACCATCCAAATGCTAGCATCCCACTGAGGTATAGTGTGCAAGAGCCACTTACAATGACACACCAATGTCACACACTGTTGGATTCCTGCTTGTTGTATCACAGAGTGGTGTCAACTATATGACACACTGTTTTGTTAAAGCCTCGCCTTGTAATTACATCCATTTTCCATTTCAACCATAAAAAAAACTCTGAGAAGGCAGACAACGCGGTGCTGGCATTTGTTTTCCTCCCCAACTTTACCTCTGAGGACCCCTTGTATCTCCATCCTCTCAACATTTGGCAGTAATTATTAACACACAGTTGGCATTTTTATACATCTGTGGTTGTAAAAAAAATATATTTTTTCAAACAATCTTCCAGTTGGCTACTTTAAAAGTTTTAGTTATTAAGTTCATAACTCCAATCTCAGTATCATTGTCACAGTGTTTATTTATTTGTACACTTTGTTTTTTTTTTTTTTAATTGACTGCCATACCATGACCACAACATCATGGCTACAATAGATGCATTATGAAAACACAGTGGAAAAAGAATGAAAAAGCAAATTGATCGTGGCCCTCATTCATAGTTCTGATTTTAGGAGTTGTTTGTTCCATGATTTTTTCCAACATCACCTTGCACTGAATGTGTCAATCCAATTTTTCGTTCTTTCTTTCTTTCTTTCTTTCTTTCTTTCTTTCTTTCTTTCTTTCTTTCTTTCTTTCTTTCTTTCTTTCTTTCTTTCTTTCTTTAATAAGGCAGCTCAGTCCAAAGTGCTTCTCATCTTTTCTTCCATCTAGCACCTCATATTCATTTTACATTTTTTATATGCACTGGGCTCCTACACTTCCAGGAAACCCCATTTAATACGGAAAGGAAATTAAGTCCACTACTGATAATTCAGTAGCTCGGGCAGCTGTGGCCTAGTGGTTAGGGAGTTGGTCTTGCAATCGGAAGGTTGCCGGTTCGAATCCCGCCATACCCATGGTTGAGATGCCCTTGAGCAAGGCATCTAACCCCACACCGCTCCAGGGACTGTAACTGAAACCCTGTAAATATCTGTAAGTCGCTCTGGATAAGAGCGTCAGCTAAGTGTAATGTAATGTAATGATAATTACGTTTCCACAGCTGAATCAGCCTTAAATTAAATTCATAATCAACCCTGTGCCGTCATGCAATTTCTCTTGCTTGGCGCCCGGTGAGCATAGCCGTGTCATTTATAATACTGGGGGTTAAGAGAACGCTCTATGCACTGTCTACTTTTAATTGTGTTGTTTGTATGGTTTGGTTTTGAAATTAGTTCAGTTTTATGGGTTCCTCTGAGAGTCTTCGAGTGGCTATTGGGAAAGTAATCATAGTTTGATACACTTACAAATTCAATTATGTAGTGCTCATTAAATGCATACAAATGTCAGCACAGACTGTCCATTATATCTGCAACAGCTCATGTTGTCTAATGGCACTTAATTACTCCCTGCATCTTTTCCTTCTGTCATTTCTCTCTCACTTTCTTCTTCTTCTTCTTCTTCTTCTTCTTCTTCTTCTTCCTCTCTCTCTCTATCTATCTCTCTCTATCTCTCTATCTCTCTATCTATCTCTCTCTCTCTCTCCATGCCTCTCTCCTTCCTTTATCACCACCTCCCCCTCTTTATGCTCTTCTACCTTTTGCTTCTACTGCTCTATCTCACTTCTCTCTCTCTCTCTCTGTCTCTCTCTCTCTCTCTCTATCTATCTCTGATAGCTACTATGTGTTGCTGGCTGTGCTGATCTACCTCCTACCCCTGTTGGTGATGGGCTGCGCTTACCTGGAGGTGGGGCTCACTCTGTGGGCCAGCGAGATCCCGGGGGACTCGTCTGATCGCTACAAGGAGCAGCTTATCGCCAAGCGCAAGGTGCCAGTGTCTGTGGGAAAAAAAGACCCCAGACCCCAAAGCAGTCTGTGGTCAGGCAGGATTGGGTAAAGAGATAGACAGGAGAGGACAGGACAGGACAGGACAGGACAGGGGAGACCCTAGAGCAATCCGTGGCTGGGTAGGATTAGGAGCAGACAGACAGGAGAGAAGCAGAGACTACTGAGAGAAAGAGGGGGAGGTGTACCATGTGCTGAAATGAACTCCATATTTCAAGACCTCTACTGTCATTGAACAGTTGCCTGTACAGCGCAACTAGACAGCAAGGCCACAAAGGTGCAAGGCAAAAGTGTCAAAGTGTCAAGCGAGGAAGCATTGCAGAAACAAAGGAAAGAAGGGACTATATGCACGGGCATAATAAATAATAAATAGTAAAAGGTTAAGGGGTACGTACAGAGGCTGTGAATAATAATAATATTGCACTGTGAGGTAGGTATTGCGCATAATGTTGTATGTGTTGCGCTTGACTTTGAAAATCATTGCATCATTGCAATCAAATGTAAAAATCATTGCATCGTTTTTTTCAATAATTTTACGGTGGTCTCTAGTATTATCGAATGCCCTGTGAGTCAGTTTTGGTGAAAAAAAAATGTTTTAGTGCTCCGGTTTCAGGCTGTTGTAGTTTGGTGGAGGCGATGGAGTGGGGGTTCTCGACTATGCTAGTCACAAGCTACAATCATTGAAAACCCATTCGGTCATAGCACACCAAACAGAAGAAAATAGAACATTCTAAACCAACACAAATACTTACCTATATTTTGTTAGGTGAATGTGTGCTACAACGAGACTCCTCTGGTAATCACAACGATGGCATGACTTTTTCTAATTAACAAACTTACGTCACTTCATTTCCCCTTTTTTTATTCACTCGTTTTTCTTGTTTATTTTCTTTCATTGACTAATGGAGGCAATCAGGGTAGAAGAACATTTTCACGTGCAGCATGCATATGCAACTCGGAGTGACCTATCATACAGTATTTCACAAAGAGCAAGTACTAAACTGTTTCTCGTAGAATGACACCTTTAATGTTTTTGAGATGCAATTTGTATTACAGCACAAATGCATTAATGCATCGATTTACTCAGATCCTCATTGGCATTTACTCTACCACCAACTAAAATAGACCTTATTTTCATCCTCTACTAAGAAGACAAAATGTTGCACTCTTGTGCTATTATTAATCTGATTCAGCTATCCATTTGTAGACCTTAGTGCCTACCTAAATGCCACTACCTGCAGTGCGCAGTGTGTTGCCTTGGCAATTTAGTCAGCTGTTCGGAAGAATAATCTAATGCCACCCCAGCCAGAAAGACAATGCATTAGTCACCTCACAGCGTCACAGCTTCACTCTTTGACAGGTAGATAACATTTTTCAGCAATTCCAGAGGGGTTGAGTGCTCAGTCTAGCTGAAGAAGAGATGACTCATTCAGACCCGTGTAGTCTGAGGCCTCACCTCTGTGGTCTAGGCTCTGTGGTCTTTCAACTAAGCCGACCTTTGACTCACTGTTTCGAGCTGTAGACTTCCTCACATGTTGCAACAATAGCAGGCTTTGTTTGTGTTCAGGTGTTTAGCAGACTCTATTAAGCAACTTATAAAATTGCAATGACAAAAGAATTGTCATCTGAATTGTAGTAACTATAAAAATACTACTGTTAATGCTACAGAGTAATCAGTCAAATCATGCTGAATGATTGAGTTAAAACGATATCTTACAAAATGTTATATTGCACAACCAGATCCAGTCTCCCTCATTTGTCAAGTATAATAGACTTTCAAGCCTTTAGCAAGTGGGCTAGCAAGTAGAGTCTATGCCAAGCAAATGAGTCAGTCTGTCAAGGCAAATGAGATATTACAGTGTGTGGCAATGTTAGCTTGGAAAGCTTGTGTTACAAGTCTAACAAACATCTTAGAACGCATCTAGATTTTATAGCAGTGACTTTGCCCAATAAAGCTATGGCTTCTGTCTACCTCCTGTAAGCTAGCACTGCTGAGCAGTGCCATCAACCATCTGCTGGTGACTAAGTGTTAGCTACACGTCAGACCTCCTGGCTCTACTGGCCACATACTGTGTTGTAAGGTCTCCTCTCTCCTCCCAGAAACTCAAAATCCCCTCACCCACCGCATTGTGGTAGTCTCAAATAGCTCTCCTTCTGCTGCCTTCTCCCCCTCACTTTGCTCTCTATCCTTTTCCCTCCACAGGTGGTGAAGATGATGATTGTGGTGGTGTGCACATTTGCGGTGTGCTGGCTCCCCTTCCACGTGTATTTCTTCCTGGGCCACTTCTTCCCCAGTCTGCTGGAGAGGACCTTCATCCAGCAGGTGTACCTGGCCATTATGTGGCTGGCGATGAGCTCAACCATGTACAACCCCATCATCTACTGTTGTCTGAATGACAGGTAATTTCATGCTAAACAGCGGGGATTTGGAGCCTCATGCTCCACCACTGCTTGCCCGGGAAACAGCGTGAGAGCGTAATCTTCCTCAGGGTACATTTTGCCCTACTGAGAATTGATATCATTAAGTGTGACAGTGTTATAGTAAACATGGTGTTATTTGTGAATATGATATATGGAATTCTGCCTCTTTGATGCAACTATGTCACCCTGTGTTATGTTGTAAACAGACTTGGCTGGAATACGATTGTCATAGCAATTAAGAATTAAATAAAAAAACTAAAATATTTGCACTAATTAGCTTAGATTTAGGTCAAAATAGAATATAGCAATTCAACCAAGAAGTGTCAGATTTGGATTTCAATGTTCCAAGGTTATGTTAAATGCACCAAAAATACTGCGACTCGACTTCCGCGCATTGAGAACTTGATGCTCATTATTGTGAGCCAAGAGGTTGAACTAACAAGAGAAAGCTGCTGGCTCAGTCAAGCCATTTCCTGATGCAGCATGCTTATGTGGTTAGATCCACTTCCTGATTCCTGACGCAGGCTAATTAGCAAAGAACAATGCGGTCAACAAAAAAATCCTGGCCAAGGAATCCTTGAGAGAACTCCGTTCGTTAACCCGGACCGTCCTACTCCGTTCGTTCTGCGTTTTTCCGCAGGTTCCGTGCCGGCTTCAAGCAGGCGTTCCGCTGGTGTCCGTTCGTGCCCGAAGGCTCCTACGAGGGCCTGGAGCTGAAGTCCACCCGCTACCTGCACACCCAGACCAGCATGTACAAGACCAGCCGCATGGAGACCACCATGTCCACCGTGCTGCCGCAGGGCCCCGAGGAAGACCCCAGGGCCACGGCGTGCATCAGCACGGCGGGGGGAGTTGCGGCCGCTCGACGGACGTCGGCGGACCTGGCCTCCAACGGCTCCTCGTCGCGCA
Organism: Coilia nasus; assembly: GCA_027475355.1. Taxonomy (NCBI): domain Eukaryota; kingdom Metazoa; phylum Chordata; class Actinopteri; order Clupeiformes; family Engraulidae; genus Coilia; species Coilia nasus. Next base: position 22,787,703 of record CM050217.1, read on the forward strand.
GCGTCTCCAAGACCGTGTCGGAGACCTCCAGCTTCTACTCCAGCAGCAATCTACCCGAGTAGCCTCCGTCTCGTGTCCTCTATTCACAACCGCAGCTCCTCTCCTCCCACCCACCATCACATTCAGTGGTTGTTGTGTGTGTGTGTTCGTGTACTCTGTGTCTGTGCAAGATGTGTGTTTGTGTGTGTGTGTGTGTGTATGTGTGTGTGTGTGTAAGTGATACCGCTGTGTGAAGACAAGTCTGATAAACTCTGCTAAAACAGCTCATCCCTAGTCTCTGGGGAGAATGAATCGATCAAGTGCCCCATCACACAGTCACCTGGCCTTTGTAGAACTGAAGCTTTGGGACATCTTTATTTCCTGTGCCCATCGATGAATCATAGAGAAAGAAAGAGAAAGAGACACAGAAAGACAGAGACAGTGAGTGAGAGAGAGAGAGAGAAGAACAAGAAGTAAGAGAGAGAGCAGAAAGCAGAGATCTTAATGCTTGGTTTCATAATCCACAGTCTAGCCGCTGCACAGCTGTGTAATGCTGGGTATATAGTGAGTTGTCTGAATGTATATTTGTAAGTATTGATTATCTGCTTGGCTTTAAACCAGGAATCAGAGTTTGTGCGCTCAAAACAGCTTGTGAAAGTCGCTCGCAGCGTATTCCACAGATGAAGAGTTTGTCAACAACCATTGACCTCAAGTGCAGCCGACCCCAAGGATGTTTATACAATATTTGTGTGTGTGTATGTGTATGTGTGTGTACTCACAAGCAAGAATTTAGCTTATTTAAGCTGCACATGTACTGAATTGAGTTGAATAGATGAATGTGCATACACAGCCGACAGCGTCGGAGGAAAAGCGTGAAGTGAACAGCATGCTGGGTAAGAAAATGAATACGTGTGTTGTGGGGTGCTGCCACTACATATAACCAGCAGTTGCAGACATCCCAACCTGCAAAAAGTCATTTTAGGAAGGTGTCTTCCAGGACTCGGGATGTCTTCCGGGAGACTTGGGACGTCTGCAGTTGTGTTTCACCAAGCAGGATGTCAGGGTCACAGCTGAGAGAAGGACTATATTCAGCACAACATAATACGTATCTTGGGGAGCTGTTTTCACAACTTCTTTTCTTTTTGTTCAGTCACAAGCAACTATTTCACACAATCTGGCCAAGTGCCAATGACACATGGAGCGCTCGCACGCACGCACGCACACACACACAAACACATACACGCACCCACAGTGGCAAATTTAACTCGGCAGTCTTTCTCCAAGAACAACATTGCAGGTCTGCTGTGGAAGCGCTCCCTGCAGTGTGTGTAATGCATGCGAAAACACATATGTAGCTGCATTGCTGTGTGAGGGCCTGAACGTGCTGTGCGTACATCGGTGTGTGGTCTCGCATAAGGCAACAGCTTCCTTCAACATGCATAATCACCATGCATACACGTTCAACATACTGAAACATACCAGAACATCACAGTTACCAGCAGTGTCAGCCTCAAACCAATGATATGAACCCCCACGGGTCCATGTTTCTTTATGTATGTACATGCTTCTTTGCAGGTGCAAGTGGTGTGTATTGTGCTATGATGAGGGTTTGAGGTGATACTTGAGATTATGCCAGAGCATGACCACTACAAGTGGCTGTTGTGTGTGCATAACATGCAGTGTGTACACAACACAGTAATCAGCATTCCCCTGCGTCCTCATCTATGGCTGAGATGCCCTTGAGCAGGGCTTCTAACTCCATATTGCTCCAGGGGGATTGTCCCTGTACCTAATTCACTCTTAAATCAACCTGGTTATATTTATGTTATAAGACATAAAGTAAATGTGTCTGATGCAGCTTGCTGCATTTGTTTTATTCCCCAGCGTGAAAGCATGCCATGAAACAAGATCGCTCAGCCGCAGGTTTTGCTAGTTTACCACAGACAAATAACAGTGTTGGCCAAATTATATGACTTGCTTCAATGTGATTTTTGGATACTGACAACTGTTAAAATATGGTGAATCTACCAAATAATAATAATAGTAGGTGTAAGTTAGTACAGTTGCATAAGGGTGATTACGTGTATTATGTTGTAACAGACAGAGTAGCTCTAGTTTGCTTATCTTTAGCACGATAAGCAAGATTTTTGTGAGTTCTTTTCATTTAATTGTTCATCATAATATGTTTTTTTTATTATCATTTTGTGAAAAGGACATATATTTTTGTGGACATTAAAAAAAGGCAAAAGCTTTGCGTTCTTTTAATGTGATTTTATTTAACTCATACTGTGTTTTTTTATTTTTTTAAAGTGCTTTTACATGAAAAGTGTTATTAATTCATAATTATTCATTTTAAAGTACTGAAGAACGCTGTATATATGTTTCCCTTGTACTTAAAAACCACATGGACAATTCTGTGTTGTGCAGAATAAGTACAGACGTCCACTATTTCACAGTGCACACCACTTCACGGCAGCTTTACCAAGCAAACGACCTTAGGCAACATTTCTTAATTGGTGTGTTGTTCAATTGTTTTCTCAGTAAATCTCACATCTGGTGTCACTGTAATTAAACTGTGCATTTGATGTGCTGTGTTCATGATATGCATCGCAAAGTAGCTCCATGCCCAAGCTGATTGATGTAACCAAGTAATTGGTACCTATGCGATAACTCTTGCCATTTGTTGTCCATCTGTCGACATGTTAGATGTGCATTTTGTAAAAGAGAAGAGAATGAAATTACCCCAAGCCCGATGATGTGCCTTGAGCTTCACAGGCATTGCACCGCACAAGTCCTTAGGAGGAAACTCGCAGCCGGTCAGACATCAGCAACCCTGAATTTCTATCTCATTCTTATTCTCGCCCACTGCTAGAGTGTCTGGTCAGATGGTGCCCATGAGGGGGATGGCGGATGTAACGTGTTTGAATTGGAGAAGACCTTTGTTTTTCCCCATGAGGATGGCCAGTGAGCACAGAACTCCAGCTGTGATCTCTCTCTTTCTCTTTCTCTCTCTCTCTCTCTCTCTATCTTTTTTTCTCACACATACAGTGTCTTGCTTGGTTCTTGGTTCTGCCAGTATGCTTGCTGCATCAGTTAGCTGAAAAGAGACTCTCAGTCCAGCTCTGTGTCGTGTCTATCATTCTGAATGAAGAATGAAGCACAGCGGGGACACGGCTTTACTTTCTAGCTGGTTATTTCCTATTTTCCCTTTCGCAGGAATGTGGTAATATTTCAGTGTGCGAGACTACATTGTGTTGACTTAAATGTCAAAGCACAGACTTTACTAAACCATGCAGGGGGGAAAGGAAACAAGAAAACACAGCTGTATGGGTTTCCATCACAGAAAAAAGGATATAAGGAGAGATTGAGTGCGAGAATAAGATGTTGGGGGTGGAGGGATTTTACGCTGTGTGCCCTGGAGGGAAACATTGGAGAGAAAAAGCATAGCGAGAGACAGGAACGGTGGAGGCTTGATCCAACATAACGAACAGACCTTTATGTAGGCACCCTGGAGAAAGATTGATTAAAGAGCGCAGTGCAGTCAGCATTTTAAACGCGGAAGGCTGAGAGAAACAGCCAAGCCCACCAGAGAGCCAGGTGGCGAAGCCAGTCACCAGGGAAACCACCGCAAAGAGAGGAAAAGAGAGCGAACGAAGGAGAGAGAAAATGAAAGCGGGCGAGAGAGCGGCCCCTGTCAGCTTTGTCACACCTGTAGAGTGTCACCACGCTAAGCCCCATGGATGAGCTGCACATGCAAACGCATCCTAATTTCTTTTCACCCTTCTCATCAAGAGGAGGACTCGTGCCTCCTCAAAACAATAATGCTAAAAAGAACGATGTTTCGATAGAGCTGAAATGCGGAGAAGGGATTTCAAAAGTGTACAATTAAAGTGGAGGGTGGAGGATGTAGGATTCGCTTAACCCTCCTCAAAATCATTAGCAGGCATGCGGAGGATGTTGACGTGTGTTAGACCACAGAAGGCTGTCAGGTTAAAGTCTTTCAATATTCTACCTGCCAGTAGGCACACTAACCATCACACTTTTTACCCAGCCCATCTGCAGTCATATCGTAATTGTTTGGTCTCATTATGTAAAAATGACAAAAGAATGCTTTAATGCTTTACACCTTATGTGATAGACCTGTGTATGTATTCTTTAGAGGTATTACAAAAGAAGGTATTAACCTCAATCGCAGTCGCTGTTTTCCCTTTAGATGTTCTCATTCAGTCGCACAGGTTTTTGTGTTTTTATGGCTTGCTAAGACGATTACACGCATAATGTATTTCCACAAGTTTGCCATTCCACTCCAAATAAACAATGCTCTTGATCTGTTCGTGATTCCTCTTGCCTCTTATTGTGTGATATGGGGTAAAAAAAAAGACACAGCACACAATATAAGACTCTTCCCCCTCCTTTCTCTCCTCCTCCTCCTTCTTCTTCTCCCCCATTTATCTCCCTCTCACTTGGCTTTTCTCCCAGCTTAATAAAAGACATTGTGCTGCAGCAGTGGTCTTAGGTTGGCCTTTGAGCTGCATACTGAACAACAGTAATGACACCGTGAAGTGAAAAGTTTTTTTTTCTGAGGGTCACTGAAGCAGGTGATGTGTTCCATGTAGCATCCTGAGTGGGATCGATGGCAGATGGTGCTGGAAGCTGACAGCGTCATGGCTGCCTGGCCACGGGCTGAGCAGCTGGGTTATGTGCCACCATGTCTCCATGTCTCCGGCCGCCACTCAAACTCCACTCCACTCGTCACAGAGGGACGAGAGCTGCCTCTCATCATGACCAGGCCCTGCTGGATGCAGGAGGAGGAGGAGGAGGAGGAGGAGAGCTGGGTGGAGGGCCTGAGAGAGGTGGATTAAGGTGGGAGTCATGAGAGGATGGATGGAGGGATGGAGATGGGGGACTGGTCCTTCAGCGGAGGGTGGTGTTTCAGGGGAGCTCCTCAAAAGAGCTGGGGATTATTTGGAGAACTACATAAACATGCAGGTACACATATGAAGAGTTCAGATGCAAAACCCTCCGAGTCCATTTGCAATGCATTTACAGAAATATATTTATATATTTTTGATAAACTTTATTAGCAGTCCACCTCCAATCACATCTCATCCAATCAGAAATATTTGATAAAGTGCAACTTGATAGTGATTACTAGTAAATTTAGAGGGTTTGCAACTCCTCATATGCACAAACACACACTCACACACACACGCACACACACATCACAGACTCACTTGTTTTTGTTCTTAATGTGCACATTCTGGCTGTGTGAGAGGCTGCAGCTTAGGTAACTTGTGAACTGAATTCTCTGAGGTCACTGCAGCAGTTCTTCCAGTTCTGACCTTGAAAGGGCCAAAAGAATCCGTTAGAAAAAGCCATTTTCTAAACATCGTATATACATTATGTGAACACACAGCTTATAAGTTTGCGTGATTAATACATTTTAAATATAATTTACTGATGAAAAAGGATATTCATGGACTGTCTTCACCTGTTTGAAAAGATTCGATTAACACTGGCAAACAGTGACAATTTTGCCAAGGCCGTAAAAGTTATTGCTCTATGCCATTCACGCATTTGAACTAGCTATGTTGTTGGTAAAGAAAGCTAGAAAGCTAGAACATATTCCACCTTTTACACTGTTTTTATGCTCAGGGCAAACCAGATCTGTTACCACTTAACTGACTTGTATGTTGTCATTAGTCCGTTTTGATCTGTATACAGTATGTGTACTAGCGTCCTGCACTGCCTACTCTTCTTTGCTAACTCCAGCATGAAACCAGGCAAAAATAGAGAAACAAACAAACAATCAAACAAACATATATATATATATGAGAAAGTGAAAGATATATATATATGAGAAAGTGAAAAAAGAGTGTGAGAGATTTGAAGAAAGATAGAAAAAAAACATAGACCGCTTTGGGAAATGATGAAACATTGGTCTCTTTAGCCCTGTCTGGGTTCTTTGCCCAGAGCATGCTGAGTTGTTAAAGATGACTTCTGCACCATAGAGTCAAGAGGACTTTGTTCTGCTTTCATTGGTTCTCCTTCCCAGTCCCCTCTTAAAGGAAAACTTTGGTGTAAAATGAAAATTACCATGTTAAAACATCATTCCGAGTTGGTATGTTTGCTGAGGATCAAAACTATGCTAGTCTGTTGCATTTTGAACTTCACTATTTTTACCATTTTGGTTGAGAAGACTAACAATGCTAGTGCTAAGGGCATAGAGAAAGCTTGAATATAACGCTATTTGTAAACCATTAAAAAGCTCAAAGAAACTGCTTACTTCATTGCTAGTATAACAAAGGCCCTAGCATTCAAAACAAGGCACTGAGAACTTTATAAGTGTTCACACTGTTTATTATGACCGCCGCTAGCAAAGCTAGCGGGCATTATAGTGTTTCCGCGACTTTTTTCCCTTTTATTTTTTTTTTTCCAGATTTTCCGTCAACAATTGCCGGGACACTGGAAGTCTGGGGGACATGAATCTTTGTAGGCACGTAGCCCTAGAACTTTTTGAGCGACTAGAAGCTTTTGGCCCGCAAGGGACACCCCCCCCCCCCCCCCCCCCCCCCCCGCCACTGTGCCAGTGTCCATCAAAGAGGGGGTACATCTAGTTAAAAAGAGTGTACGTACAGGTAGTACCATGCCGTAGTTTGTAGTCCATGTCCAAGACTATTGACGAGCCAGAAGAGAATTTGAGGAAGATGAAGACCCATTTATATCTGATGGGCATCCGTACTTATTCGAACCGGAATATACAGATGCAGAGCTGATGAAAGGGCTGCCAAGAGCGAGACGGCCACAACTCAATTGACTTGTATAGACTTACATCATCGCGGCGACCTGTGAATACACTCTTTTTAATAAACAATGTGACCACTTACAAATGCCTTGTTTTGAATGCTAGGGCCATTGTTATACTACCAATAAAGTATGAAGTTTCTCCAAGCCTTTTTAATGGTGTAAAAATTGCTGACATGGTTGACTCCGATCATATCTTTACTGGACCAATCAGCAGACAGAGGTAGGTGTTCGTGGGCAATTATGTTGACTTTGTGCGCTACATTTGAATTGTAGTGCGTAGGCACTATACGTAATGAGCAGGCGTTAGCATTTGGGTAAAGGCAGATCCAATCGTTTTAAACTTCAGCAAAGTCTACACCTCCAGGAAGCAAACGTTTCTCAATACAACGCAGCCAGACCCTCTGTACGAAGCGCAGTGTAGCATGAGGGAGTTGTTTACCAGGCTAACACCAGTCTGGTGCCTGCCTTTTTTTGGGTGCCTGGCCTTCACAAAAAAGGAGAATGTCTGTTCCCTGCTGTGTTTTTTTCTGGGCTGCTTTTCAACACAGGCATGCTTTTCATCCTCGTTTGGGCTTTTTGTATCATTCAATTTCTGTCTGTACATTTCAGTCAGCAACCACATTGAGTGCAGCCATGTTACCTCTGTTCTTTCTCTCTGCTCTTCAATTCCATTCTTTTCCTCATTTCCTTCTGCCATTCTGCTCTAATCTGAAGCCTGCCTTTCTCACCGTAGTCACTAGTCCTGCTCTTTTGTTAAGTGCACACATTATGCCACAATCAGGACTTGATTGCTATAACACTGAGGCATTTTTGCTCCATACTCTCATTTTGAGCTCATCCTCAGCACATCCCGTTGTGAGCAGAGCTAAGAAGAACGCTGAGAGACGAGAATATCAAAAGATGCGGGACATCCATGCCAGGTCATCCCCCAGATAAACTAAAAGAGTGAATTGTATTCCCCTACTCTAAATACAAAGCTGTTTTTGAAATCGTAGTGTAATGTAAAAAAAATACTATTTCTCTAATCAACTAGAGAAAACGAGGCACCAAGTTGACATCCAGATTAACAATGGGTTTGGGTTTAAGTGCCTTTAATCCTTAGGTCCTATATGCTAGCATGATTCTGGCTGATAGAAGATGTAAGCCTCGTTAGATCTGTGTAAATTAGTCCAAGAGCTTAGGTATTGGACTAGTATTGGACTGTGTGTGTGTGTGTGTGTGCATGTGTGTGTTTACTCAAACATTACAAATACAAAGTCATCTTCTGGCAGTCAAGCAGTGTCAGTTGTGAAAGATGTTTGTTTCCCTCACAGCAGGAGGTACTTTGCCATGGCCTAATCCGCTATCAGCCAGCACAATATTTAGACTAGGACTTCACACACAAACACACACACACACACACACACACACACACACACACACACACACACACACACACACATTCACAGTGACACTTTAATATTTCGAATAATGAATGATGAGAACAGTAAGCCTCTGCGGTCAAGAGCTTGCTGCAGTGCTGAACGAGATGTACTGCAGGACACATGGCAGTAGTCAGCTATGAGGCCACCGAGGTCTGGACCTTGTTCATTTTTAGAGCAAAAAAATACATTTGTACGCTAAATATTCAGTTGGATAAAAACAATAAAGATTAACATGAAAAATGTTTCTGTAAAAAGTGCATTGTTAATTCTGCTAAACTTTGATATTGTGTCTTCTGTGCCTGTTTAGTGCATGAAAGAAGCAATGAAAGAATTTAACTAAACTTAAGAACTTAACTAAACTTGAGAACTTAACAACTTAAGAACTTTACTTAAGAACTTAACTTAAGAACTTAACTTAAAAACTTTACTTAACTTAATAACTGTACTTAACTTAAGAACTTAACTTAAAAACTTTACTTAACTTAAAAAACTTAACTTAAGAACTTAACTTAAGGACTTTACTTAACTTAAGAACTTTACTTAAGTAAAGTAAGTTAGTAGCAGTGGAAGGGAGGGGGAGGAGCAGCAGCCTGTGCCCTTCGCACAGGTGCCCCAGCTGGGAAAAGACTGCAGCTGTCAGTGAAGGAGTTTGGGTGAAAAGTCACATTTATTTTGTATCTGTTATTTCTGTTACCCATAACTGTGTGTATATCTATGTGCATTTCATGAGTAGACTGCAAATGACAGTCTAGCTCCCTGTTGGGACCGCACCAGGTGTGACCTCCTGTTCCTAGGTGTTAAGGAGAGCAGACTCCCTGTCTCCCTGCCTGAAATAGGATTCAGAATAATTCAATCCAATCTTCCCCTTTTTACCACTTGCTTCTTCCGTCTCAGGATTTATCACCTTTAACCTCCTGACAGACATTGGTTGGAACTCATAAGCAATAAGCCCCACTGTAGCCAAATTGTAACAATGGCCCTGTCCCATACAACTGCCTATTGCATATTCATTTAGGGTGGGTGCCACTGGGTACACCCATTTTCTGTACAAGCCATTCAAGTTTTGTTGTTTCACTAATTGTGTTGTTGCTGTGTTGTTGTGTTGGTGAAGAGAGAGACATGGCGAGAGGCCAGAGAGAAGCGTGGAAAGGTCCTGGATAGCTAGCTGATCTGCTGGTAAGGCAGTGACACTGGCAAGAATCTGCCTCAAACTATGTCTCTTTCTTCATCCATGCATCAATTAATATAACCTTGTTCCTGATTTCCACCTACTATGCTGACGGAATCTCCAAATTTACCAATAGTAATTTCTTTACCATTACAGTCCTTCTCCAGGCTCAGCCCTGTTGCTGAACAATGCCAGAGGGACTCCTTAATCTTGTCTGCTTGCTTTGGCTCACACTCACCAGGTGCGTCATTTGCAGCTAATGTTGAAATGCCCCCCCCCACCATCATCATCACCGCTGCTTATAACCCATACAACACACACACACACATATACACACATACACACACACGCATGCACACGCAGACATGCACACACGCATGCACACATCCACCCACACATTTTTTTAGAGCGCCCGTGCTGCCGCCCTGACGATGTCGCCCTGGGCAACTGCCCATGTCGCCCATATCAGAAAACGCCTCTGGGTATCAGGTAGTCTTCTCTACTCAGCCAACAGCACACCTCAGTCCTTATACTTGGTGTTGGGAGAATTCATCCATATTCAACAGCAAATTGTAAATGACTCTGATATGCGATCAGGTAGCAGCCAAAAAACAGGTGTGAATTTCCTCAAACAAGACATCAAATTTGCAAGACAGAAAATCAGGTAATTTTAATACATGCAGCTGCTCAAAAGAATCATCATGGCAAATATGCACATTTAAAGTAGGCTTCTGTCAACAGTGTGCCCTTTGCTAATGCTACAAATATTTCTAAGTAGGATGATGATAGGCTAGCTCACCACAGTACTGAAGATGACAGGGAATCTTACACTGCTTCAGAAAACCAGCCTGCATTTTCGGTGGTTGCATTTTTTGTAAAGACAGGGAAAGAAAGAATGGTCCTCGGTCTGAAAAACTTTGAGAAACACTGGCCACTGGCTTCTGGACCAAATTGTGTATGTCTGAACTGTGACTTTTACAGAGAGCTAGCATTTAATTTGTGTTGTATAATCATGTTGCATGTATTATGCCATAGTTTTTTGGACATTTAGCCTTGATTTTATGTATACATATAGCTTAGAATGTATTACTTTTTCCACAGCTTTCGCAATATTGCAGTGTATTCAACCTAGATGAACAGGATAGGAGTGCTACACGTTTAACATTAGCATCACCTCATTAGCATCACCTTATTTACTTGTTTACAGTGTGCTTATGAGGTGGCATTGATGAAATGCAGCTTCAATAGAATGAGGATTCATTGTTGTTTTAAAAAAGGGATATTCAGGGTGTAGCATTTCAGTTTTGTTAGAAACTGTTGTGTTCTCTAGACATCCTCTAGATAAATAATGATGAGAGGTGTGGGTGTCAGGCCTTTTGCATTCACTCTATAAACCAGACTAAGTGGGATTGTCAGAGTAAAAGTTATTTCATTTAATTTTGTTTTATTTTGTTTATCCTGTTTGCTTACAAAGAAATATGAAGTAGTGTGAGAACTGTCAGTAGATTAGCAACCATTGTTATACTCTTTCCTTCTCTTTCTCCTGAATGATCATTGATCTCCACATTGCTGTCATCTGAGTCACACATTGTTTGAATATTTCATAAGTAACAGGCGACGGGTGCATGGCATTTAAATTCAAGAGTGGCTGTGCTGTTTAATCACGGGCTGTGGTAGAATGCAGTGTGACATTCTAAATCTAAAAAATAATTAATTGGGAAAGCAAAATGGAAAAGACCTGTTGCTGTCATTTCGGCTTGTTTGTACATTTATAAAATTGGTATGCTAAACAGATACATTAGAGTAATGATAATGAATTTTGCTTTGATGTATTATGGCTTTCAAGCCTGCAAAGTTAATTTTTACCCAGTTAAACCTTTGCCCACAGGCAGCTGCCATGCTTGTAAGGGTATTTAGCATTTCTTTGCACAGCGCGTCTGAATTCCTCCCCCTTGTCCTGTGTGTGGTGAACATATTGACTGTATATTGTCTATTATATTATATTGTCTTATATACAATCAATGGGTGAACACTTTACATACTTTATGAATACATTGTAAGCCTTAATGCATGTGTTTATAGTGTCTTACGAATACAAGCTCCATAGAAATTGTTACTACAAGAAGGGTGTGTCTAAAAATGTAGTGCATTTACTGTTTTGTTGCAGCAACAAGGACAGGCACCAAGAAAACACAATTTCAGTACACTGTGTTACTTGTGATATGGTACACTGAAAAATAAACACTCTTTAGTCTTGAGTCTTGAGTCTTGGTTTGCAGAGAACGTTATAAGGAGTAAGAGCAAAAAGCTACCTGAGGAAACACTCGCCTCCCCTAACATCCTTTTACCTTTTTGCCCTTTATCCTTTTTGCCCTTCTCTTTTTTGCCTTCTAGCCTCTTACATATTTTTCAGTTTATTTCTTTCTCCTTCCCTGTCAGGATGTCAGTTTTTTGTGGAAGTGGAGGTCTGTTCTCAGCAGGGTCTCCCCTCTTCGCTCTTTGTGTGGCCTCCCTCCGCAGAGGAGCGAGTGTTTTGACCCCCTCGCTGTGCTCTGAAACACAAACAAGGCGCAAGGAGAAGCGTGGAGGTCAGGGACTTTTCACATCACAAACTTCTTCAAACATCACTCTTTTTTTATCTTTTGGCAGGGGGAACTAGTTGTTTTTTTTTTTTTTTTACAAATTTTCTCTTAAGTAAGCAAAAGCACAGAACAGACCAGAGCCTCGTCGTTCCGGAATAATCTCTAAGGACTGAACATGACAATGTCTGGCCAATGGAATGCGTGGACCCCAACCCCACCCCACCCTGACTCTTTAAAAGCCCCACCCTACCCCCTTCAAAAATCCAAACCAAGCCACTGCCAAAGGTGCTGGAAACCTCCCTCAGGTCTAATCAACATGGATTGGCAGCAGCATTAGTATTCTGCCCATGGGAAGCTGAATAGGAATTGTATTCTGTGCTGAAGGACACTTTGTGAAATGAATGCCTGACATGGCTCAAAGGACCCTGCTGTGATACCACTGTATGGGCACAGTATCAAAGGTTCACACAGTAAGTCTGCATCACAAAGTGCCAGGCCCAGACTTGACTGGACAGATATATCCTTCATCTCCCAACATAAAGGCAAAGTCGATAGACAACACTAGATTAAGACAGGAAGAGCTCTTATCTTCTTGTTTTCATGATTCTCTGTTTTAATAAAGGGAAGAGAAATTTAAGCAGCCATGGTATTATAAAGTTCACATTGAAGCATTTACATCACTAGTTGTTTTTTCTAAATTATATTGAATTGGAGATTGTATCATTGTATACTTTATTAAAACACATTAAGAGATTTACAAATACATTGTAAAAAAGAATTTTGAACTTGAAGTTTTTTCTAGTTCAAATATTACTATTAAAGACATATCAGTCTCTTATTCACATGGCATTCCTTTCTCAATTCTTTGCATAGATTCATTGCAGAAACCTGGGTGTCATCAGTCTCTGTGTTTGTGTGTGTGTGTATTTACTGCAATATTCTATTCAATAGACAGTTTGTAATTACATGGATTATGAGTGCAGCTTAGCTGGTCTGAATGATGGAGATAGAGTTTGTACTACTTCAGACACACCAAAATTTGAGAGGTGTTTTTTAAAATCGCTCACAATAAACTGACAGTACTCTTCATCTGCTGGAAATTTTGAGAGGTGAGAGGTGCAAATCAAACAGACATGTTTATCCTGTCTTGTCATGGCATGTGTCATTTAGTACCATTAAATTGAACTTGTCCACAGTGACGTCTCTATCAAAGGTAACCAGATTAGCCGTGGTATTCTCCATACCATTCATTAGCCCCATAGGGCACCTGTGGTTACGGCATTAACATTCACTCTGGTGGTCTATCAAACCCAAGACCCCCATGCCCCGGCTGCCACAAAGTCATTATCTGTCATTTTCATTCAGACTAATTGCCTGGCGCCCACCATGTCTCTAAATAACGAGTCTCTCGGCCAGCTCCGACAGAGGCGAGAGCAGAGAGATCAGGGGAGCAGGGGGGGATATAATCAGCTCTCACACATATAGAGATCACGAGACACACAGACATAGAGAGACAGACAGACAGACAGACAGACAGACAGACAGACAGACAGACAGACAGACAGACAGACAGACAGGCTGACAGAGACACAGACAGAGCAAGAGAGAGAGACAAAGAGAGAGAGAGAGAGAGACAGACAGACAGACAGACAGAGAAACAGAGAGAGAAACAGAGAGCGAGAGACAGAGAGAGAGAGAGAGAGAGAGAGAGAGAGAGAGAGAGAGACACAGAGACAGAGAGAGAGAGAAATAACAAGACAGCATGAGAGAGAGAGAAATCAGACAAGGGTATGTTCTGTGGAAAAATGGCAAAAGAATGTCTCAAAGCCCCACAGAGATGAAACTCAACACTTTCCCAGCAATTGTTGTTCTGTGCTCTTTGACTGTGGATTTTGTGTGAAATTCTGCCAAAGGACGGAAAGAGAAAGAGAGCTGGGAGACCTACCTGTCTACATGGGTATAAGGGGAAGAGGTGAGAACAGAAAGGCAGCAAGCTGATTGTCAGGAAGGGCGACAGGAGGTCTGCATCTTCGTCGCTCGCTGATGAAAATGTCACGGCGACCACTGGTGACCTCTGTCCCTGCCCTACTGATTTGCCACCCAGCTCCCTTCTGCTTCATTTCCATGGCTACTTTCCAGTAAGCAATCTACTTCCGTTTCAGGCTGCCGTTTTAGTGGCTCTCGTTCACTATTAGGTCAGAGTGAATATCCTCTCCCATTATCTTGGTACAGCTGGTGTACCTTTTGATAAAGGGTGCTCATCATATTGAGGTGATTCATGCACCTTTTTTAGCCAGACTGACAGTAGTCATATCCGGGTTTCAGGCAAGTTAACAAAAAAAAGTAACTGAAATGAAAAAATACAACATAAAGCCTTAAAGCTACCAGGTTAGCATTTATCAGGGCAGTATCATTTTATTTAATGTCTACACTGTAATACTTGCAATAGAACCAACAGAATACCCCTTTAGTAAAAAAGGCAGTGCAGGGGAAGAACACAACACAATTTTCATGCAGATTCATTCAGAATATGTTTTACTTTCTAGTGTCCTTTTTTATTTATTTATTTATTTATTTCAGAACAGTCTTTTCAAACAATACAAATGTGGGAAAGAAGTGTAGGGGTGGTTGCAGACTTGCTGGCGAGTCATGTGCGCTTTTTTACCTTTTTTGTTTACCTCTGTACTTGATGTTATGGTAACTTAGGCTAAATGAGATGCTTTGACTATTTAAGTTTTTATTTGATTGTATTTCTTTTGTTTCATTTATGCCTTGAGTCACTGGATCATGTACCTGGTGTCTGAGGTTGGGTTGGGGCGGGGTGGGTCTGGTCACTGATATGTTATTGTTTTTCTGTCATGTGATTTTTTATAAATAAAAAAAGTGAATTACAAAAAGAAAAGAACAGTTTTTACTTCCTAGCTGTAACACTAGCACAGCAATTATTCAGATAACCCGAAGAGGGATGGAAGTGAGCAAAAATCATTTCTGAAACATGTGAATCAATTTTGCCTCGTCAACGGATCATTAAACTTGGATGAAGATGTTCATGAAGACCGTGAAGAGAAGGTTAGAGGTCAAATTGAAAATCCTCCTCTTGCACAAAGAACATAGCGTGCACTCATACATGTGCAGAAACAGAACACGGTTTCAGAAAATTGCATTCCGAACTCTTTAGACAGCAGCAGCCCCTCATGTCCCACTTCCCCAAACAGCACTAACAGAATAAAGCTCAGGCAGGAAGCTAATTTGGCCAGTGTCATGCAGGTGTTGATTACGACCAGCGCAGCCAGGGCCAACTCCAGCGCCAGGGTTGGGAGCTGCCTCCTCTCTGCCCAGACCGGACCGCCTCAATTTAATTAACTTGCCATCCGCTGCCTGCCACCAGTGACTGATGAAGTCTGCAGAGTCACTTTCCAGCCTGCCGCCGCCATGTGAACTCAGGCGTGCAGCCTCGCGCTGAAGCTTTTCAGCGGTCGAGGGGCGCTGGGCGGACAGTGGAAGGGATGGGGCAGGGGGGTGGGGTGGCTGAGTTGCATGTGTGGGAGTCGTTTTGAAGGGGACCAGGGTGGTTGTTTAAAGTAGAATTGTAGCAGAAGTGTCCTGAAGTTCAGGAAGAGGGGATGAGCAAAAAGAGAATTTATTTATTACACATACTTCTCATTGCAGCCAAGAAGTCCATAACCCTTAGTGGGCTTAAGGTGGATCCTCCAACATATGAAACATGGATAGATATAGTTAAGAGAATATACACAATGGAGAAGATAACCTTTAAACTGAGACTACAGGAGGCACAATTTCTTGAACGATGGACACCATGGTTGGAGGCAATGGAAGGGGAGAATTGTTCTTGCTGATGATAGGGTTTCTGGTTGGGACTACACTTCATACATAGCTCTGACAGTAAGCCGATACATAGTTAGATTTGACCTGCTGGACGTAAACAACTGATGGTGCTGTGTGCTTTGTTTTGTTGTATTGTTTAGTTTTGTTCCCTTTTTCTTTCTTGGTTTGTTTGTGTTTTATTTGTTTGTTTGTTTGTTTTTTTTGGGTATGTTTGTTACTGTGTGGAGATATGGTATTTGTTCAGTATCAAAAGTCACAAGAAGGACTGATTGTGAATGCTGTAACTCTGAAAATCCACTCAATAAAAATTAAGTTGCAAAAAAGAAGTGTAGTCCTGGTCCCCACAGAGGAACCTGGGTGTCAGGCTCCAGAAAGATTGGACCCAAATGCAGCAAATTCAGTCACTCAAAGTCTTTAATAGCAAACGGAGCTTCAGGAACAGGAAGCAAACACTTCAAACTAGCCAAAACACAAGGCACAAAATCCAAAAGGTTTGTCAGAAAAAAAAAAAAAAACAGATCTGAACAAAGAAATCCAAGGCACTTGGAAAACTCCACAAAAGGAAACTTTAGGTAATCCACAGATACAAAAGGCAAAGTGAGCAGAGTTCAAAAAATTCAACAAAAACGTACAAACTCAGAGAGCTACGGAAACTAAGGAGCCCATGGTAAAAGACTCAGAAAAAGCAGCAGAGCAAGGAGGCACGTGGCGCACACAGCAAAGAACTTGAAGGTAGGGTTGCCACCTGTCTGACAAAAAAACGGGACATTTCAGCAACCCAATTAACCTTTTTGCTTATAAGCAGCGACCCGGGTGTCAGTGTCCCGGTAGATAATTTTTTTTTTCCCGGAACAGACCATTAAAAACCAGGACAATCAGGTAAAACCGGGACAGGTGGCAACACTAGTTGAAGGCCACCAGACAAAGAAGCACAGAAAGCAGAGGGTATAAATGGGGCACATGATTAGCACAACACGAGGAACAGGTCAACACAATGGAAGCACAAGATACAATCCTGATGGGAGAGTGACCAGGGGGAAAGGGCGGGAACAAGACAACAAAAGCACATGGCACAAAACTGACAGGGGAACAGACATACATTAAACGGCCAGCGAAAGGCCACAGATAAACAGAGTCCAAAAACAGCCCAAGACTGTACAGTGCCCCGACCAAGGGAAGGCTCCCAGACGCCCCAACCGTAGCTCTGGCAGGTTGGGCACAAGGGGCATGGAAGGAAAGACACAGCAGGATTGGGCAGACCAGGCGGTGGATGTGGAGTACAGACATCCCAAGTCTCCCGGAAGTTCCGGGGGGGGACGGACATCTCCCGGAACTGAGTTTGTGGAGGATGGGATGTCTGGGAGTATAAATAGGCAGTATTGCAGCTGTAGTGCAGTACAGAAACTAATAAAAACAAGGTGCAGTAACCAGCTAAGGTACAGTAACGAGTAAGGCACAGTACGGGAACACACAAGGTGATAGATGTGCCCTGAGTATGTTTCCCTGGGCAGGGACACTTTGCACACATCCCCCACACACGCAAGGAGATAGACGTACTTTAAGTAAGTTTCCCGAAGCAGACACTCCCCCCCCACACACACACACACATAAATTAGATAAACTGCATTGTAAAGCAGGGTAAGGTGCAGTAATGGATGAAGCACAGTGAACAGATAACTTGCAGTGGACAGTGAACTTAGTACCATTCAAAGTGTGAGGAGGCTTTAGTTGTCTCTTTACCAGAGATATAGACGTCATTATAAAGTGTGATGGCATATGGCAAATGGCAAAACAGTCTTATCTTGAACTCTGATTAAATATGATTCTATTGACATCTATTTCTTTTAAAACCCACTGATGTGAAAAAGAATAGTGTGCGTGTTAAGATCTTATGTTTAACTTAGATTGGACATATGTACCACTTCATTGGAGAGCTTCTCCTAAAACCCACTTTAGGGAAAAAAGACACAAATCAGCTTAAAATAAGATTTTATGTGTTTCTGAAAGACAATGTTAAGACAATTTGAGAGTTTTTTTTTCTCAGTCTCCACACATCTGAATCTTACCTTAACCAGCATGCATAAAAAATGATAAATGGGGCTGACAGTACTCATGATTCAGACAGAAGGGGGAAAAGTCATTTATTTTTGCTTGATTTCCAGAAGGGTAAGTGACATCATTTTGTTTCTTGAACTTTTTGCCATTTATTCCGCTTTTCTGTGTTAAAAAAGAATTAAATGACGCATGAACCACAGTCTGTAAGACAAAGGGGTTGGAAAGAGGGCTGGCTGGCGTTTGTGCTAGAAAAAAATGGTTTAAATCAGAGAGATTTTTTTGTAACAGGGAAAAGCCCTGCCAGCTCCATCAGCCTGGAGGTTTGCATCACCCACTTGCAGGCCTGTCAGTCACACTGGGTGGGGAGGAAGGAGATTACTTATGCCCCCAACCTTCAGCCCCCACCTGCAAACGTTTAATGCAGCCCCACAATTGCACAGTGTGGCTCATTAGCACAGGCAAAGTACGTGGGGAAAATGATATTAGAATCAGGAAAACAATGCCGCTGACAAAGGGGCTTAACAGTGATGTGTGTTTTTTTTTTCCTTTCTCAAATCACGCCAGGGAGCAGAAAGACAAGAGGCTTCCGGCTATTATTACTTAAAGGGATATACTCTGCTGTAAAAAAAGGGTTTGTTAAAACATGACAACAAGGGTATGTAGGTTGGTATGTGTATGAGGAGCTAAACTGTACTAGTCTGTTGCATTTCGAACTTTACTATTTTTACCAATTTGGTCGAAAAGGTTAACAATGCTAGTACTAAGGGCACAGAGGAAGCTTGAAGATAACGCTATTTTTAAGCCATTTAAAAAAGCTTGAAGTAGCTCCACACTTTCTTGGTATAACAAGAGCCCTGGCAAAACGAGGCATTGAGGAGAGAGACGTGTGCAGAGGAAGCCACTGTCACAGCCAGTGACCTACACTATCAGAAATAGTGGGACAGTAGGGGTACAAATCTGTATCTTAAGGTACAATAAGTATTAATGTACCCCCAAAGGCTAATATTTGGACCTTACGGGACTGATATGTACCTATTCATCACTGGAGAAGGTACAAACTAGTTGTAAAACAGTGGTTAAAAGGTACAATTATTTGTCTTTGAGGATACTGGTGGTGTGATACGCCTTTGTACCTCTAAAAGTACAATTCTGTACCTTCTTTCTGAGAGTGTAGCCACAACTCAATTGACTGTGGACATTACAAGTAGATAGTGAAGTTCAAATGCAACAGGCTAGCGCAGTTTTGCTCCTCAGCAAACATACCAATTCCTTATCATGTTTTAACATACTCATGTTCATTTTACAGCGGAGTATTCCTTTAATAGTGAGCTGGCGGTGTGAAGTGGAGATTAAAATGCATAGAGTACGACCTCCAGTCACCACCAGATTTTCTTAAAGGTTTCTCTCTTACCAAGACTGTTTTGCGCATGGAGAGGAAAAAGCCAGAGCCACTGTGGAGTGTGTCGGTTTGTCAGAGCAGCTTGTCAAAGGATAATTAATAATCAGTGACTTACAAAGCTTCTCTGTCAATCATAGTGAGGACAACATATTAAGGTCAGAAGAATGTCTGCTCTCTTTTGACAATCTCAAACACACCTCAGTGGGTGTTCAAATGGCTCAATATGTTTCAACCATTTCGTGTTTGCACATATGTGATTTGCTGTTTCAGAAACATATCCCCCAACATGTCTGCAATCACACCACATGCAGGAAGCATAAACCTACCACATGGCCCATGATCATAAATCATGGCACTGTTCTTACTGTGTTTCCACACCACAGGCACTGACTCTAACAGCAGAGGTGACTCTAGGTCATTTGCATCCTTTAGTACTCTCGAAAGATTGAAGTCGCAACCTAATGTAAGCAAATGCACTTTATGAGCTTGAAAGATTATTAGGTTCCATATGCTTCCGCAGTATGGGACCCCATATCCCAGTGCCAACCCTCTGATTGAACAAAACAGGATGAATAAATCAAGGTGATAAAACAGAATCGATGTCTTTGTCAGATCAGCATTTTCATCAGACTTTCAAGCCATCAGAGACAGTAACAAATGTACATTTCATGCTCTTTGCATTATGCATACCCATAATACATTTGCTGGGCCGCTGTGTTTGTTGGCAGCAAATCTTTTTCATTCTGTAAACTGCAACAGATAATATTACGCCCATTTTGGGAATAGAGATCTACGAGAGAGTAAAAACAATGATACCTGGACTGGCAGATGGTAGATGATATCCCCGCTCCCACACTACTACTGCCATATTACAGCTGCGCTCACAAGTATCAGCTGCACATGAGTACTTAGGGCCCCCCCCCCCCAGGCAACTACACTTCAGCGATACATACTCACAGATGTGCACGCCTTATGTGCTTCAGTGGAGACACATGCCCTTGTAGAACATAATTCATCATTTGTAAGTACTGCAGAAAAAAAGGGGAAACGTGTGTGTGTGTGTGTGTGTGTGTGTGTGTGTGTGTGTGTGTGTGTGTGTGTGTGTGTGTGTGTGTGTGTGTGTGTGTGTGTGTGTGTGTGTGTTGCTCTGGAGATGCTCTTGCCCTAATCTGTGTTGTTTATAACTGTGTTCAGGGAGGGGAGGACTTCAAACAAACGAGCAGGCACACTCGACTCCAATTAAACAACAGTCTTTGGGTCCAAATAAAGAGGATGAAAGTCCCTCCTTCAAACCTCTGGCGCCCCTTTTCATATCCTTTATTGAGGAAGAATTCCAATCATATGATGAAGACTGGGACAAAGACTGGGAATAGCAAGAAAGTCAGGATGAGAAGAGATGGTTGAAAGGATGTTATGCAGGAGATAGAGATCTTTGAGCTGAACAGAGGGATAAGATTAAGAATGGGGCGTCCAAGAGCAAGAGGTTGTCTTGAGGTGAATATGAATGTGAACGTGGCATTATAGCAATGAAGAAGATGACTTTGAAGCAGCATAGGAAGATAGAAATGCGAGGGGACTGATAGAAGAATAAACCAGAGGGTATGAAAGTGGAAACCTGACAAAGAGCACCAAAATACTTTAAGATGAAAAGCAGTGAACAGTGATTTCATTGGAGTAACAATAATGACAATAATAATAATTTTAACTTATAGCATAATCCATGCAAGATGCAGCTCAAAGTGCTTCAACAGTTTGGCAAGAAAAACACAAGACAACATTTTTTTGCATCTTTCTCCAGAAAGCGGAAGTCCACTGGGACACTGTTGGGTGTTGTTGCCATTGCCCTCAGGGAGAAACAGGGGTGAGTTGTTTACAAGAAGGAGTAAACAACAGGGAGAACAAGTAAAGACAGGAATGAAGAAAGAGAAACATGGAGGACAAAAAAAGAACGTGACAAACGCATGAAGAAATAGGAAAAGGATGATAAAGTGGATCAAAAGAGGATTGGGAGAGGAAGGGTTGGGGAAGGGTATTACTGCTTTTTCTCCTGTGGCAGCACCTATGAGCTCCACCATACATTGTGTTCATCTTAAGCCGATTTCACACGTTTCACTAAGAATAGAGGGAAGAGGAAAAAAAAGGTGTCTGCTCATCAGGAAAACGACACCAGAGTATGATTGGAACAACTGAATGGGGTTGTATAGGTCTTTTAACACCTTTAGTCAACCACATATGGTGAAGTTTATTCTTCCGGTGTGTTATTCCATTAGCGCACTGTGACTTACTCTGTGGAATTCACCATTCCCTGCTGTTCTGCTTCAGTGAAATTATGGAATTATGTCAATTGCCTGGAAAGGGAGACATTTTTCTATTTACAGATGTGGCAGAATGAATGAAGAAGAAAAGAGAACAACGGACTGAGTTGTAGAAAAAATTAATAATCTTTATCTTTTTTTTGGCACTCTAGCATATCACTTTTTATAACTATTTGCTATCAGTCAGTTCCACTTGTGAACTTGAATTCAGAACATTTCACATTTTATGCTGTGTGCACTGAACACAGCAAAAACAAAACAAACACACAAAAACATATAGTACATGATATCCAAAGCCTGCCAAAAGCCCTCAGGCCACAAGTTTTGAGCATTAGTGTTGGGGTACGATCAATGTGTCCCCTTTTGTTGTAACCACCGTTGGGTGTGTTTATTTGTGGCATGTTGACACTGTACCACTGACTGCACAGCTGGCATGACATATCTGACATCTTTGTTTTTGTGAAATAAACATACACCACAAGACTTTCCATCAGAAAGATTTGACTTGTAGACATCTTCAATACTGTGTGGCTTGTCATAACATAGCAATAATTTATGTGTTTATGTATGTGTGCTGGCGTCTGTCACATCACATGATGATCCTGATGCTAAATGAGTTTTTTCCCCTTTTCTAATTGTGCCATATGGTTCAATCAACATTACGAGAGCAGTATAACTAAATGTATAAATTAATGACGCTTTTGGGCATCATAAATATAATAGTAAATAAATAAACACACAAACTCTGTGGCATCATCATCATCATCGTTTCAGATTAGGCTCTGCTCTGCAGAGAACTTTACAAAAAAAGATTAGGGATCCCAAGCTAACACTAAAAGGGTCTCTAATTTTATTTACATTTTTAAAACTTGCTATCTTTGAAGCCAATGAAGCAGTCATCTGATTAATTCTGATTAAGTCAGTGTATGCGATGCTTGAGAAATCCTGTCATCTTGTCTTCTCTGAGTGGTTGTAGCTACATGCACTGGGGAGCAGAGCACCACAAAGTGCCACACCACCAACCCCGAAAACATTCACCCACCCACCCACACATTATTGCTGTGCACTTGAAAAGACGATCCAAACTCAGACAATGATAATGCCGACACTGAGGTCCTTCCCCTCTGTCTTACCTTGTCACATCATAACAGGCATGCTACCAACTGGAAACTGTTTCATGACAACTGTGGGGAAATCGATTTCTCTGCTGAGACAGTGCGCCAAGACCCAGAGGCATGTGGAAAAAATGCCCAGAGACCCAGAGGCGGCGTAAAAAAAATGGAGAGTGTGATGGATGAAGGGAGATTGAGAGATGAGATTGCATTTTGTGTGCAGGCTGCTTAAATGTCGAGGGGACGACTGCAATATTCTCACATTAATATCCTCACTGCAATATGAATCCTTCACCAGATAAAGAGTGGTATTAGGAGAAAAAGAGAGAGAGAGAGAAACAGGTAGAGGAGAGAAAAAGGGGAGGACAGAGAGAGCTTCTCTGAATGGGGGTGAATACATCTCTCTCATCTCGCATATACTCTACGTGCACAAGAAGAAACACCATCTCAATGGACGGAAAGAAGCAGGTCTCTGTGATATGGAAATTGCTCATGGTTGGACACTATTGTGCCTGTGTGTGTGAGTGTGTGTGTGTGTCCACCTTGTTATTAGACAGGAAGCTCTCCAGCTTTTCGTAACCCCTCACCCCACCCCCACGTCTTTAGTACCATGCCCACGTAAAGATAAGCTCTCAAAAACAAAGCACGTTGAAGTGCTGCAGAGCCTCTCACCTTCTAGTACATTTTTCAGTAGGTTGAGCGCCCTTCAAAGCAAAGGTGGACAAGGTGCTTGAAACCATCCGCCGCCATGCTCCCCTGGCCCAGAATCAGCCCGAAGGGCACTCACACAATCTGCACAGGCCGCCAAAGGACCGTGTCCAGACCCTGTCTGGTTTTGAATGATTCGCTGAGGTGCAAGAGTAGGCTATAAAACAATTTAATGAGACACCAAGGCTGGACCGTCATTTCATGCTGGAGACGCCAAATCTATTAGAGGAGTTTAGTAATCCAGTTTGTGTGGATTGGGATTGAGAGGTTACAGTAAGATGTTGAAATGAGTCTTTGCACAATGTGTCTGACCCCTTACCCTCAGGCTTTTAAACAACTTTGTTTTGATTAAATTAAACTGTTCCATACGCAGATGGATTTTCCACTTTGAGTTTTACAATTGATAGAGCTAGACAAAGAGTTTAAGATAACAAACATTGTGTGTTTGTGTGTGTGTATGTGTGTGTGTGTGTGTGTGTGTATGCGCGTGCGTGTGTGCATGCGTGTGTGTGTGTGTGTGTGTGTGTAAGGAGGGGGACGGGGTACCACTCCACCAGCACACCAGGCCAAGAAGATACCGTGTGGTTCACCCGAGTTCCCATGTTGTCGACGGTGAGTGGATGATTGCCAGTAAGTTGCACACGGCATGGAGGCATGGAGGACACACTCTGCATAATATTTTCTGTCACAAAGCCTTCAATTAGCACTTACAATATGACTTCCACTGTAATCATAGTCATCCATTCAGCACTTAACCTCGGACGAGATGGAAAAGAGGAAATTTCACTGTCATGAATTAATGTGGAGCATTTCATATGCAACTAAAGTGGGGGTGGAGAGGAGATAAGCACTATATCTTTACACTCCAGATATAACCTGGCACCAGGAAGTGGAAGTGGACCAGAGAGTGGAGGCAACATCCTCTTATTACCCCCATTTTATCTCCACTTGTTCTGATTAAGCCCAACACTTCTATGCGTGAAATGAATTCAGGTAGTAAATGATATACCTGTAATGACAATTCAATCTGAATTTTAAATCCCTCTTCAAGACACGATGGTTAAAAAAAAAGTCACCCTCAAGGCAGGAGCACATACTCTCTCTCTTGCTAACTGTCTTACACACTGTTCCTCTGTCTCACGCTCTTTTCTCTCAGTCCTCATCTCTCTTTCTCTCTCTCTCTCTCTCTTTCTCTCTCTCTCTCTCTCTCTCTCTCTCTCTCTCTCTCTCTTTCTCTCTCCACTCCAGTCACAAAAACCCTCTGACTGGAAATAACATGTAGCGGACCCACAGGTATAATTTGCACAGCAAACACACAGTACACAGTATCGTCCCTCTATCCCCGTCTGCTTAGATTAAAGCTAGCAATAAATATCCACCACTGAGTACCTCCGTGATTTTCATCTCTGTCTGACCCTGTGTTTGCACACCCTCTGCCTTGCTATCAGTATAACTGTATTTCCCAATTGCAATGCAGGTTTTGATGTCTTCCCTTAAATTAGTATGGCATATACTACACTTTCATACAGCTGCAGGTGTGTGTCCAGTCTGTTTGGCCAACCTTGGCCAAGTTTGGGGTTTTGTGTGAGTGCGGGATGAGTCATAGAGGAGAGTGCATTGATAGGAAAGTGGGGGAGTGCCTTTAAAAGGCTCATCTGGGTAAAAAAAAAAAGATCAACATCATAAAACTGTGGACATCCACACTGACATTAGCAACTGTACCTCTGGCTGGCTATTCTTACAGTCCCGTACGTAAATAACTTTGGTATTAATTATACCAAATGAGTATTTTATCTGAAACTTACAAGCAAAATATATGACAGTGAACCACATACAAGATTATTAGTATGTTTCCACAAAGAGAAACTAGTGTAATTTCTATTACTCATGTAAAACATACAAGTCTTATAGTTTTGTTGTTTGAGAAATATGTGAAAGTGGCCATAATCATGAGTAAGTCATATATGAGGCAGGGAAGATATTTGTGAAGCTTTTCTATTTCTTTTTTACATGGGGTGTACCTCGATTTCTACCTTACACCAGCTGTAGATGTCCTCCTCATACTACAGATGAAGTTATCCTGTAGCCTGGTAAACCCGTCCCTCGTACTTCATTTCATTTTGTACAGAGGGTCTGGACCAGAATCTCTTGAGGGTCATGTAGTCGGCCCCAGCAAGACCGATCCAATCAGCAAACAGAGGGTGTGTTCGTTAGCCATGACGTTGACCTTGTGTGCTACATTTGAATTGTAGTGCGTAGGTAGGCTAATGCATACGTGACGACCCGGCGTTAGCGATTGGGTAAAGGCAGAGGCTTGTTTTAAACTTCAGCAGAGTCCACACCTCCAGGAAGAAATCGTTTCTGACGGGGTCTGGTCCAGACCCTCTGTACAAAATGAAATGAAGTACGAGGGTCTGGTTTACCAGGCTAGTTATCCTGGGATTGTGCATCTTGATTAATGACAAACCAACTTTCAGTCGCCCTCTCCTACACACCCTCCCAATTACAGATTAGCTTGTCCAACTGGAGGAATCAACCGTAAGGCCGGGGAAAGGAGCCATCCTTGTCAGATGGATACGCCCCTCAGCGAGCGATAGTGTCTTGTATGGCCATGGAGTTCATTAAGCCCTGTAATTACAGCACTCTGATGAGCATTAGGAACAGGGTTATAACTCAGATGCGAGGAAGAACACAGGCCCCCACAATGCATCATAAATCATGTTGAGTTTTTTTTTTTTTTAAGTTAGACTCTCTCTTTCCTTCGCTGCCTTTCTGTCTTTCTTTCCTGCTGTCTCTAATAGTGACAAGAGAAAGGAATCGCTTTAGTCTCAGACAGTGCTCAGCCCAGGCCATCTGTTTATCCCTGATCCCCTTCTCTGCATATGTTAAACTCTGTGCTCCTCTCCTCTGCACTTGCACTCCTCTCCGCTCCTCTCCTCTGACCGAACGCAGAACCCCACCCCATCCCCATCCCCACCCTATCCCCATCCCCACCCCATCCCCAGCCCCAACCCCTGTCAGCTCCATTTCCTTCTACTTGCCAGGCTCTCCTTTGCCGAGCTCATTCAGCATATCTAATCATGACACGGGGGAAGAAATCTTAAAACCGCATGTGTCTGAGGACAGATATGAGGAGAATCCCCAACAGATAGAAGTTTTGAAAGCCCATCTCCGTGACACACATAGGGTGAAAAGGCGGCATAGCATAGGTTTTGTTAAACCCACATGTACATACAGCAGGTGTTGTTGGCCTGAGGATTTTTCTCCCCAGCACAAAGCAACCCCCCCCCCATCCCCGCCCTGACCCCACCAACACACCATCCCACCCCATGAAGGATGCTGGGTGCACCAGAATGCTAAACACCTACCTTCTCAGCACATTGATCATCAGCAGTGAGCTGTGTGGCAGGTACCAGCCCTTCCTCAAGGTGATACTACATTATGTCACCACAACCAACACAACACCAAATACAATTGGATACAGGAGCGGAGGAGCGAGGGAAATGACATCGTTACAAGACACACATTTAACCCAAGTTAAACTATGGTGGCATAAAAACATTCAGACCTAAGTGGATTATTTACATTCAGAACATAAGCCATTTAAGTTGCCATGGTTGCCTCTGAAAGTCATGCATAAGTGGGTCTAATGCTGGGGTTACTGCAGTGCCCTGGAAATGCTGCAGCATTGCCATGCATTAAGAAAGAAAAGGTTACTCTTTCTTTTGACAAAGCAAATGAGCATAGGAAGTCCCTGCTGTGTGTCACCACAGGAGATTGGTGTGCTGTGAGTTGCATCATCATTACTTATTGATAAGACTCAAGGCACCTATTACTTCCCCACTTCCTGCTTAGCTGTTTGTTTGAATCTTAGACAGCAACTGAACGGAGGGGTATATAAAGTGTGTGTGTGTGTGTGTGTGTGTGTGTGTGTGTGTGTGTGTGTGTGTGTGTGTGTGTGTGTGTGTGTGTGTGTGTGTGTGTGTGTGTGTGTGTGTGTGTGTGTGTGTGTGTGTGTGTGTGTGTGTGTTAGTGTGTGCCTGTGTTTGATAGATCTTGCATTCATCATCCTCTTATCATCCATTATCTGCCCCTCCGTTCTGATATTGTGTGAGCTATTGCAAATTACTCCAGCATGTT
This sequence comes from Coilia nasus, assembly GCA_027475355.1. Classification (NCBI taxonomy): domain Eukaryota; kingdom Metazoa; phylum Chordata; class Actinopteri; order Clupeiformes; family Engraulidae; genus Coilia; species Coilia nasus. Next base: position 22,815,238 of record CM050217.1, read on the forward strand.
GATTATAAAGTCTCATTTTATGACAATTTTGTTAATTCGTATAAAGACGGATGAAAAAACATCTGTTAACATCAGGATAGTGGAGAAGGGGATAGTGGATGCATTTCTCCAAAGAATTTCTCTGGTACACTACTCGGTGGCCAGGGCGGGAGAGGACCATAAGCCAGGTGTGTGTACTTTTGATGCCAGGCTGCATATGAACTCCAAAGATGAAAGTACTACCCAGAGACAGATGAAAAAGGGCCTCAGATCAGTGAGACTGTGCAACAAATAACTAACATCAATGACGGACTGACTGACAAAGAGACAGATGAATAAATAACAAAGTTAGCCACTATAATACACTTTCAGAAATATGTGAACAGTAGGAGTACAAATCTGTATCTTAAGGTACAATAAGTATTAATGTACCCCCAAAGGCCAATATTTGGACCGTACGGTACTGATGTGTACCTATTCAGTTCTGGAGAAGATACAAACTAGTTGTAAAACAGTGGTTAAAAGGTATAATTATGTGCCTTTGAGCGTACTGCCGGTGTGACAAGCTTTGTACCCCTAAAAGTACAAATTTGTACCTTCTTTTTTGAGAGTGCCCCTTGCTCTCATTCGACATAGGCCTATATATTTAACTATTGACTGCACTTGTAGCAGTCATAACAATATGTAAAAGGCACATTGGCCGTGCACACAAATATATCTGCACACATGCAAGTGCAAATGATAAAGCTGAATGTTCATTTGACACTCATAACATTTAGCTTGCCACTGGAATCAAGGAGATAGGCTGAAAGCATAAAACTGCTTATGTGACTTAGCAGCAGGCAAAACAACACAGTAGTAAAAAGCACAATCACAGTTTCGCAGTATAGTTTAGTTCCCTTGTTTGGATTTTGTCTGTCCCCTAGAGTAATTAGGCTAAATATACCAGGGCCCTGTGGGGTTTGTGCAGATAATATCCATGCTGTGATAAATTAGTGCAACTGAATGCTGATAACTAAGTCGATGTAGAAAGAAGAATGGGTTTAAGATGATTGGGTATTCTGAAGGCTGTCTCATTACTAAGACTAATAAAGCCATAAAGACAACTCTCCCAAACATCACCCAAACTGATTCGGGTTCAGGTAAGTTGAATGCTCAAACATAAAAAGGGAAAAAAAAAAGATTTGGGATGTCCAGTCGAGCTGCGTCGTTTTTCATTGTGATAATACTGCCACCGAGCGGAAAACATCAAAACTGACTTTACGTGATGACGCAGTTAAACGTCTTGGCCAAACCGTTCTTTCTCAGGCGGCGCTAAATTCAAATGCTGAGCTCAGTACCAGCAGTGACTTGCTAGCTGCGTTTCGAAAGCACATTATAAAAAGCTCAATATACTCATACTGGATATTGGTTTGAGGCTTAATATTTCGCAAAGGCTTCGGTAAGACAGTAATAATATCATAATGTGGTCTGTTATGTTAGCTTTGGTCTTTGCAGTGTTTCAAGTTGTTGCCGATTTTGGCAAATGGCGAGCTAACTTTGTTTTGTTTCTCAAAAGCTAGTAAGTTAGCCATATTATGCTATGAGTAACACACACGAGCTTTCAACTCAATACTGAATAGTTAATTAGTTTACAAGATATGAGAACATATATGAAGCTAAAAAGTACACTTTCCTGATGATAACATTACATGCTTATATTAGCATTACGTTATGCTATAATGTTATTGTCGACGTCAATACCAAGACTGCCATAGGATAACAACATAACTTTGTTTTAATTTGTAATGCGTCTATATTGTATTGGATTTGCTAATGCACCCCTGGCATTACGTTAGTGTGTCTGGTAACTGGTGTTTTGTGTTTTGGACAAACGTGATTACATGAGTCGATGGCTGACTGCTCTAACTTTCTGTTTTGCCCAAGGCATCATGAGTGCAGTCTCTACCCCGACCTCCCGTGTGCGACAGTGGCCTTCTCCGTCTTTGGGGCCGAAGGCAGCGTTGCCTGCCACCAGCACACCCCGTCTTGGTTGTCTTCCAAGCAACGACGACGAGCAGGAGCGACGTCAAAGACGTAGGTCAAGGATTATTGACCTCCAAGCTGCCGACGCGTCTTTCAACGATGCCTCCACGCACAGGTGAAAGGACACTGTAATAATGTATAGACCAGAAGACAGAGGCGATTTAGATCTGAGATGCCGTGCTAATATTCTGTGTCTTTGTTTATGTCTGTTTGTCTGTAGTCATGCTGAGACCCCCGCTGCTGTTCCCAAGCTGTCGACCGCCCAGATCTCTGAGCATTACTCCACCTGCATCAAACTCTCCACTGAAAATGTAAGTGGGCATAAGCAAGGACATGGTCTACATTAAATAATTATGCTCGCGTGTTAATATATTCAGCACAGGATGTTGCTACTCTTGTTTCTTTGTATATACTGTGATGATGGGGAGCATTACTATAAATGTGAGGTAATGAGGAAGACAGGAACTGACTCATACATATGTGAATATCATCTCTGACAGAAAATTACAACCAAGAATGCCTTTGGTCTACATCTCATTGACTACATGGCAGACATTCTAAAGCAGAAGGACTCCGAGCTCAATTTCAAGGTAAGTTAAATTGTTCTTTCTTATTACAAAGTTGGTTCCTTTCACAGACACTACTACTATTACTAGTATTAGTAATAAACGTCTTTTACATAAATTAGTCGGCAGACCATGATAATGAAACACTCTGCAGGTAAATGAGGCCTTTTAAATGCATGCTGCTGTCAAGCAATTGCTTTCCTTTAAGAAAATGCCTCTCTCCCATTGATTGCTTACAAAGGTTGCCGCTGGTACATTGGATGCCAGCACTAAGATCTACGCAGTACGAGTGGATGCTGTTCATGCTGATGCTTACAGGGTCCTAGGAGGCCTTGGCTCTGAGACCAAGCCCAAGGAAGGTAAGCAGGTCAGGGAACTATCTGCTGGGGTACCACTGAAAACCCAGCCTGTCCTGTTTATTATGGACAGAGCAATCAAACGCTTACCCCGTTGCTACAACAGAAATGGAATTATAGGGGCAGCTGTGGCTTATTGGTTAAAGACTTGATCTTGGGTTTGAAGGATTGCAGATTTGATTCCCTTACCAGTAGGAAAAAGTGGGTGGGTGGGTGAGTGAATAACCAGCGCTCCCCTGCACCCTCATGGTTGAGGTCCCCTTGAGCAAGGCATACAACCCCAGGGACTCTGTCCCTGTACCTAATTTTAGCTCTGGATAAGAGCGTCATGTGCATAAGAGCATCAGCTAAATGTAATGTAATAATACATTGGAAGTGGCTACCAAGAAAGCAATGCTTATTCATTCGAAAAACAATAGACCAGTCTTCTAAACTGTAATTCACAATGCTTCTTAACTGTAATTCACAATGCTAGCATGGCATTGCTCTAAAGGTTCTGGTCAGCAAATGTGTTTACTGAAGTAATGTACTCAGCATCTGTGTGGTTGCTCTCGCTGCTCCGTAAACAGGGCCAGAGGATGGTGAAGACGCAGCCGCTGAGGAGGGCAACGAAGCGGAGCCGTCTGCCGCCAAGCAGACATCAAAGAAAAAGCGCCCTCCCAAAAAAACGGTGGAGCAAAATCTGGGAAACATCAACCGCTCCGAGTCAGAGATGAAATGTGAGGTAAGAATTGTGATGGTGTCACACAGAGTCAGTGCGATGCATCCAACAGAAAAGTATCAAGTGAAGGATTGGATTACAGAACCAAAAGGTTCTGTTTAATGCCCACTGGATGTGAAAGAATGGCTGAGGAGGTTGTTGGTGAGTCTCATGAGCATCATAATGTTTAAATTGGGGAATCCATTTGCATAGAATAGAGTAGAATAAAATGAAATAGGCTTTTATTGTCATTGTACAAGTACAATGAGTGCTTATTCTGTCATCTTCTGTTTTTTGTTTTTCCTCGGTCTAAGGTGGACCCCATGTTCCAGCGCATGGCGGCGTCCTTCGATGAGAACAGCACAGCTGGGGTCTTCCTGTCGGTGCTGTTCAGCGAAGACAGCCGCTGTGAACTGCGTTTCCCCTCCCACATGACCCTGCTGCACACCAGGCCCCCCTGCAGCGCCATGCCAACGCAGTACTGCTCTGCCCGTCACCTTACAGGTAAGTCCACAATCCCATCAATCTGGTCTTATTGTGTGTGTGTGTGTGTGTGTGTGTGTGTGTGTGTGCGCGTGCATCTGCCTGCCACTCCATACCCACACAGTATGTCCCTGCCCGCCACCTTACAGGTAAGTCTTTAATCAAGTGAGTATGTTAATAATAAGTGAGTGTGTGTGTCTGTCAAACCAGGCCCCATGTTTTTTTTTTTCTTTTGGTCATGGGTACATTTGTGTAGTCCCTTGTTTGGTAATAAGGTCTTTAAGTTCCTGTAGCCCATGAGTTTACAAACCCTTGCATCCCTGTACATGTTACAGTCTGCAAAGACAACTGAGTAAAGAGAGACACTGCATGTCATGAAGTAACCGTCCTTTTGGAGTGAAGAATATGGTAAACCAAAACAGGGCACAGTTAAGTTGATAAGTTTCCCCATAGAAGACCAGAAAAATGGCCTACCAACTAATCTGCCATCAAAAATCTTTTATGTGATCAGCTTTAGACAGTAGTGTAGTATTGGTGACAAATCTCATAAGTTGATTTGCCAAGCTTCATAATTTTTTTTGTGTGGTTTCAACAGGGGGTCTGAAGTCCCTGGAGGATCGTCCCATTTGCCCATCTCTGGGGGACTTCTCATTTACAAGATGGAGTCCTGAACAGGTTAAATGATACACACTACATCCTTTGATCATTCTTTTTCATTTCACATTGAACTTCCATCAACTTTCACACCAAAACATAAACCATATACCCTCTTGTGCACGGTATGTTGTATGTTTAAAGGCCTTGTTATGCTTGTCACTGACCTGCATCATTCATCATTTGTGAAGGACAGTTAAAAATCTTGGGAGGTGCCTTGCCTGGTAAACCAGCCCCTCGTCTGGCCATGCTGCCATTGACATTGCTGTATTAGGTACCAGCCAATCCTAGCCAATCAGCGAACAGAGGCAGGGTTTGTGAGCAATGATGTTGACTTTGTGTGCTACATTTTAATTGTAGGCAGGCTAATTGGACTCAGAACGTGACCAGACGTTAGCGATTGGGTAAAGGCAGAGCCACTTATTTTAAACTTCTGCATATTCCACACCTCCAGGAAGAAATCATTTCTCAATAAAGCACTGCCAGACCCTCTGTACAAAATGGAATGAAGTACAAGAGGCTGGTTTACCAGACTAGGAGGTGCCCCCCTAGTGATGTGATGGGGATCTGCGTGGGCTGCACACAAGAACATGGGCTCTGTGTGTGTACTGACATGGATGACCATAAATGAAGCTTTAAGCCAATATGCAGACAATGATGAGTACTGACCTGTGTTGCACTATTTACCTCTCCTTTTACAGACCATGAATCAGCTCCTGGAGAAGATGAAGCAGGGGGAGCACGTGTTTGACGTAAATGCAGACATTGAGCCAGACGAGGAGGAGTGTCAGGACTTCGGGGACAACTTTGACGGAGACAGCGAGGAGGTTGGCCAGGGGGATTTCGGCGGAGAGGGTTTCGACGAGCACAGAGAGAATTGTGCCAGTGAAAGAACAGAAAAACGGTAAGCTGTTGCAACACCTGTGTTGTCGTCAGAATATCTGACAAAACTTCTATCATATGTTCCATTAAATGATTTGAGATGATTGTAAAATGTATCACGTGTTACAAATAATGTACAATGTTTTACATCTAATCAAATTCTCTGATCTTATCACATTCTCCAGAATGGGTCTGTTTATAGGATCAACTGTATTTATTTCATTAAAACTAGTTTGCCCAGGAATTCCTCCTGTTTTACAGCCTGTAAATTGTGTGCCTTAATCAACAAATGTCAGGCCTTGAACTTTAACAGGCCGTTCGAAGGGATGTTGTTCTGGCTTTCTGAAGTACTCTTACAGGCTGTAGTAGTGTCATTAAGTTGAGTTGTTTTCCGCCAGAGAATTCTTTGTGAACATTCTCTCGAAAAGCACTGTTTATACCCTCAGCTTTATTGCCACCCTCTTAAAGGAATTGCTTGGCCACATCATTAGTTAGCTTTAAAATCTTTCATTGATTAACTTAGACCTGCATCTGCTTTTGACCATACTTTCGCCTCTTTTTTTATAATCTTTTTTTTTTTTTTGTGCAGTAACAACTTAACAGTTGTTTCCGCCAGCTGTTCCCTCTTAGACTGGCTGCCCTTGTGCATTTTAAACATGCTCTGTTTGTTTTGGTTTGTTTACAAAGGCCAGTTAATTTGTGCTGCAATTTAATCTCCTGCAAAGGGTGAACTTTCTTCACTGGAATCATGTGGTCTTCTTGACCCAAACAATTGTGCTATGCCATCTCATAACTGTGTGTGTTTATCTGTACAGTGGTGTAATACCCATCGGTAAAGCGGACATCACAACCATGTGCCTGCAGCTGTCGTCTCAGCCCAGAGAGTACTCGTACTTCAGCCCCAAAACGCTGGCCTCATGGGTAGGCCCTGACTATTGGCTCATCAAACCAGGACAGAAGCGTAAGTTGCCCCTTGAGGATTTTGGGATTTTTTGATTTGTTGATTTTTAAAACGGCGGCAGCATATTTGAATAAACCTTATAATCAATGTGAATATACAAGATAGTAGCCATATAGCCATAATTTCCATGTTTGATGCCTTGGCAGTTTGAAGGTCCCTGTGAAATATTGTTGGTGGTGTTGTGTATGGCATTGCCACGTTTGGTCATTAAAACAAGCACAGCCTGCATTCATTATTTAGTCATATTAACTGATGTGATGTTTGGCCTTTTGTCTAACCAGAGGATCAAGCACAAGACAAGGAAGCCCGAAAGAGGGTGCCCAAGAATGCTCTGGTCATCGACTTCACTGAAGACATCCACTTCCATAATTACTTTAAAACGACACGCGTGAGTCAATCACTTTATTTGATGCAGTAGGTAGCGTGGACTCTAGTAATGGAAGAACAGACTTAGTTTTGCAATCACCCATTGCAAAATTACATTTTATCATTTGATATTACAGTATCAGTGGGTTTATTTATCTTATCTATTGATTTATTTTATTAAATAAATTGGCTGAAGGCTTTGTAACTACTCACTGTGTTTCATATCTTCTGGAAGATAATATTGGTATGTGTGTGGTGTAAGGCGTTTCCTTGAAAACTTAAACGTGACTGTCCTCTGCTGTGATCCAAGACTCACCCTAAAGCAAAGCCAGGGTTCCCATGATCATGGAAATCCTGGAAAAGTCATGGAAATTGAAAATGTAAATTTGCAGGCCCGGAAAAGTCATGGAATTTTGTTAATTCACTGAAAGTTTTGGAAAAGTCATGGAATTTTAGTTTCTCCCTAACGCAACTACAGTGTTCTGTTAAGTTATCATTAGGCCTTTAGAGTCAACAGTAAATGCTTTGACAGTATTTTCAATGTTAAGCATTTCATAAACAAGCTGTTCACTCTCACTCTCAATCTCTCTCTCCTCCTTTCTTGATGTCTGTGTCCAGGCTGCCACTACCATCAGCAAGTCGGCCTTAAACATCAGCAATAAGAAGACCACTCTTCCCTCAGACTTCCAGTATCCTCTGAAAAACATATCTCAGCTCAGCCTCAAGCCCTCCAGCACAGTACGTTCTCTCCATTCTCTCTCTTTCTAAACTTTCAGTATTCAGTGAAGTTGCGAGACTGTTTAGCAATGAGCCATCTAACCACGGCAAACTCCTGTAGCTGTGTGCAGAAGGCAAGAAGCGCTTGTCTGGAGAACTGAGCGAGGGCATTGGCGAGTACGACTACAACAACCCCAACGACACGGCCAACTTCTGCCCCGGTGTTGGGGTATGTATGCGTGTCCTTGTTGTGTCGCATTGCACTTCTTAACATATGTTTTTATCATAGTGAAGAAATAAGTTGTATTGAGTGTAAACGTAAATTTTTTTTTTTTTAATTCTAATCCCTTTTTTTTTTTTTTTTTTAAACTAGGGAGGGGACAGCGATGATGACGCAGATGAATATGGAGCATTGCAGGATTCTCAGCCTTCTGTGGACGACATCAGCCAGTCCTCGCCGGGTCAAGACGATGTATCGACGTACGGCGAGGACAACCTGGTGCCAGAACCACACAAGGTATTCCATCAAGCACACACCAATGAACCCTCCTCCCCTCACTAACATTAGGAATGAATGCTAATTGACTTGTTCTCTTGTTGTTTGTAAGGTCAATACCATTGAGATCAATTACGCAAAGACCGCTAAGAAGATGGATATGAAGAGACTGAAGACCACCATGTGGGGGCTTTTAACGGGCAGTAATGAGAAACCATCGGAGGACAACACCACTGTGAGTACTAGTTTGTCCAATTAATCAGTAATCAGCTCCAAACAAGAGAAATGCTACAAACATATATGTATGCATGTATGTGTATACACATATGTATTGCCTGCTTATTTACAGTAGGTAATATTTAATACCATCCTCTTTGTCAGTCATCTTACCTAGTCCAGCTTTCTTCTACTCTAGGTGAATTTACTTAACCCATACTATTATATCATTTAATAATCAGTTGTTTTTCCTGCAGGAAACAAGTGATGCCAAAACAGAAGTTGCTGGAGAGAAATCCTTCAGTCAGTCCACCCGCATCCTGCTTCAGAAGTAAGTCTTATGAGTTCTAATCTTCTACATTATTGAGATGTGTTATCACATGAAATGTTTCCATTTTAATGATCTTGTCATGAGGTGGCTTAGCTCAGTCCTTGACCGAGCACAGCCTGGATTTGCATTTCTTTTAAACACAGTGGTAGTTTTCTATCATTGTCTATTATTATTCCAACTTTTCAAACTAAACTTTTACACTGCATTTGCTTCGTGCATGTCATAATATACAAAAACAAAAAACACTATGGCAAATGCAGAGTGATGTCTTAATCAAAAATGAAACTGGCATGCTGTGGGGGTCGATGGTAGTTTGACCCCGTTCAGGAGATAGTTTACTAAAAAAGTGTGGCACAATTTTGTGCTGCTCAAGTTTTAATGGGAATGCAAATGAGCTTGGGCATAATTTAGCCTCTCTTCCAGATGCTCTGCCCTGCACGGCTCACAAGCAGCTGGTTAAATAGCTTTAGTCAGCAGCCAGCTGTGCGTGTTACATCTGGGAGGATAGGATTTACAATGTGGTGTAATCCAAATAGTAGGTAAAAACAAGTTTGTTGAGTTTGAGCCTCTCCTTTAAAAAGCCATTAGATAAGAATAGTAACTCAGGACTGGCTGTTATGAAAGGAAATGTAGTGCAACTAAAAGCTATGGGGTGCAGAACAGGGACAGCCACTCCTCAGTCCAGTAGATGGCGGTAATGCAAGCTATGTTCCACAGAAAAAGAGTTGGCTGCCAGCCAGGTAAGCTAGGTCTGCCCTCTGCGACCCTGTGGTGTATTGGGATACACAGTCAAGCTAGCTCCGCTCCTTGGAGTTGTGTGGTACAGTGTTTCCCCCTTCTATTGCAGTAGTTACGTTCCAGAACCCCCCACAATAGGTGAAAATCTGCAATATAGCGAGACCATATAGAAAACATCTTAGTTTATAGTTTAAGCCTTAAAATAACCCTCCCATGTGCTGTTTTACTACATTTACTGTATGTATTATTGACTTATTACTGCATGTTCATCAATGTTTGTGTTACAGTATAGTTATCATATTGTTCTGTTAAACTTTAGCATGCATAGTGACATAGCATGCATATAATAATGAAAAATATATCGCGAAAGGTGAACTACGATGTAGTGGGGTATCACTATATATATATATATATGCAGTTCTATATATATGTAGTGGGGTATCACTATATATATATATATATATATATATATATATATATATATATATATATATATATATATATATATATATATATATGGAACACAGGAAAGCGGAGACTTTGTGGAGTAAAATGGAGTAAAATGATATTAGATAGACTAATTGGATTGGACTAACTGGACCCATGCTAAGGATTGATCACTTTGTGGGGCCGCCTGAGGTGCACTACTGATGAGGTGTCCTGGAAATTTTCACAGACCCTGCGACTTAGCAAACAAACCCAACAATAGGATGATGAAAATAATACAATAATAATAATAATCTACAGTGCTGAGTGTTTTCCCAAACAGTAGTTTGTTGGAATAAGGTTTTTAGTCAGGAAGGCTTAAATCTCTTCTCCCAAATGTCTTAGGTGCACCAGTGTCTTGTCTTTTCTCAAAACTAGCCCTGTCTCAGGCTAAAAAGTTCCTGTGGGAACCCCCCATATGAGTTACCTCAGTCAAGATGAAAACTGTGCTCATCCAGTGCTCTGTGCTCCTCTTCCTTCTTCTCAGATTGCCCAGCACAATGGCAAGCAACCTGTCTGTGCCTCTGGCATTTGTTGCCCTGCTTCACTTGGCCAATGAGAACGTAAGTAAGGTGCTCCTTTGATGACTGCGTACAGAACATTACAGACGTGCAGACCCGAAAGTGCTTTTGTCGGCTTGCAGTTCTACTGTCCACGTAGCTGTCCATGTTGGCTTGCACGGAGGTTGCACTCCTTGTTAAGAAAGTTAGCTTGATTTTGACAATGTTGAACTACATTTAAATGTATCTTCTGGACTGTTGCTTTAAATTCTCATGTCAAGAGGAAACTGATCTTCTGATTAAAATGTCTCCCACAGAACTTGTCCTTACAGAAAGTGGATGACATGACAGACATAATCATCAAGCAAGACCACTAAGGATAAGCTGATGCTGTGCTCTCTGCGTACTTTTTTACACTTTTCCTTGCAAAGTTTAATGCATAACACACTTATTTGCCATGTTAATAGTGTCTATGAAATACCTGGCCATCATCTGCTATTAGATTTTCTTAAGTATTTTTGTAATTGTGGTTCTATGGTGTCGCGAACAGATTTACTGTGATGACATAAGTAAAGACATAAAGAATTACACAAAATTGCATTTTAAATGTGCAGTGAACTGTGGCCATATTAGTTTCCTATACGTTTTTTTTTTTTTTTTTTTGCCCTTAGAGTTAAGTCTTGCATATATGTGTGTCGTCTATGTATTGTCTGAACTATCTCTGTTCTCTCTATGTATGTCCTGTATATGTAAGCCTCATTCTGAAAATTGAAACCTTCTATTAAAAGGGATCTTTTTACTTACAGCTGTTTGTGCCATATATCAGAGAAGCTCAAGACTCATGTCTTTTTATTTGGGACTCTGAGACACAGTTTGGGCCTTTTTCATATTCTGTATTCAGTTGGATGGTGTTACATGAGGGCCAGCCACTTCTGCTCCAAAACAAAGTCATAACCGGTCAAACTGGCTGATGGGAAAGGCAACCAGCATTGGGTGGAGCGCGAACTGCCTCAGCACTCCTGCGCTAAAGGACTGTAGCGGGGTGGAGTCTGTGGCGACTTTGTGTATTAGCATAGGAAATCTGGTAACTGGTTTCTAATTTGCGTTCATCTCAGAATTAGGGAAACTGATTTTAAAAATTAAATTAAGCTTTAATAGCTTCTAATCACTCTATAGTGCTGTTATGCCTGAACGTAGTTGTTGTTTACGCATTGAGTAGAATAAAGTTTTGGACAAGAAACGTAGTTTGATGCCGGAATTATTGAAACAGTAAGGCACCTGTCAGCTGTTAAACACTGTGTTTGTATACGGTAAGCGACAGGGTAATGTTCAAAATGGCTATTTCTACCTGAGGCCTCAGGTGATCCAATAATCAGTTTTGACTAACGCCCCCACGAGGAAGCAGCTGGAAATATGCCTATTAGAGCAACGAGGTGAGCAAACGCGAAGGAATTCACATTGAAAGAAGAAAAAACAACCAGGAAGTGAGCGAAGGGAATTAGCCGACTCCAGAGTTTTTGAGGCGCAGGGAGGGAACAAAAGTGTGCTGAAATTTCGCTCTAACTACAGAAATTTGAAGTGAACCCGGTTCATTGTGAACCGAGGACTTCGACTTTACGACAAAATGGGTCTTGGAGACAACAACCCCAGCACTATGGTAAGAAACCTTGCGTTGAATCGAGTGTTGTCAAGACCGCGTAGTTTCCCTGCACTTGTTGGCGATGTTTACGTCACTTATCGTATAGCCTAATGTAGTACTGAAATGTTTTCAATTGCTAATGACACTTTATTGCCTTGGACATGTGTATTTTTTTTTTCAAGTAGACTCAAGTCCTTATTACAGTTCTTTTGGGGCATTCGTGTATTTTTGCTGTGACGAATGGAGAGGCGGGGTGTTGCACAGAGTTGATAGAATAGGCCTAGGTTCTTCTAGGTTCTTGGCTATGTTCGCCCACAGAGTATTCAAAAGAAAAGAATCAGAAACCACTATCAAATTTTCACCACGTTTAACATTATTTCTGTGTATGCTATGTCTGTTTGACTAAAATCTTAAGTTCTGTTAAGAGGAAGCATCTCTTCAGTATGCTAGATGAGATGTGGAGATTAGTGTACAGTGAATGCAATCCTTCAAGAGTTTCAAGTTAACAAGCATTTCCTGACACCGCAACTATTAACTAATACTGCTTAACTACAGTGAGCTTCCAAGTTGTGATAATGTGCCTAAGATGTTTGGTAGCCTAAACGTGGTCTAACCAGAAAACTAAGATCTAAGTTCAGAGGACTACGTGATGTAGGTCTGTAATTCATGCAACAGCTAGTTGTTTAAAAAGATAGATGCGCTAACATAGGGGAAACACCATAACTTGTGTCATTTTTGTAAATGCATCACACGGGTGAAACTAGTCATAAATGATGTTTCAGCTCTGTAGCCTTTAATATTTGCTACTTTACTTCCAGGAAATCATAACAGAATGAGCTACATATTACTGAAAATCAGATAATTTAAAGTAGGGCATGGTGAATGTATCATTGCATATCAGAGCTGTTATGTAACTTTTTGACATTAATTTTAATCACACATTTCATGTTGAGTGAGCGGTTGCACATTTAAGAACTGAAAGGAATTGAATCGCTATTGACACAGTGTCTCAGCTGAATTGCTCGAATTGCACGTACACAAACAAGCTGGCTTCACAAATCTAGACATCCGTAGACTATTCCAAAGGCAACAAATGTTCATGTGGGAAGGAAATATGGCACCAGGGTCTGCACAAAATGTAAGAGGAACTGTTTTTTCGCTGTGCATCTAAAGCTGTGTTCGCAGCATGTTCAGGGGGTCATTCGATAGCAGGCTGCCATTCTGTGTCAGAGTGAAACAGAGCGTGAGCCCGAGAGAAAGGCAGGTGGAGCGTGTGCCACAGGGCGACACCGTTTCCTGGAGACGTCTGTGTTTACGAGACGCTGGATTAGCTCAGGGGATTTGAATTGAGGTCATCATGAGGAAGTGTGTACAAACTCCTTCCAGTGTCTGTCATTGAACGTACAACGTGTCATTAGTCATCCTTTTTTTAGTTGCTTCTTTATTGTCATTTTCATAAACAAACATTTTCACAGGTACAGTCATAGATAATGTCAACAAGTAAACCCATTGCACACAAGTTACATGTGAAATAAAACAGGTAAACCAATATTCAAACGTGAATCATAAAACCCAGGTCAGTCCCACCACCTCATTATAGTCATCTTTTAAATCAAATGTACATAATCTTTATAAAATGTACTGCTTAAATCTATTTCAGTCTGCCATATTATTAATATACATGAGTTGGGACACCACACATTATTCTGAGAATCATTTTGAATCCTCACAGCGACACCCTCTGCTCTCTAAACTGTGTTTTAGGAGAAGGGAGGGGAAGAAGACGAAATTGTGGAGGTGGACAAGGTGACGGCCCTCAAGTCCCAAGTAGATGGAGTCAAGGAGATCATGACCCAGAATGTTGACCGCATCCTGGCCCGAGGAGAGAGGCTGGATGACCTGATGGACAAATCGGAAGACCTTCAAGCAGGCGTAAGCTGTTATCTGCTAAGGGAGGGTGTACGCCCAGAAATCGAGACATACCCTAGTGGTACCAGTTGAAATTTCTGTCCTGGTATAGTCTAGCCACAACCCACTGAAGCTCAGTAGCTTTTCTCCCAAATCTGGTCATACCAATCACATGGGTCTGTCCTTGTAGAGAGTCGCTGTGCGAGCTTAACAAGATAATGACGGGGCTACAATGGTACACTGGTGTAGTGCTGGGCTAAACTAGTGCATTGCTCATAGCGCTGATTGGTCTTAGCGCTGTCCTATTGCGTGAAGAGGTAGTTTGAAAGACAACCGTTGATACTACCCTTTGGGTTGTGCCTGGCCTATCCATCGTGGCAAGACCACACACACAATTCGATGTGGCTATTTGGGGTGGCTTGTTGGGTCAGGAGAATGTCTTAATGCCCAGGCACAACGTTACCTCTGCTCACCACATTTTTGTGTAATGGGGGCTCATCTTGCCACACGTGATTGTGTAATTGTACCACCAACAGAACAGCATTGTTTAGAAAGATAGGCTAAACTTTTCAGTCAGGCTGCACTACAGATGCAGTGCTGGGCGGAAAAGTTTTAACAACAGCCTTCGGCTTCGTGCCTGCGGCCAAACCACACCCATGAGGATGTCCACGAACAACCTCACTCCCACTCGTGCTATATTGCTTAATTAAACACTTTTATCTCAAAAAGGATTTGAAAACCTTTTGCAAAGTTATTGCTATCCAGACCTTCGGTCAACCTTAAATAGCGTGTATGGGATATGAATGTGATCTTATGTAAGGGATGGCAGCTAACACAGCTCGACATGAGAACGTTAGTAAACCTCACTCCCGACACCTTAAAAGGATACGCCACTGAGTTAGCTAATACCTGGGTTTTAGCTTACTTGGTAGCGCGTCTGTCTCCCATACTGGGAGATAGCGGGTTTGAGCCTGGAACTGGATTGCGCTGAAAGACCCTGGTTACATTTAAATCTGTCTTAAGGTCTTCCTTAATCTTACCCTTGGAATGAATGTGCCACTTATCTCTCTGTCTGTCTGTCTGTATAGGTCTTTTCAAGGCCCTCTGTCGTACTGTTTTCTGCTGTCTGCCTACACCCCTACTCTGACATTGCCCAAATTCTAACCAAAGATTCTAGATTTTTACAACCTTTAACATGCTCTATTCTAACTTTTCTCCATTGTTGACTACCAGGCCCAGAACTTCAAGCAGACGTCCCAGAAGGTTGCACGCTCGTACTGGTGGAAGAATGTGAAGATTATCGTGGTGATTATCGTGGTTGTGCTCATCATCGTCCTCATCATCATCCTCTTGGCCACAGGAGTCATTCCAGTCAGCAACCCGGTTCCACCAGCACCCACCATCAAGCCTTAAACTTGCTCTCTCTCTCTCTTTCTGTTCCCCTTGTCTTTCTCTTTCTCTCTGTCTGTCTCTCTCTTTCTCTCTGTCTGTCTCTTTCTGACTCTCTCTTTTTCTTTTACTCTCTCTCTGTTCGTTTCTCATGCTTTCTGTCTCTCTCATGCGTCTGCATGAATGCATAGTTTTTTTGCACATTAGCTCACACCTTCAACGGTCATGTGGTGTCAGTTTCACAACTGCCAGAGTCACAGAGTCTGACCCGTGTCACTGCTCCCTACACATCATGAGCTGAACTACCATTTTCCCTGCTTCGAACCGTATGACTTGGTGTAAATTTTTAATCAGCAAAAGCTTTACGAAGAGCTAGAATGTTACATGCCTGTACATTATCCAGTATGCAGGACTAGATCATGAAATGAAGAAAAAAATGTATGTGACTTATGTTGTATGTTCTTAGGCAAATTGTTACTTTGTTGAAAATATGAATAAGCAGCGTGTCAGCCCTCTTCCTGAAGGCGTCTGCAATTAGCCCACAGATGTGTGTAAAGCTTCTGATAGGTCATTGGAACATGACGTCTGTCAGGGTGCTGAAATGTGCATGGTGGGCTTTCAGCGTCCCAAATGTCATTCCCCCCACCCCTCTCCTAGGCTTGTTAAGCAACATGCCTTGCTATGGTTTGATTTGATGAAGCTGTTTTATAGCTGAAATGTTTTAGCTAGGTGGACCACATGAGATTAGTAGTTACAGAGATAAAAGAACACATCAGACAACAGTGTGTGTGTGTGTGTGTGTGTGTGTGTGTGTGTGTGTGTGTGTGTGTGTGTGTGTGTGTGTGTGTGTGTGTGTGTGTGTGCGCGTGCGCGTGCGTGCGCGCGCGTGCGTGCGTGTGCGTGCGTGCGGATAGGGAATCACTTTGGGCTGGAGGGTCAGGTCCACTTTATGGGACCTAACAGGAAAAAAAGACACGATGGAATTTTTGTTTTTCTCTGAAAAGCACTGTTACTTCTCCAAGGTTATCTCTTACAACAAAACATTGACTCAGATTCTGAAGGACAAAATGAAATCTAAGAACCCATGATGAGGCTAGCAATATTTTGTTACACAGTCATGTTTTTATCAAAACAAAATAATTTAGTATATGACATCAGACTGGTTTATTTGTTCTCATGGTACTGTATGACCTTTGGGGAGATATGGGACTTTCATATGAGAGTGACCTTCATTGGTTGTAAATAGCTAGAAATGCTGTTGCTTGTATATGTCAATCTTTTAGTGTGTATGAGATGATTGCCCATTAATATAAGTTTAAACTGTGGACGGTCAAGGTTATTTATTTACGTTTGTTTTTATCTCAAACCTAACCTTTTTTTGTTTTAATTTCCAGAACAAGTAATCTTTTTAATAATTACAAAATAAGTAATCCATACAGTTAACCTTCATGTGCCTTAGCAATCGATCTGTGTATGAAAAATAAAGTCTAAAAAAAATAATAAGTTCCTGAATTGTTTCACTTGTTTTTACTTATGTAGTGAGAGGACAATCAAATAAATGTTATGCATTTTTGTTGCACTTCTGCAGACCATGTCTCAAGATTCTCTGGAGATCCCAAAGCCTCAGACCTCTGGAAGAAGTATATGCAGCCAATAGATAAATGCCATCAGTGTCAGCCTATGCTTCTTAATATTCAGTTGTATGTGCTATTTTACTAATAATGTAGCCAAATATTACAGTTAAAACTAGAAAGCATGTGGACAGCGCAGACCTCTGCCAAGGTCCTGTCTCCCAATAATAGAAAATCCTGGATCCAGACGGTGATCCAGATCACCACCAAAATCGAATCATTTTCTCATCGGCCCATTTCCAGCCTTGCCAGAAAATCAAGACTGTGCTATTATTTGGAAGTTTACCACTTGCTTTGAGTTAACAAATAAGTGATTAAACGTGCTTTCTGGAACACCACCCTGATCTATGTCTTGTCTATTGTTTTCTAAGCTTGTAGTTCCTATAACTATAAGCAGGTGGAGTAGCGTGCTGACCTTCCCAAGCTGTTCATAGAAGAAGTAGTGGTGTCCTTGGACTCAAGCACAATAATAAGTGTATAAGTGTATACTTTAACAAGTGTAAATGACTCCAGGGTGTCAGTTTTGAGTTTCACCTGAGAGTCAAGGGTGCGTTTTGCTGTTTAGACTCGTCTTCATTTGATTATCAGACACCTGAGAATCACTGAAGACAAGTATCATGAGCCATAAGCGTAACCCCTTGTGATTTTACACAGGTGGTCCGAAATCCTTAGAGGACCTGTCGGGCACAAGATGATCTTAAGGCAAGCTGATGTCTCCTTGTAGTCATTCGTTTCCCATACACTAACTGGAGGACTACACATCATGTCCCCAGCTGTCCACCCAGAGACTCCTACTTCAGCCCGAATGCTATGGGAGGCATATGTCAAGCCTCAAGTCTTCAGACCATGGTAGAAGTATGACAGTTGTTTGATGAGGATTGTGCTGGCTTCAGATGTGTTGATTTGGTCATTAATACAAGCATTGCATGGATAAGGGTATATTTAGTTTTCTAAATGTTTCTTTACATATATCCAAATTAGAATCATTGTAGTAATGTGTATCATCCCACCACAAAACATGAATTCAAATTTGGATGTTGCTGGGTGTTGATGTTGTTTTTATGCAATGGTGTCTTCCTTAAAATCTGTTCTTAAATGAAGCTTCAGAAGATCAGGTGTAATATTTGTAACCACCCAGACAAGGAAGCAATCAGAGATAGATGGGAAAACAGGTGAGTCAAGACGTTCACAGTGATACTGAAACAATGAGGAAGTCAGAGATCAGAATTTGCGACACCGAAGGACTTGAAAGGCAGCAAAACGGATAAAAATTTAACTATAACAGCTGTAAAAAGTGGATTGAATCAACAACTACAGGAAGTGAAGTGAAGTGGGTTTACATCTTAAATCAGCAACTTTACATTTTTAATATCATGGATCATAGAGACAACCCCAGTGTTATGGTAAGACACTTTCCATTAAAACTCATTCGTGATTGTGGTAGGTTGTTTCCCTAAGCCTGTTAATCATAATCTATCAGATAGTGACAACATGTTTTATATTGTTTAATATTTAGTTGGTTGTTTTGATTTGTTTTTGAAGTAGGCCCAGGCCCTGATAAAGGTTTCTTTCTTCTACATTTTCTGTTGCCAGCACAAAAGAAGGAAACACTTTCTATGAAGCTTGTATTCATAATACTCTGAACACATGCACAAGGG
Source organism: Coilia nasus (assembly GCA_027475355.1). Classification (NCBI taxonomy): domain Eukaryota; kingdom Metazoa; phylum Chordata; class Actinopteri; order Clupeiformes; family Engraulidae; genus Coilia; species Coilia nasus. The sequence continues at coordinate 22,833,919 of CM050217.1, forward strand.
GTTATAATGCCTTCATAAAGCTTAATAATGGTTGAAATTAAACTATATTTTCATACTTATGACTGCACTCATAAAGTGGGTGAAGCTTTAACCAAGAATGTACTGTGTCACTTGAAGTCAGAATAGGGCTTATGATATAGCATTGTAATGGCTTGAGGGTACATAGAACCATTCATCATGATACCATTTTTCTGATTAACACATCTCCAGTCAGGCATATTATAATACAATACTAATATTCTGTGATTGTTATGTGTTTTGCAACATTACTAATTCCGCCAAGTGAGGCATCCCAGGTTAGACACTGCAAAGTTCTTTCTCCTTGTCTTTTCGTCATAAGCAGGGCGGCAATGAAAAAGAGGCTGCAGAGATGAGGAAGCTCCCAGAGCTCAACTCACGGGTGGAAGAGGTCAAGGACCTCATGACCAAAAACATAGAGAATATAATTGCCCGTGAGACGAAGCTCGATGATCTGAGCGACCAAGCAGATGCTGTTCGAAGAGAAGTAAGTTGTTATTTGTCAAAGGAGTGTTCTAAGCTTGGACACCGTCGCTGTTTAACACTGCAGAACACATTCACTGATGCAATTACCCCAAAGAAAGTTTCTATTAAAAACGTGCTGTTATGAAAGACTTTCTCCCACAACACACCATGTCTCAGCCAGTCTTATGGTGGGGTAATTATTAAAATATTATATATTATATATAATGGGGTTATTTTATATATTGGTTCCACCCACGTGATCTTACTAATTAACATATAATACCTGGCTTTAGAGTTGTACTAATTACAATCAGTTGGTGTGGTGAATAGCTGGAAAAAATAGCCTAGTCTTTCTTCAACACATAAGCACTTCTTCTGAGCATAACCTGGTGGATGTGGTTGTGATGTTTTGAGAGCAAAGCCCCACTTCAGACAAATTGTATTACTACAGTGTGCATTGGCCGTGTTGAAGGTCTAGCCTATTCTTCTTTTCCTAAATTATACCGATGTGTCCTTCTTGTCCTCCTCTACTTTCACTCATGCATTTACTACCAGGCAAAGGTCTTCAGTGAGACGTCCCAGAAGGTCGCACGCTCGTACTGGTGGAAGAATGTGAAGGTTATCGTGGCGATCATCGTTGTTGTGCTCATCATCGTCCTCATCATCATCCTCTTGGCCACAGGAGTCATTCCAGTCAGCAACCCTGTTCCACCACCACCCACTAGCAAGCCTTAATCACAGAAACACACACACACACACATGCATACAGACACACAGACACACAGATACAGCCACAGCCACAGCCACAGCCACACACACACACACACACACAGTGCTAAAGTTGATACTGATACAAAAAAAATCATCCCCCTTCTAAAATGCCAAACATGAATATGAATGTGTGAGTGAAAATGCAATGTGGGAAATACTTGTAGTTGTTCTTATCTAATGCTTATCTAAATATTTATACATTCTCACATTGTGCTAATATAGTATACACATGAATACATACAAATATACAGACATTAAAATGCTCAAATAGAAAATAAATCTGTCATGCACCATACAAGGAAGACATTACTTCATCCATGCTCAGTGAAAAGACTGAGCAAAGAGCGCTCATGCAAAGTTAACTACTGCCCTCATGTGGCCATTACTGACACTGCCGGTAGAATGCAGTTGTCAAGTTCCATGCTATTCACATTCTAGATCGCGAATGCTAGCGAGGCCACGAGGTAAATTTCTGCTGAATGGTTACCTGCATATGAGTTGACAAAAACAATGTGGGTGGAAATACATGGGGTCCGCCTAAGCAAAACAAATGTTACAAAAAAGGTTGCACTTTGAAATACAACCATGTCTCAGGGTCAAACGAAAATATAAAATGAAATAAAAGCAACAATACAGTGTAAAACATTGTGCAAAGGTGATTTATAGCCTAAATGACTCTAATATATTATACTTAACTAGGAAAATGTAGGGAATTGTCCAACCTACCTGCAGCAGTGAAAGTTCTTCCTGCAATGCAAAACTGCACAGAAAAAGTATAAAATAAGAGTCTCTACCCATTTAAAATACATTTATATAATATGTGCGTGCCAATAAGGTGTATCAACTCAGTCCATAAATTGTCATTTGCAGTGTAGCGCCACCTAGTAGGAAATGTAAGTCTCAATTTGTGATTTTAATTTTCCAGTATTAGGGAGGCATAAGTCATTGCCTTAAATTTGCCATGTAGGATCACTCCATCAACTTCACACCATGTTTCATAAACTTATAACTACAGAACTACTACACCTTAGCCTGGTAAACCAGCCCCTCGTACTTCATTTAATTTATGAAATGAAGTACGAGGGGCAGGTTTACCAGGCTAACTATAACTACCACCTTTTGGCTTATAACTACAGAACTGTCATTCATTCCATATAGGGGCACTATTCTCTTTGTGCTAAACTTCACAACACACTGCGGCGTTCATGAGGACACATCCATGTACACTGCTATACCGTGCATTTAGTTTAATACATTTTAAGTAAACTGAAAAATTGCTCATAGTTATCTTCTTCTAGGTAATGTCATACATAGTTTTTAAGCTTCTGGCTAATCCCCACTTGAGATGTTCATTTATGAGATGAGAATTTCCAACTTCATCCTTGAAAATGGTCTTGTTTGTGAGTCAGACAGTTCATTTGCACCATGTACCTTGGCAGGTACCTACAGCAATCGAATTATGTGAAGGTAATTTCAGGGTTACATTGTAAAATTTGTCTAAATCATCAGTATTAAAGGTACTGCTGGGCTATTCTAGCAGCCCCTCTACAACTTTTATGAGATTATAATTCATTAAGCAAACTAGCACAACTAATACAGAGTGTAAACATAATAATGTTATGATCATTTTATTTACAGTGTTGTATGTACGAAGAGTAAACATGGCATATAATGTACATAATAAAACATTCAAGATGGCACTTTGTCTCATGACTTAATTCTCAAAATTCCACAAAGGTTGCTAATGCTCTACCAGTTTTGATTCAAAATCATTGTCAGCTTCACTACTGTTCTGTGCCATCTTATAGAAATCCATTGATGCCTAGCGCCAGTGTGGTTTAATGTGCAAGGCTGTACCATAAGAACGCAAAACTGGAAATTTGCATCTTCAACCTGGCGATAAACAGCTGACCAAGAACAACATAATGAAGAAGATCAACATGTTTTAGCATGTTTTAATGTAATGTAAATTCTAATGTGAATATAAATTCAACAGTGCAAATTTTACCATTTATTTCTTTGCTTTGCTTCCTCCATTGTCTCAAAACAATCACACCTGCTACATAGTTAGAGTTGCATAGCATCTTGCAAAATATAGAGGTTGTGTTCATCTAGAACATTTTCATAGTAGAAAATAGAAAGAAAGAAGAAGAAGAAGACTAAAAGAAGTTTAAGGTATGAAAAGAAGTGAAATTTAAGTAGAGTGTGATTTGATTATGCTGCTACTCATGCAGTGGACTTAAAGCTCTGTCTGTGCTGACAGTCCTTTGATCTGAGACAAATATGGGGCAGTGTGGATTAGGTTGCTTTCTTATTTTAATCTCTTGCTCCTTATCCTGCGTGCAGAACACAGGATAGATTTCCTCTCCTTCGCTGAAATCCATGTTAGTAAAGGTGTAAATGTGAGCCTTTGACTCTGCATTGTAAAAAGACACCCATTTCTCATCAACATCCAGACAAACACCCAGTTCCCTGGGCACTGCTGACTCAGGCAGACAGTGCATGGGTGTAGTGAGAGCAGAAAACGTTATCCAGCGACTCAGGCACCAGTAGCCATGATTGGGGTAGAAGGTGACATTGCCAGTTCTCTGCGCAGAGACTCTGGTGACTCCAATTATCCATTGGTTATTCACTCCAACTTGCCAAAAACGACGTCCAGAGGTGAAGCCCTTTTCGCCCAGCGCAAACGGCCGCCCATTTAATCCCTGCTGTCGGTTCCAGGAAATCCTAGGACATTCTGCCAGCTTCACACTCCTTCTGTCCTCAGACAACACAAGCCGTCTATGGGCTGTGCGTGAGTCCAGAACCACCCTAGCTGGGAATAGTAAACAAACGTAAACAAATCAGTGACACGTGTTTGTGTACCCTCAGGATATTGCCCAACTCTCTGGTGTGAAGGAAAGAACTGGAAAAAGAAATTGGGTTGAAAAAAGTTTAATATTTTGTCTAGTCAATTTTTTATTAAAATCATATCAAATTTGAATTTGAATTTGAAATATCCCAACATTAAATCACAATAGGGCTACTTTTTTGTAGGGAAAGGTCTCCCAAGGAATTTTCAAACTCACCGGGTAGAGGATGTCTTTTTTTGTGGCCAATTACAGGCAGTAAGGGGTGGTCACTGTTTTGCTGTTGAGAAGTGTTATTAAGTTTGGCAATTTTTTTGCGCATCTTATTGTTTTCTCGCTTTAGCCTAGCATTATGTGTCTCAAGTGTAGATATAATCTCTGCCATTTGCTGCACTTCTTCTGCATGCTTCTGCTCACGTTTCGCCTCTTTGGTTTTTTGGTTAGCTTCAGCTTTTCTCAGCTGCATGATGACCTCTTGTTGTACTTTATTTTTCATTCTTAGCTCACGGTTCTCCACCTCCGCATCCGCAGTAGAACTTTGTCTGCTCCTCACTGTGGAGATACTTGGCGATGGGCTGCTCGACTTCTTGGTCTGAAAGAAAGGTTATTATTATTATTATTATTATTATTATTATTATTATTATTATTATTATTATTGTTATTATTATTATTATTATTATTATTATTATTACTATTATTATTATTATTTCTAGTAGTAGTAATTGTTAATAACAATATTGTAGATGGAGACACCATCCAATGCTCTGCGGTGTCTCAGACATGTCACCTGCTGCAGTGGTTGCGTTGCTTCCACCAGCGTGTGTCTCTGCAGCACTGGAATGGTGTAGTGTTGTCTGACGTGTGTCTCACAGTACAGAGCAGTGCAAGTCACACAGAACTTGACCGCTCTGACCTTTTGAGCCATGCAGAAATCACACGCGATTGGGCCACCGCCTGAACTAGCACCGGCTAGTTGAAGCTGTCGTGGCATTGATGCACTTGAGTTTATTTCCGGGCGTGTCCTGAATCGCTTCCTACACTTTGGACAGGCATAGTGTCCTGCATGGTTAGGCTGGGCCCAGTATGAGGCGATGCACTGCCTGCAGTAACTGTGTCCACAGGGGATGGACACTGGGTCCCTCAGCACACCTGTGCAGACTGAGCATCTGAGATAATCCTTGTTATCCAGTTCTGAGATGCTAAAAATACAGTAAAAATACTTAATATAGTTTTATTAAATAACACTTAATTTATATATTTTAGAATGTATGTATATTTATAGGGACTATTTTAAATCTGTACATCGTTATAAGCATCGGCACCTAACACATTCCTTCATGTGGCATGTGCTTATATACAATTAACATTGTGTTGAAATAGTGTTTACCTTTTATTTGGAGAATATGGTGGAGATTTAAAATTGATTGACTTATCCATTGACCAGGTGGTCTGAACACTACATGCAGGTGACACTCCTCGCTCTATCTTCAACCTACCATGAAAATAGCATCATAATTTAACAATAATAATTAATAAATATAATAATAATAATTATTTAAAGTAGCATAATAAAATCATTTTTATTTTAGAGAACTACATATGAGTATATCGATGAAATGCCCTAAAAGAGATGGCATTCCATACAGAAGACTTCATGTTCCATTACTTAATCAAATTATTTAGAATTGAATTAATAAACAAGTACTAAAGGGTTCCTCATGGAAGGAGACCTTTAATCAAATGAATAAGTAATATCTGACTGCCACATGGTTTCTTGTTATTCCTCCTACCCTCAGTTCTTTGAGGTTTTTGTTTTTTCCTAAAAACTTTGTGTTTGTCTGGGAGTGGCCATTTTGATCATGGAATGACTCGTATTGTCATGAGTCATTATGAAGTTAAATAAAGACAATTTAACATTCTTGCAGAATGACTACCACACACAAATACATCTGCCAAACATTAATCTATTTAATTGCCCTGCTGCATAAGCTTAATTCATGTATTAAACTTATGCAGAAGTACAAACACCTTGCATCCACATTTTGCCATGGGGGATGTGATTATCCTGCATGAGTCATTAAGGTGTAGGTTTTAAATCATCATGACTGGTTCGTCTGGCTAAACCACATACATATTAGTATTAGCATAGTTACAAATAAAAGTTTGCACACTGATGATAAAACCCTACAAGCTTACATTTTGTTGATGTGCACTGGTGTGTCCTTAGACTCAGATGAGTCACTCATGTTGTGGTTGCTACAACGAGACAATAATAACACAATAAGACACATTTGAGTTACTATATATATTACCATTTGTACATCACTATTCTCAAGATATACATAACAGCAAACATTATGTGCATATAGACTTTAGACTGTAGAATTGGTAACTGTTGAGCTGAAAGTGAAACAACATCACATAGCTGATGAAAAGGAAGCACACCCTTTAACCAAAATCTTGTCTCAACAGATGTGGAAATGTACATTGCCATGTTATATCTTAGTAAGAAGCCTTTGGCTATGAAAATATTGAAAATTACTCATCTCTGTTCAGACTTGTATAACATAGGTGAATAGAAGAATATCCTATAGTCTCTAAAGTAGATTTGTATCTTAACTGTACTCACGTTTTATCTGCTGTGTGTTTTGTGCAGAGTTATCCGCAACTCCTGACTGAAGATGCAGTGTGACTCACTATGGTTAGTCTGAGGATGCCATCCCGAATCATCATGTGACTTACAGGAAAATGAAACTGCAAATAAGAAAAGGCTACAGAGAAATGGGCAGGCACAGATCACATAGCGTGCCAGGCAAGAAACAAACACAAAGGCCTACGCAGTCCATCATCGTCGGAAAAAAAAAAATGAAAAAAAAAATACAGCAACAAAAAGGTGCAGGCAGTAAAAATGTTACCCATGAATCATTTCTGTAATGCTTGGCCTGTAATGGTTTGACATAACGATGCCAGTGGTCTCGCCCGAAGTGTCATTTAACAAACATGGTGTTATATAGAGCAGATTTAAAATAATGAACAGGTAAATAAAACAGACAAACAAATAAGTGAAAATAACAGACTGAGTGATGGACAGACAGACGGATGGACAATCCGACAGTCAATCAGTCAGTCACTCCGTCAAACAGACAGACAGACAGACAGACAGACAGACAGACAGACAGACAGACAGACAGACAGACCGACAGACAGACAGACAGACAGACAGACAGACAGACAGACAGACAGACAGACAGACAGACAGATGCACTTAAGAGAGATATGTGTTGCACCAAACATGACCCTTGTGTTGAGCAGTTAACCTGAACAAGAGGTGATGCTGCCATCTAAACTTCATTTATGACTATGCTTGATTCCTTCATGCTGCATTGTTTCTTTCCAAAGGTAGAGGCAAGCACATAAGTGGTGGAAGAAGGCTTAGGGGGGGGCTGTAGAAAAATAAAACGATATTGTATAAGTAATATGTAGACTAACTATTGACATGCATAGGAAAAACAGTAGTAAGTGAAGGGAGAGCTAGACCACACTGAGACCGAAGAGGAGAATTAGTCTCATAGCTATTTGCCCCATAATTTAAATTAGTGTTGGGAGTCCATTCCACAGCCTGCCAATTTGTTATCCTGCATAATATTGTGTGTAATTTTATTCCATTTGATCCATCCGTCATTTCAGTAAAGTAAAACATAGGTAAGCATATGTTATTACCAAATATTTATGGAAACGTTGTCTTTCCCACAGTAAGTATAGTATTGCTGAAGGTCTGTTGGGTCTGACTGACTCTGATTGCCAGTGACACCATTATCCCTATGGGGGTAATTGATAATAAGCTTTGTCTGAATACACAAATATTGACACCAAAAGAGCAAGTAATCACAGTTTAGAATGAGAAACAGTACCCAGTTTATTTTTTTTCAATTCAGTATCTGTAAGGGATTAAAGTACAGTCTTGTGCCAATGATGTTAATGTCATACTGCTATAAGTACAAACAAACGAATAACAAAACAGGAATACCAACTTTTAATGGAGATGTTTTTATTCTTAACTGCGTAGAGGTAGAGAGAGAAAGTGAGTGAAGGGGACAACCAGAAAAACAAGGCAATGTGTCTATTTCCTTTTGAAAAGTTTGTGTTACACTGAACTTTGTCCAGACTGCGGAATGGAGGGAGAAGGGGCCAAAGTTCAGACTGTGTGATGGAGACTGTATGTGTGTGTGTGTGTGTGTGTGTGTGTGTGTGTGTGCGTGTGTGTATGTGTGTGTCAAGAGGGGATAAAAGGGAAACAAGGTAAAAAAAATATCCTTGAACACTGAACAGCAGGTGTGCAGACTGCGGTAAGCACAGTAGCGGCAGCACCAGGTGAGAAATTCAAACAGAAAATGATATGAAACTGTATCGCCAGGGAGGAGAGCCTGTGTTTATGACTAAACAAAACAACACAGAAACAAACAGGTGAGTTTCCGCTTAGAGTGTAGTGGTGTGTGTGAGAGTAATCAAACTTTTGACTCACCCCTTGATTATTTATATCTCTGTTTGTTTGTGTAAGTGTGTGCCTGTTGTGTGACCTTTGAACTGCCAAAGCAGGGTCTGGAAAAGGCAGCTCCAAGGCAGTCAGTATCCATGAATTGCATACTGGAGCAAATGCATGTGACCACGTCAGTGTGTGTGTGTGTGTGTGTGTGTGTGTGTGTGTGTGTGTGTGTGTGTGTGTGTGTATTTGTTTGTGTGTGTGTGTGTGTGTATGTGTGTGTGTATGTTTCTTACCGAGCACAACCAGACATAAGTCCCAGCAGCACAACCCTGTTGTTTTTCCCCTTCATAGAGAAGACTAGCACTACTCTGAAAAACTCTCAAAAAAACAAAAACCGCAACGCAATAGACACATACTGAGAAAAGAATGGAGGGAGCAGAGGACAGGAGAGAAGAAAGTAGTGGCGGTGCCAGCACTGGGCGTCTCTCGGCCCTACAGGAGCAGCTGATCTGGTCCCTGGTCAGCTCGGGTCTGTCCCGAGAGGTTCTGATCCAGGCCCTGGGAGAGCTGGAGGAGGAACGATCCGCAGGGCTGGCTGGAACCAGAGCCGGCGCTGGAGCCGGAGCTGGAGCAACAGGCGGTGGTAATAGCAATTGCAGTGGCGGTGGTGGTGGTGGCGGCGCAGAGAAGGTGGAGAGAGGAGACGGCGACAGCTCCGAGGAAGGCGAAGAGTTCCTTCCTCCTATTTACCGGGAGCTGGAGCGCCTGCCGCCCGAGGAGGCAGCCCGGCAACGCGCCGAAGTGGACCAGCTGCTGCAGTAAGTCTCCCATATGTTACGCACAACATAATACAACACTGAAGGCTTTGCCCACACAGGGACATACGCAAAACACAAGCTCGTTAAGAACAGGTAGCGACCTATAAATAAGCAGGCATTTCAGGTTGCATTTTAAGTATGAAACCAGTTTTATTGTCTGTACTGCACTTTGTGGTATTCATCGCAGTCAATGTACTAGTCTTTTAAAAAATAACATGTAATTGTTACATCATTTAAATAATCTATCCAGCTCTTTTAAAATGATGCAGAATTAAAAAGAATTTCTGGTTGTGTTGCTTTGCAACAAAGTAACGAAAGCAGTCATATCTTTTACCTATCTGACCTGACATTTTTTTTTTCAAGCCTTCTTTCCTTCTCTTCATATTTTACTCACCCTGGTCGGCTTCCTGAAGCTCTGCTGTTCTGTGTCTGTGTTCTGTTGTCTGGCGTTGGGGTTCATATGAAGAGAGAGAGGTTCCTCCTTTTTCTAGTTACTAATTACCCACCCTATTCATTATTCTCAGGGCTTTTTTCTATCTAATAAATCAGCTACCTGCACTGGTTAAAATTAACAGAGTGACACACACACAGCATGAGCATGTGTGTGTTCCTGTGTACACTACAGGTGATATAACGAGATGACAGATAGCACTGTTGCCAGAGCAGATCTTTTGAGTTATCTTGATACCCACTGACAATATTTCAGTGTTTTTTGTTACACCTTCACATATCTGTAACACATTTAGTTTTGTTAATAAAAAAAAAAAAGAACTTAATAGTCAGAGGTGGTTTAGTGGAAATTGAATACATTTGGAGATGTTGTGTATTGTAAGCTCTGTGTTGTTTTTAGTGTTTCTTTCATTAGTTTCACAGCCCAGACTGAGGCTGTGCCCTGAAAGTGCGAGAGACTGTTTTAAATGTGTGTTTGTAAAAGTGTTCACGGGTGTAATTCTCTGTAAGCAGGGCTGGACTTTGTCCCTCATTCCATTCCCTTATCTCTCTCTGTCAACATTCACCACCGCACCCTCCTCCCCCTTCCCTCACCTCACTCTAGTTCCTGTCTTTACCTGCTACCAATGTCAAGTCACTGTATTGAGAGCTGCATTATAACTGCGTCACTCATTACATAGACTGACGACTTAACATTATGGAGTAAATTACAGTTTGTGTTGTTGATATAGTGTCATCTGAGTGTTGTGAAATTAAGGGTTTTTTTTTTACTTGATTTCATTATTTTTCTTCTTTCACTGTTTAGTCAAAATGTTACAATACAACGTCAGTGTTAAGGACAATTACTGAAATTGAATGTACATGTCTAGAATTTTGGCTTTGCCCTTCTGTGCATGCAGTGGAAAAGAAACTGAATCATTTAGGTCAAAAACTGCATCGAGCATGTATATCTTCTACTGCACAGGGGTGAATGAATATATGTCTCAATCAATATGATAGATTGCTGCTTATTACTCAAGGACAGAAAACATTTTTTTCAAACCCAGGTATTATAATTTAAGGTTTTCTGTGTGTGTGTGTTTTTTTTTTCTTTGGGTGTGTGTGTATGTATGTGTTTGCACACGCGTGTGTTTGTTTGGTGTGCCTGTGTGTATGCGCCTGTGCATGCATATGTATGTGTCTGTTTGTGTCTGTGCACGTGTGTATGTGTGTGTGTCTGTGTGCATGTGAATGCATGCATGTGTGTTAGAGGGGACCCGTGGCGAGTGGCCAAGATGGTGAAAAGTTACATGCAGCAGCACAACCTTCCCCAGAGAGAGGTGGTGGAGTCCACAGGCCTGAACCAGTCTCACCTGTCCCAGCACCTCAATAAGGGCACACCCATGAAGAATCAGAAACGCGCTGCCCTCTACAGCTGGTATGTCCGAAAGCAGTATGACATCAACCAGCGTGAGTACTTCTCACTATTACTCCTCTCCTCTCTTCTCCTCTCCTCTCCTCTCCTCTTCTCGCCTCGCCTCTCCTCTTCTTTTCTCTCCAACTACATTACTAATAATGTATTTGTTATAGCAAGGCACATAACCCAAAGTTGCTTCAGGGGACCCATCCCTGTACATACTGTGGATAAACATAAATAAAAATCTGCCCACCAAGAGCTCTAGTGGATAAAAAGGTTTAATCACCACCACTGGAGATCTCTGTGTGCAGACTATTATTCATGTTTATCCTTAAGTCCGTTTGGGTGCAGCACCTGCATTGAACTTTTGATGCACGCACCTCCTTTTCACTAATTTGGACCCAGAGGTCGCCAAACCGGCTTGAAAGTGTAAAAGTCCTCCTATATATTCATTCTGTCTGTGCTCTTAACACAGGTAATTCAAGCAATTATCTTGTCTACTGTACCTAGCTGAAGAGATGTGCTAATTAGGATTGGCTGGTTCAGGGTATTGGATGAAACAAATACTTGTGAACTGCACTTGTTAAGTTCTGGTGTAGGTTAAATACATGTGAATAAAGTAAAGGGCAACTCTCTGCTTGTGAAAGGCAGACTACTAACATAAGACTACTAACATAAAATGTAACTGTTTGTTGTTATTTGTTAACAAAGAAATTCCTGATAAATATTACTGCGTATTATTGTTAATAAACAATTGTCAATGAAATATTTTTACACTCTAAGTCAAGTGTGGCCAATGGTCTACAGACTTCAAAAGCAACCCTCTGCTTGTGAAAGGCACTATGTACATGTAACTGATTGCTGTTTATTATTGTTAATAAATGACTGACAATAGTATATTTTCATGTACATGTACATGTAACTGATTGCTGTTTATTATTGCTAATAAATGACTGACGATAGTGTATTTTCATGTACATGTACATGTAACTGATTGCTGTTTATTATTGCTAATAAATGACTGACAATAGTATATTTTCATGTACATGTACATGTAACTGATTGCTGTTTATTATTGCTAATAAATGACTGACGATAGTGTATTTTCATGCTCTAAGTCAAGTGTGGTGGATGGCCCACAGAGTTTACCAACGCGAGTCGGGGCATGGCCTCGGGGGAGGAGGTGATACAGGAGGGAAGGAAGCGGAGGATCAACCGGTTCAAATGGGGACCTGCTTCCCAGCAGATCCTCTTCCAGGCCTACGAGCGGCAGAAGAACCCCAGCAAGGAAGAGAGGGAGGGCCTGGTGGAAGAATGCAACAGGTGAGCTGGTAGGATGGGTGACTTTAAATGTTTGACACTCATGTCACTTTGATGGAAAAAAGGTTTTGATCCCCTTTGTTAACCCTGTCGTGGGTCTTCCCATGGAAAAAAATCTGAAAAATTATTTTGTCCATTTAGGTCCTTCAGACAATCTCATCCCTCTGCCATACAGAGTTTTTTTTTGCTTTATCTACTATCATTTTACCAGTTGGCAGATAGGCTAACAGGACTGTGCAAAAAATGTCTTGATAGTCATTTATTTGTACAAGTTATACACTCACACACAGACCCTAACTACAGCAAGATAGAAATAGTACCTAAAACATAATTGAAAGAGCCACGGGTATTTTCCTAGATGTAGCCATACGCACTTCTCTTTTATCGTACTACAGGATGTATGTAGTGTTAGATCAAGGAAAAGAAGTTTATGGTTTTTTTTAAGATCTGCAAATTGTTCTTGTTTTTTGATATCAAAACACATTCACTTATCTTGATCAGTGGTTTTTTAGTCTTAATCTTTTTTAATATTCACAATATTAAGTATGCGTATTATGGTATGCATGGTAGTGTATTTAGTAAAATCTACTCCGTATAATCTGTATAATGATAAGTATTTGATGAATGCATGTGTGTGCATGTGTGCGTCAGAGCTGAGTGTCTGCAGAGGGGAGTGTCACCCTCTCAGCTGGCAGGTTTGGGCTCTAACCTGGTCACAGAGGTGCGGGTGTACAACTGGTTCGCCAACCGCCGTAAGGAAGAGGCCTTCCGCCACAAACTGGCCCTGGACACGCCTTACAGCAGCCAATCAGCATCCATCAGTGCCCACACGCTACCTGCCAGCCCTGTGCAAGGTACACACTCTGAAATACACCACAAGGCCATTACAATGTTGTAGGTAGTGTCATTTAAAATGTTGTTGGTTGTGTCACTGGTAACACTTTACATCCGTAGACTTTGATAGCTGATCATACACTTTCTAGACAGTATATTTTTTTATATCACTTAACATCTACTTAACCAAACCCAATCCATAACCTTAACATTCACCATACAAAAAGTTTTACATTGTTTCAACAGATAGTTCATCAATAATCAATCCTTATAAACAATCCCCATCCCCAGGTAGATAGTCTATATGTTACCATCCAAGTAACCATTAGCTAATAAGTAGCCATTAGCCATAAAGATTACTCAAGAAACTGAACTGTAAGCTACATTGACATTAAAGTATAATGGCACAACCCAAAGTGGTGACGGTAAGAGAGTCACCAAAACATTGTGGCACCCACCTCCCCTGAAACCTCACTTCACTCCAACTTCCTCTGAATATGATTATTTACTTATGTACACCTAGGCAAAACCAAGAGATGGATACCCCCTCTCTCTGTCTGCCACAGCAGTATGTTGGCATAATTCCAAGCATGTTTTTCTGCCTCTCCTTTAGGACTGAAGTATGGCCAGCTGGTGAGCTGTGAGAGTCTGGTGTCTGTTAGGGAGGCGTCAGGGGGTGGCGGAGGGGAACACAGCACAGCGGCAGCACGGCTGTCCACCACCGAACAGCTGGAGCCCAGCCACAACCTTCTGGACACAAACCACCACAAACAGGTGAGGGGAGATAGTGTTTACTGTAGCATGAATTATCAAGGCACACATATTTAGATTTATTTATATATATACACTATACTTTAATATTAATCCTGAACGTGAACATTTGCTATTGTAGGACATAACTTGCACATAAATTATCTTATTTACTAACCATAAATAAGACAATTTGGTGATAAGATAACTTAAACTTAGAAATGCATCACCATCAATATGGAGTAGATATTTAAGCATGTAGGTGTTTTAATCGTGTACATTAGACACTGTGCCTCTGCAGCATGACCACATTAAAACACCACAGTGCATCAGAGCAATAAACTTCCCTTAATGTCATTTAATGTATAGCAGTCAGTTATTTCACATTATAACACCATTTCACATTTTATAAACATACAAATAATTACAACAGGACAAGCAGTGGAACAGATACACATAGAGTCTGCTGAGAATTTAAACAAGCTTCTTGTTGACTGTGTTTACATTCGGTAAAATGCGTCTTGGACAGTAAGGTAACTAACTGTTTGTGTCAGGATGTACAGCCAAAGACAGCAACCATATATGTGTTCACATTGTGTTGCTGATGAAATCACATTCACTCTCAATGTCAGGAAAAGACATATCAAGACACAATAGTTGCATGTACACTACTTGTGGACACATAGACTTCAGATGTCCCAGCCAGGTATTTGATTCACTAAATCAAAACATATTTTGGTGACACGTTATTTACACCTGTATTCATCAGTGCTGCCCCCTTGTGTTTTGATCACCGAAGACATTTTAAAAGTGTGTGTGAACAGCCAGGGCTTTTGTCTCTATCCTCCAGGTGTCAGGGGGAGGCTCTCTACCTCCGGTCAGCACCCTGACCTCCCTGCATGGGGTCTCCAGTTCCTCCACCTCCCACCAGAGCCTCATCATGGCCTCCCTCCCCAGTGTGATGAGCCTGGGGGATTCATCATTATTAATCGGTACGCTTACACACACACACGCAAGTATCTTTCAAAGCACACACACACACACGACTGTGAACATGCATTAACACATGCACACTCACTCAATCCTCCTGTCAAACTTAAGGTTGCCTCGCACCTCACACAGGCACACAACACAAAAATTATAATATATAATTAATATATAATATATAATATACATATTTACTCTCACCAGTATTTATACCAACACACTGTTGGTAACACTCATTTAAGTGACATGCTAAGTCTCCTAAAGTCACTACTACCCCATGTTCTTGAAATACCTATTTGTTCTGTCAAAACCTGTCAAAACTAGTTGCTCTGTCAAATCCTGTTAAAATCTACATTGGAGAGCAGAAGGCAGCTATGCAATTATTTTTCAGCATGGTTTGTCTAATAAGGTTTTTTGTGTGTGTCGTTGTTGTGTTTACCTAGGCCTGGCTTCCACCCAACCTCAGACAGTTCCTGTCATCAATAATGTAGGGGGCGGGTTTACCACCCTTCAGCCAATATCCTTTCAGCAACAGCTGCACTCATCGCCACAGCAGCCAATCACACAGCAGCTACAGGGTCATCTAGCACCCAGCTCCTTTATGGCCACCATGGCTCAGCTACCTTGCCACAGTAAGAAAATACATGTAACAGAACAACAGCAGTGAATTACGACTAATATAGTAGTAGCAGTAGTAGTAGTAGTAGTAGTAGTAGTAGTAGTAGTACTTTATTTGTCCAAAGTAGGGCCATTATTTTGGCAGTGGTAGCACCTATATTCACACGCATACACTTTTTCATAAGCATTTTAAAACACAGGTTTAAGAGAAACAGTAGGACTTGAAAAAAAGAAATATTAATAGATAAATAGAATAAAGTAGGGGGTGGTGTAGAGGTTACCTCTGTTTCCTAGTAACCTAGATTATAGTAACTGGACAGCATTAGGTATAAAGGTGTTTGCAGACGCAGATCACAATGATGTGGATAGAAACGTATACTGTATGTAATTGGTTAGTAATGCAGGTTAATACCACACAAGACAGAGTAATGTTTATTAAATCTGCATATTCACATATACACATATTTTGTATTTAATTTGATATTATCATAATTAGTATTTTCTCTTCCTGACAGTGTACAGTAAGTCAGATCTCTCCGCGTACTCCTCCTCCAACCTACTGCAACAGGCCATGGTCATCACAGAAAGCAGCAGTATTGGAACTCTCACCAGCCTTACTGCAGTAAGACAGGTAGGGCTTCTACGTCATTGGAATGAGACAGGTACAGATTTTAAACTAATTCAGTTGGACAGGGAGACCTTAAACCACTGCAGTGAGACAGAGACAGAGGCGTCACTAGTCCTATTACTGTACTGGGGCACAACTGGGGCACAAATAATCAATGCGCAAAGCAAAAACATTTTTAGCACTTATTTATCATAAAAAATTAGTATATCATAAAATAAATAGTGCTTCAAACTAAACAATCATATCAGATTATGCTCATCAAACATCGTAGATAAGATGACAATCTCCAGAAACCGAGTGTGGGAGCTCACAGTGATAGGCTTACCGTTACATAAATCAACAATGGTAATAGGCATATGCCAGTTAGCTAAAAGACGGCAGCTAACGTCTCCAGTAGGCTACTTCAATTTACAGCCAGAACTAGCTTGCATGAGAGCTGCCTCATACATTAAACGTAAAAAGTAAAGTTGTAACATTTAAATCCACATGGAAATTGCGACACAGAGGTGAAAACAAAGAACAATGATGGGCAATTTACCCGGTACTAACCTGTAAGGCAGGTGGAAAGAAATAGCGCTCAGACACCGTGGTTAGACGTTAAGTCACAGCCAAAGTCGCGTGAGTAAATTGCCATATAAAGTAGCCATGTGTGCATTGTGTATGGAGTAAATAAAGTAGCAATGAGTTACCATATTGAGTAGCTGTGTGCGCATTCTGTAGATTATGCTATGTAGACCTAAAAGTCTAACGTGATTTTTTTTTACTGGTGAAATTTATAATGGGGCACTACAGACCAGTACTGGGGCACGTGCCCCAGTAAAATATGTCTGGCGACGCCCCTGGACAGAGATGCCCTTTACTATACTATAGCAGTGAGACAGGTAGGCCTTCTACACTACTGCAGTGAGACAAGCATGCCTTCTCCACTACTGGAATATGACAATAAGACAGGCAGGGTTCTACACTGCCACAGGTAAAGAGGTAGACATTCCATACTAAATGAAAATAATACACATCACTCAGCTGTGTCCAAAATATCCACTCATTCGCTGTATTTTGGATTGGAGAGGGAGTCTGCCTTTCTGACATCATGCTGTCTGAACTCTCAAACTCCTTGTAAATTAAATTTAGTGCACTAAAAATCATTGCAAGGAACAGCAAATTGTTGGCTACAGTTGCTGTCTACAACATCTGTTGCCATAAACCATGTGACATTGTGTTTTGTATCTAGCCTGGTAAACCAGCCCCTCATACTTCCTTTCACTTTGTACACTTTGTAGGGTCTGGCCTTGCTGCCATTGCCATTCTTGTATTCGGACCAAGCGAATCCGAGCCAATCAGCCAACATGAGAGCGTTTGTAAGCGATGACGTTGACTTTGTGTGCTACATTTGAATTGTAGTGCGTATGTAGGCTAATTGCATACTTAACAACCAGACATTAGTGATTGGGTAAAGGCAGAGTCCCCACCTCCAGCAAGAAATCGTTTCTCAGTGCAGCAAGGCCAGACCCTCTGTACAAAATGAAATGAAGTACAAGGGGCTGGTTTACCAGGCTATTCTGTAATGTGAGCTCTACCCTTCTATGGCCCTCTACAAATTGGTTAGTTTAAAGGAAAATCACAAACACAATCACACACTACAAAAGTATATTAGGTCGGCATTTCAGACATAGCTATTGTACATAGCTATGTCTGGCACCACCAAGGCACCACTACCATTTCATATATTGAGATGTCAGACTCTTAAAGAGATAACTAATAACGTAAGAACTGCCACTGTCCTTTTGGGATTGCCAGATATTTACCTCAGACCCTGAGGAGCAAGAGGGGGCAATCACAGAGGAATCACTGCACCTGCAGTCAAACTCACCTGTACCAGGTAAGAACATTGCCTACATATGACAACCTGCCATCATGGATGAGCATTAGACGAATGTCACTGTCTTTTGACTGCTTTTCTCCATCTGTTTCTAGTTTCCTCTGGGGGCTTGGATCTCTATCCATCATCTCAGTCTAGCGAGCCCCACCCATCTCACCTTCTTCCTTCTCCCCAAGCAGACATCGACCCCTACATCCCTGCACAGATGGTATCTACCGCTCAGTAGCAGCTGCTGAGGAACAGTTCATTTTTGCCTTTTGGGTGGGGAAAACAGAACAAATACACCAGCTACATTACAGACGGAATGAAGGCTGCCTTTTAAACAACGTGAGAGAGGGATGACATGACCTACCTCTGCTACAGACAGAAGAGAACATTTAATGTACTGAAGGCTGAGATTCACGTCTGGCTGACTTAGCTCTGGTATTCGCAATGCTGCCTAGATACAGACTGAATATGAGTTATACAAAGTGCCATGAACTCACGTATTTAAAAAGGTGAATTCACAGGCTTGCTTGTGCTGAAAGGTGCACTTCATAGAATAACACAATTTTACTAGTGCTATTCAAAAGATAATTCAGTTAATCAATGTGCATCAGGTGTATTGGGGGCTGAATATTTAACAAAAGGTAACATTTAAATGCCTGAAACAGACAAAAAGGCACACTCATTGTATCTCATTAACAACTTTTCTTTCATTACGCTTCTTGCTGCTCGGCATTCATTTCTTTTCTTTGCAACAAACACTGCAGACTGCACCTTTCCTGAGTCACTGAGATACAGTGCTGTTTCCATGGTCACTATGTTGTGTATTTTTTCCTGGCAAATTGATTGGTTACACTGAATTTGAAATAAAAAAGATTTAATAACAAAACTGGCATAAAGACTAACAGATTCAACCACTGAAATATTAACTCGCCAGTCACAAACCTAAGTGCAGTAATGCAAATAGGCATTCTACACAGCTGCACCAAGACAGGTAGGACCTTGACACCATGGTGAGTGAACATAACTCAATATGTATATACACACACTTTTATACATTTGCAGACACATACACATCATTTGTGCATTTGTGCTTAGGCAATATTGACTTAATCAAATGATGCTCAAATTAACAACAAACAGAAATAATAAAGCAACATTTCACTCAAAGCAACATAAAAAAAGCACGTTTATTTTTGCATCCGATAGAAAAAATGAAAACATGATATGCACAAAGCTGATTAGATGAGCACACAAAATATGTCTCTATTATGAACATGACCTTTATACAGCACTAAACTATTATTCTTCTGGATAAACCCAGAACAAACACTCAAACAGAAAACATTTTCTTTGGAAATTGTATCACTTGTTCCTGGTATCCTATGGAAAACAATTAGCAGAGCTTTACTTTCAAAATGGCGGTATGTCAGAACTTAAATGAAAAAGTGTAAAACGTGCAATCATTAGAAACAAAGTTTGCACACTGGTCACCAGTCTCTTATTCTCTGTGAACTTGTAATAAGTCAGCCTTCTTCTTTTTCTTCTTCTTCTTTTTCAGCTGTGCAGGTTGAGACGTCTCCTGTGTGCTGTCCTGTCTTTGAGTATTTACATCATTAGGGGAATCCTGACTTTCATTTTCATTCTCTTCGTCCAGCTTATGAACTTTCTTTTTCTTCTTCTTCTTCTTTTTCTTTGTGACTAAGTCCTCACATGTGTCGGCTTTGTCCTCCTGTGCATCACCAGCCTCTTTCTTTTCCTCCGTTTTTTCAGTGTAGTACGGGCGAACGATGTCAGAGATGGTCACCGCAGCCTGTCTGATCCTCATCTCCATCTCACTATCACTGTCACTACCACAGAGAGAGAGAGAGAGAGAGAGAGAGAGAGAGATGAAGGAAAAAAGGCAGACAAACAGTTTCCCAGACTAAAAGCTCATCCCTTTACCTCAGCCAATACACACATCAGTGACATGCCTTTCAGCAGATGAATATGTATAAATAATACATTTCTACAATAAATGATAGTACATATAATTTATTAAATAATAAATATAATAGTGCCGTATTTGTAACACTGAGTTTAACAGCTCTGCTTTGATTAAATTTGAAGTGTTTGTCTAAGGGCGTCACCTGGAGCTTGGGACAGGTCTTCGCTTCAATGAAGGGGCTGGCACAGACGGGCAGCTCATCCCAGGTACAGATGTGGAGAAAAGACGAAAGCCTTAACATTTGCAAAAAGAGAGTTAGGATGGTACAGCAAAATTGTCAGAAATGTTATGTGGGCAGCTGTGGCCTAAGGCCTCATTTCCACCGACTTGAGCGTGTACAGCGCGTATCTGTGTACAATAGGTTTGTGTAGGGACAGAATACACTCAGATCACGTGTGCGGTGGAAATGGTCTAATCTGTTACCGTGCATTCTGAACGAATACGGACAGAAAACGGACACCGCTGTACATGCAGAGTGTTTCGTGGAAATGAGCACTAACAGTTATAGGGACCTGGTCTTGGGATTGGAATATTGCAGGTGGGTGAGGGAGTGAATGACTAGTGCTCCCCTGCACCCTCATTCATCGATGATGTGCTCTTGAGCAAGGCATCTAACCCCACGTTTTAGAGACTGTATCTGTACCTAATTCACTGTAAGGCATTCTGGATAAGAGCGTAAGCTAAATGTAATGTGATGTAGACCTGTGTGTGTATGGACTTAATGCTTGTTAGTGCAGCAATGCATGGGAAAATACAAGCCATTGTCTGGCTAATTCATAGCACACTCACCTTCATTTTCATCTTCCTCCTTTTCCTTGCCAGACAGTGTGCTGTTGGATTCCACTGTTGCCGTGAAAACTTCTGAAATACAGCTAAAGTAAATCAGACAGTAGGTTATTTGAAGCATGAGGCTGACATGTATTATGTGGATATTGTTTATAACGACCACCTGGACTTACCCATCAAGCACAGCTCCCAACTTCTTCGCCACGTGCGCACGGAACTCCGGAGTGGTCTGTAGCTCATTGCCATCATTTTCATGGTCCGAGGCAACAGTACTTCAAGAAACAAACGTCAACCATTTCAGTTCACTGATCTATTATGCTCATATTACACGATTAAAGCCAACAAGTTTCGACTACAACTACGTGACCCTGCAAGTAATGTTAAATCTGAGGTCACCGCAGTGCATGTCACACTCACCGTCGACTCTGCGTGCCATTCCTCGCATGTTCTGCATGAGGAAATATTGAATTTCAGACAAAATACCAAAGACGGTAAAATAAGGCTAAGTTGCGTTGACTGTTGCATTACAGTGATCTTTATTAGGCTACCACTGCAGTCACCTGTCTGACAGCCGTTTGATTTTGCAGGACCAAAACTCCACGTTGCTTCTTTTAGTTTCTCTGTGTCCTCCTCGCTACTAGAGTCCCCAGTAGACATCGTTTCTGTGAAATGTAACGTTATGTAAATAACTCGTTTTGTCTAAGAGTATAAACTATTATTAAAACAAAACCGTTGTTGCCATAACACGCTAACAGAAAGCATCTTCACATTTTAGAAACTCACCGTTTGCGTAGGTTTTGACGTAGGTTTACAGTGGTTTACTAATCATGTGTTGTGTTAAAGCTAACCTTGCTTTGCCAACAAATACAGTTGCACACCTTGACGGCAGCATTATCACAACCAAAAAATATATTCCCATAACATGGTATATTTTGTTACAGTTGTTGCACTACCTCTTCAAACAAGCTGTGTGAAGCCAGCGACACTAGCATATTTTTCAATATGGCCGCCCCTCGGTTGTTTTTCAAAATAAAAGCCTATTCTAATACTTTAGTTTTCTTTCTATTTCGAAGAATATCAATAAAGAAATGCTCATTTACAATAAATTAATTTCCAAACATTAAATATATGTTAAATACAAACAAAAATAAATGAATGAATATGAACATGAGGTTAAAATAAATAATCCTTTTCAGATAGCCCTCTATTGTTACATGTTAAAAACTTCAGCTTGAGGGATGGAAAAAAGATTATGGTACATGATGAAAAATTGGTAAAAAGCATAATCACATCTGGTTAACTGGTTAATCTGGGTAACTGGACATAATTACACACCTGATTCTGCCTACCTTTGTCATACACACACTACTTTGTGCAAATGTGAAAATAACAAATTGAACGTTAGGAATTGTAGGTCACATAAAATGCTTATATCATATTCTTGAAGATTATTAACAGGTAGGCAATATTAATAAATTGTAGGCAATATTTGTCTGTGTAGGTACTGAATGGTATGTATTATGCCTGCCAAAACAAGTTGTGCATATGTAAAAGGGGGATGAAATGAAATCCTTACATGATGTACTTTAAGAATAATAACAGGTAATTATTCAGAATTTGTCTTTGTAGGTACCAGACCATAGAAAATGCCAGCCGAATGCTATGTATTAGGCCTGCCATGGTAAAACACACCTGACCTAAAAATTGTGTGGCTGAGAAAACAACAAGTTGTGCATATGTAAAAGGGGGGTGAAATGAAATCCTTACATGATGTACTTGGAATAAATTAATGGGTAATTATTCAGAATTTGTCCGTGTAGGTACCAGACCATAGAAAATGCCAGCCAAATGCTATGTATTAGGCCTGCCATAGTAATGCACACACAACCTTAAAATTGTGTAGCTGAGAAAACAACAAGTTGTGCATATATAAAAGGGGGGTAAAATGAAATCCTTAAATGATGTACTTGAAGAATAATAACAGGTAATTATTCAGAATTTGTCTGTATAGGTACCAGACTATTGACAATGCCACCCGAATGCTATGTATTAGGCCTGCCATAGTAATGAAAACATGACATTAAAATTGTGTGGCTAAGAAAACAACAAGTTGTGCATATATAAAAGGGGGTGAAATGAAATCCTTACATGATGTACTTTGACAACAATAACAGGTAATTATTCAGAATTCGTCTGTGTAGGTACCAGACCATAGAAAATGCCAGCCGAATGCTATTGACAATGCCGGCCTGCCATTGTAATACACACATGACCTAAACATTGGGTGGCTGAAAAAAGAATAAGTTGTGCATATGTAAAAGGGAAATGGAATCCTTACATGATGTTCTTTAAGAATAATAACAGGGATTTATGCAGAATTTGTTCATGCAGGTACCAGACCATAGAAAATGCCAGCCAAACGGTATATAGTAGGCCTGCCAGAGTAATGCACATGTAACCTTAAAATTGTGTGGCTGAGAAAGCAACAAGTTGTGCATATATAAAAGGGGGGTGAAATGAAATCCTCACATGATGTACTTGAAGAATAATAACAGGTAATTATTCAGAATTCGTCCGTGTAGGCACCAGACCATTAAAAATGCCAGCCGAAAGCTATGTATTAGGCCTGCCATAGCAATGCACACATGACATTAAAATTGTGTGGCTGAGAAAAGAACAAGCCGCTTCAATCATGCCGTGCAGCTTTGTGGGGCTTTGGACACTCGTTGATACTCGGTAAACCAGGCCAATGCCCAGTATAGATACTCTTAGTCAAATATTACTCCACTCCAAGTGAAAGTTGCCATGCCAATTTTTTTACTTAAGCTTAAGTACAAAAGTACTTGTTTTATAATACTTAGGTATTCAAAGTACAAGTATTTTTTCTTTTTATGTCTGTTCATTATAGTGGAGCCACAGACAGGTCACTAGAACTTGATCTCATCCTCCGGTCTTTATGCACTACATCACTCTTTTCAAAATTTTGGGCCTAGCTGATGTCATCATTTCGCTACTGTTGAAGCAGAACTATACAAGGTTTTTATCTGTTACATAAATACAATTCAAATACAAATAAACTTGTAATTACGATAGCTGCAGTCAACATAGGCTAGCTCTTTGTAAGTTATGATTGGTGGTTTCTATAGTTTGGCTTGTAAATAAATCCACATGTAGTTAGTTGTGTTCAAGATGATGATGGTGTCAGTTACTAAATTAGGTACTACAGGAAGCTCTATACTTTAAAATAAAATACCTTTGCAAGACCATAATTCCTAGTCCCCGTTTAAAACGGAATAACACATTATTTGTTATTCATTCTCTTTTCACAAATATAAAGCACCTCTATATAAAACAGAACAACTCCACTGGAGTGGTTAATGTAATGTTTTGTTGCAAAGATCTACAGAGATATGGTAAATGTCAAAGGACTGTTTTGTTTAATTTCTACTTTACCACAGTAATAGATGTTCTGAGAACAAAAGGTCATTGTCTGCCATTGCCATCATTACTTCCAAAATCAAATTCAATGACTGCAAAAGTGAAGATGTAATGAATGTATTGATCGCCCTTTTTACACATCCAAAATTTTGTTAGTTAGGAGTTAAGTGCAGCCGCCTGTTAACATGTACTTCATGCTCACATTTCAAATGTAGTGGAGTAAAAAGTGCAATATGTCTTATAATGTAGTGAAGTGAAAGTCTCACAAGTTACCAAAAACTTTAACACTCAAGTAAAGTACAGATACTTGAAAATTGTACTTAAGAACAGTACTTGATTAAATGTAGTTAGATATTTTTGCCCTCTGCACATTAATATCCAAAATCCTCAATATCCATTCTTTAAGATAGTAACAAAATCATAATAATGTGTTCTAACCTAACCTATATCTTGTCTGGGCATTTAGCAAAATTTAATATGACCATTTTGTGTGAAAGGTCTTGAATATGTCATTAACATGGGCAGAATAAAGAGGTGGCGTTTCTTTGTCTTACGTCTGACAGCACAGCTTTGGGTTAACACAGACAAAAAGACACAGCATTATAACTCCTCCAGCAAAAACAAAAACTAATCTGAAGAATGGCATGTAAGCCATCACTTTTTATTGGGTAAACAGTCTATTGCTCATCAGAATCAACCCATTTGTTAACATTGTTACATTCTGCAAAATCACCACGCAAATGGTCTTGACATGCATGAAATATGAAATAAAACAACAAAAGTTTATTTACAGATGAAGGCAGGGCCGGCCCAAGTCTTTATTGGGCCCTAAGCAGAGTTTGATTTGAGGGCCTATCATGCGTCTTCTCAGCATCACCAGAGTTTAACAATGGGCTTATTTGAAACTGTCTGTCTGGCAGGTGGCTGGTTTAAAGCAGTGCATTCTGGACTTGAAATACTGATGTTTTTAGACTAAACATCAAGCAAGAGCCCGCATTACCGGGGCATTGTGTCATTACGTCATTTCGTTATTGTGTTCGTCCGCTTCGGCGCCACTGGACTGCAAGAAAAGTTGTAAAAACACTCTGAGCTGCATCTTGTATGTACAAGTAAAGATTATTACCTCCGCCAAGGTGGTTATGTTTTTCGCCCCCGTTTTTTTGGTTGTTTGTCCGTTCGTCTGTTTGTCTGTCATCAACTTAATTCAAAAAGTTATGGATGGATTTTGATGAAATTTTCAGGATAGCTCAGTAATGGACTAGCAATGTTCCCCAAAGAACTGTTGCCCTCTTAAAAGTGATTAGATTTTGGTGGTCACCTGAGCTGCCTTGGTGGAGTTCTGCGCTCTCGGAGTCTAGTCTTTTCTAGTTATTATTATTATACCACACCATACCCACCCATGTGGTACGCTGATGTTCATACGGAATTGTCCAAAAAAGAAGACAGGATAAGTAGTCCACTGTCCAACAGTCCGTAACAAAAACATGACAGTCACCTTAGCCTACATGAAGTGGTCATACCATGTCACAAATTCCTCTCAATTCAGATGGATGGATCAACTTGCATTTACCTCCATCTTACGTCACTGTGAACTTTAACCCTTTAACGATTTCCAATTTGTATCACCTTTTTTTCATATGAACTAATCGGACAGACACAAGAAAGACACAACCCAAAAGAGTTTGCCAGTCTGCTAAAGACTGGCTGGGTAGAGGGTGCACAAACACTGACATACAGAGTCAGAAAATGTCTGGATATTCGTATTACATATTACATTATTCTATCTACTAATACTAATTATTATATATACAGTAATGTGCAAAAGTCTTAGGCAGGTGTGAAAAAATGCTGTCAACTAGGAATGCCTTCAAAAATGGAACACACAAAGTCAGGGATTTTGCAGGATTATAGTCAGGTGTATGATCAACCAATTACACCAAATTGGTTGTATATGTGAGGAAGCATACATCCACAGAAGATCTGTGGTAGTTCTTCAAGATATTTGGTGCAACCTACCAGCCAAGTTCCTTCAAAAACTCCAATAGACCTAGAAGAATTGATGCTCTTTTAAAGGCAAAGGGTGGTCACACCAAATATTGATTTGATTTAGGTTTCTCTTTTGTTCAGTCACTGCATTTTGTTAATTGATGAACATAAATGATTAACACTTCCATTTTTGAAGGAATTCCTAGTTGACAGCATTTTTTCACACCTGCCTAAGACTTTTGCACAGTACTGTATATATATATATAATGAATCAGAAGTGATGCACACAGTGGTAGTGCCTGTCTCCTGTGTACATGCACTGGTGCCTATTCAAACAACTCTTCCGTGAGAAACTCTTTCCACAATGTCCTCAGTGGCACTGCCTCCTGTGTGAATGTGCTGGTGTTTTTTGAGACTTCTTGCATGATAAAAACGTTTGCCATACTGCAGTGGTAGGGCTTGTCTCCTGTGTGAATACGCTGGTGTTCTCTGAGAGATCTGTCTTGTAAAAAACTTTTGCCACAGTTTGCAGTGGTAGGGCTTGTCTCCTGTGTGAATACACTGGTGTACTCCGAGCTCTCCTACCCGTGAAAAACTTTTCCCACACTGTTTACAGTGGTAGGGCTTGTCTCTCATGTGCTGGTGTCTTCTGAGATTTCCTGCCTGTGATGAACTTTTGGCACACTGTTTGCAGTGTTATGGCCTCTATCCTGTGTGAATGCTCTGGTGTCTTCTGAGACTTCCTGTGAACGAAAAACTTTTGCCACACTGTTTGCAGTGGTAGGGCCTCTCTCCTGTGTGAATGTGCTGGTGTCTTCTGAGACTTCCTGTGAACGAAAAACTTTTGCCACACTGTTTGCAGTGGTAGGGCCTCTATCCTGTGTGAATGCGCTGGTGTCTTCTGAGACTTCCTGTGAACGAAAAACTTTTGCCACACTGTTTGCAGTGGTAGGGCCTCTCTCCTGTGTGAATGTGCTGGTGACTTCTGAGATCTACTGACTGTGAAAAACTTTTGCCACACTGTTTGCAGTGGTAGGGCTTCTCTCCTGTATGAACGAGCTGATGTCTTCTGAGATTTCCTGCGAGCAAAAAACTTTTGCCACACTGTTTGCAGTGGTAGGACTTCTCTCCTGTATGAACGAGCTGGTGTCTTCTGAGATTTGCTGCCTCCGAAAAACTTTTGCCACACTGTTTGCAGTGGTAGGGCTTGTCTCCTGTGTGAATATGTTGGTGTTCTCTGAGAGACCCTGCCCGTGAAAAACTTTTGCCACACTGTTTGCAGTGGTAGGGCTTCTCTCCTGTGTGAATGCGCTGGTGTACTCTGAGATTTCCTGCGAGCGAAAAACTTTTGCCACACTGTTTGCAGTGGTAGGGCTTGTCTCCTGTGTGAATATGTTGGTGTTGTCTGAGAGGTCCTGCCTGTGAAAAAGTTTTGCCACACTGTTTGCAGTGGTAGGGCTTCTCTCCTGTATGAACGAGCTGGTGTTTTCTGAGATTTCCTGCAACCAAAAAACTTTTGCCACACTGTTTACAGTGGTAGGGCTTCTCTCCTGTATGAACGAGCTGGTGTCTTCTGAGATTTCCTGCCTGCGAAAAACTTTTGCCACACTGTTTGCAGCGGTAGGGCTTCTCTCCTGTGTGAATGCGCTGGTGTAATCTGAGATTTCCTCCGAGCGAAAAACTTTTGCCACACTGTTTGCAGTGGTAGGGCTTGTCTCCTGTGTGAATATGTTGGTGTTCTCTGAGAGATCCTGCCTGTGAAAACGTTTTGCCACACTGTTTGCAGTGGTAGGGCTTCTCTCCTGTATGAACGAGCTGGTGTGTTCTGAGATTTCCTGCCTGCGAAAAACTTTTGCCACACTGTTTGCAGTGGTAGGGCTTGTCTCCTGTATGAACAAGCTGGTGTCTTCTAAGATTTCCTGCATGCGAAAAACTTTTGCCACACCGTTTGCAGTGGTAGGGCTTGTCTCCTGTGTGAATATGTTGGTGTCCTCTGAGAGCTCCTGCCTGTGAAAAACTTTTGCCACACAGTTTGCAGTGGTAGGGCTTGTCTCCTGTGTGAATGCGCTGGTGTCTTCTGAGATGTCCTGCATGCGAAAAACTTTTGCCACACTGTTTGCAGTGGTAGGGCTTGTCTCCTGTGTGAATATGTTGGTGTCCTCTGAGATGTCCTGCCTCTGAAAAACTTTTGCCACAATGTTTGCAGTGGTAGGGCTTATCTCCTGTGTGAATGCACATCATTGTCTCTGGGATAGCTGTGGATTTGGGCACTGCAGATGATGACAGTCGTGATCCTTTTCCTGCATCCCCACCAAAAAAAATACAAAAACACACAAATCATAAACCTTCATCTTAAACCTTTGGACAGCATGCCTGAACTGGTCCTAGTGAGTTAAAAGTCTTCTGGACTACTTCTAAGCTGTCCCAGATGCATCTTGTAGCACTACATTTCTTTGTGAATTACCCTAACTGTACGTACAGATCAGAAGCGACCAAAGCGAACAGGTCGCTGAAGAAGCTTCACTGTTGAATTTGTCTTGTTCACTTTGTTCGTTCATGACCTATCATTTGGAATGTTGGATTTAGCAAAAGAACTTTGGATTTAGCTCAGCAATTAACAGACATTGGTAAATCTATCTATTCTGGTTGGTTTTCGCCAAA
Source organism: Coilia nasus (assembly GCA_027475355.1). Lineage (NCBI taxonomy): Eukaryota > Metazoa > Chordata > Actinopteri > Clupeiformes > Engraulidae > Coilia > Coilia nasus. The sequence goes on from CM050217.1 coordinate 22,863,028, forward strand.
ACAGTGTCATAGCTCAATACCATAAAGTTAACTGACTTTTAACTTCTCTTTTTCGGTCTGGTCACCCAATTCGCTTCGTTGCAGGCGAATTCGCTCTGGTCACCTAAGTCGCCGACTCTTCATAGAGAAATAATAACTTCCGTCACTCTGGGCTGTGTTTCCCGAGAGCACTACGAGCGATGTTAAGTAGTACTTAAGCCTCAGTAGTACTCAACTTCACACTTCGTAGAGTTTAGGGACCGTTTCCTGAAACCTTCCTTGGCCAAGAACCATCATGAGATCACTCGTAACTCTACGTGTGGTCTGGAGTAATCGTACAGCACTAAGAGTCATCTTAACTGGCGTTGCACAGTAGAGACATCCAGAAAATGTGAAGTGAAAACAGGCTATATGTGCCTGAAGATGTTGTCATGAGACATTATTTTTGTAACCATCATTCACCTACTATATTACTACCATGACATCATGTAGCTGACACAGCAGACCAACGGAAATAAAGAAGTAGCCTAAATTATGCAAGGGCCTGGAATCAAATCAATATGACTGCAGCCAGGAACAAACCTCAACTATATTTCATAGTAAAATTGGGCATAATGAAACGATGACCCTACATGTGATATGGAGAGTGTTTCGAGGCAATTAAGAAAAAAAGAACACAGGCACAATATAAAGTCTGCCAAAAAAAAAAAGCTTGGAACATGACAGTTTCATGGGAATAACAAAAAGGGAGTGACAAAGACATTGTTGACAGGCAGTATTTAAAAACAGCAGGGATGTGGCTTGAACCTTTTGAAAATCACTACACAATGACAGTAGGCCTATACTGTACAACTTAATTTGCCTTATCACACTGCTGCTATCTTAAAATCTATCAAAGACAGTCTTCATTTCTTGTAGGCATACTGTCTTTATGTCAACCATGTCTTGTCCCCCTATCCCTTCAAACAGAGTGCCTTTATCACAGCCACACACGAACAGTTACAGTAAGTGGGCTTATTTTGAACGTGTGCAGGAAACATGCAACAAAAAACATCTGAATACAGTGTCCTATTCATACATAGGATATTTAAATCTAATATATTTTTGTTTGTGTCCTCAGACTGGTCGGAGATCTTTGTTTGCTTATTATTGAACGAGATAAGCTATGCAAACGTTACAAGTTTTTTTTTTTTTTTTTTTTTTTAATTGTATTTTCTTGCACTGAAGCCAACTTCACCGTGTGTCCAATGAAGTTCAAAAGAAAGCTCCTACGTCACTTAATAGCGCCAACTTTCAGCTCTAAGAACCACCTAAGAGCAGGGCAGGCGCGTTCACGCTACGATCATGTTCAGGAAACAGATCGTAGAAAATGTAAGAACGCTCGTAAGATCGTTTACGTTGCTCTCAAGTCTAAGATCCATCGTTATCGGGAAACGCAGCCCTGGTCGCTTCTGATGTGAACACCCAGTTAGTCAAAAAAATACTGAAGTTATGACTGACACGCTTATTATTTTTAAGAGTTTCTCCTAAATTCGACTGTTAGGAGCTACTTTTAGAGTCTTTGTGCATATCAGCCCCTGTGTGTACCTTTTTTTGTGAGAGTATGTAATCTTTCATAGATTTTGTGCTTTGTGTGTGTGTAGGCAAGTGTATGTGATCTATTACTGGTTTTGGGTTCTTGTCTATCGTCGTTGTTCTTGCTATCCATTCCTTGCTTACCTTTTGTTGTACAGCAGTCGACCAGTCGCACTGATAATCTCCTTAGCCTAACCAGAGTCACCGGATCTGGAGGGGACGACTTCATCTCGGAGCTGAGGACTGGACCCATATCTGATTCTCTATGAGATTGACTACACTGATATCCATCGTCATCATAATCATCTTCTTCTTCTTTAATCCCAGTGACTAGAGCCGGCAGCAGACCGTCCTCCCCCTTCTGCAAAACACACAAAATATTAGCATGCATGTGTGTTTTTGTGTGCTGTGTTTGTGTGCAGGTGTATGCATGTGTTTGTGTGTGTGTGTGTTTATACCACATTGGGCTTGCTCTCCCCATCCTGCAGCCACTCAGTCACTTCCTGAATCATCCTGCAGAAGCCAGAGATATGGTAAGTAAAATTTATTTGTGAAGCACATTTGGGGTGTTTTCACACTTACAGCATTTGGTGCACACCAAACATTCCATTCGAACCAAAAAGTCTTAGTTCTGTTCGTTTTCATTGGTGTGAATGCAATCGCAGTACTTTGGTGTGCACCAAATTAACCGGTCCGAGACTAAATGGGTGGTCCTGGACTGCTTTATCTGCCCTACTTTGGTATGGTTCCTCTGGTGTGAAAGCAACCAAGCACATTGTACAGAACAGCAGAGTTTATTGCATCCTTATGACCACCACTAGCGAAGCTAGCGAAAGCGGTCATATTGGTGTTGTTGTGACTTTTTTCCCATCTCTTTCCCACCGATTTTTCATCAAGATTGCTGGGACACTGGAACTGAGGTGTATCGACCCAGCCCATGAACACTCACTTAAAGAATAGCGCCACCTAGTGATATGGGAAAATAAAAAAATTGGGATTTTGAATTGCCAATATCTTGGACCAAGAATGTGGGAGCTGCACAAAATATGACATGCACGATCAGCACAAAGACCTCTAAAAGCACAACACATGGCATAAAATTTGGTCCATAGGGGACGCAGTACAAAATGAGATTTTGCCTATTATCAAGAGAATGCTAACATTTACAAGCAATGTTTTTAATCGTGAAATCTACTGACCCTCACGCATTGAAAACGCTGGGCGACGCCACTTCCAACGAAAACAATTTCCACGAAAGCGAATCCAAACAAACTCGTTAGAGGGCGTTTATGTGAAGTTCACCAAATTTTGCATCTCTCATCGATAGACAATGCACAAAATATGAACTGCACAAAATATGAACTGCACGATCAGCACAAAGACCTCTAAAAACACAACACATGGCATGAAATTTGGCCCATAGGGGGTGTTGTAATTGTACAAAATCTCATTTTGCCTATTCCTTTCACAAATCACTCCTACACACTAAACAAACACACTCACTACGGGCACATGGTAGGATCGGATTGGATTGGTATTGGATTGGGTGTTGCTACCCAACGGGTGGTCTGTCCCAAATCCCTGTGCACATGAGAGTTCGTGTAAGCGGATAATGGTCAGAGATCTGGCCGTTTTCGCTACGCTAGATGGCGCAGTATTCCTTTCAACAATTGGTGTTAGAACTACTTCAGGTTGACGGCTGCTAAAAGAAAATAAACAAACTATCTGGCGACATACAAAACAAAGATAGCGCTCGATGAAGTTGACAGAGCAGCATTTGCATGCATGTTGTGCATTCTCCTTTGTTTGGAAGTCCGTATGAAAGAACAAACAGCGTTTTTGGTTTCCTTGATATGACATGAACTGTGCCGTCGGCGTTTGATATTACAAGCAATTGAGGACAACGAGACTTGTTGAGAGCAGGCGCTAGAAAGCCTCGACATTCAGTATGGATGAAAATCAGGGACAGAAGCTTCTGAGATCGACTGGTCTTACATGCGCAGTACGCGAATCCAAACCAATACCGTGCACAAGGCGGCACCAAGCGGATTAACATCAGCTTAAGCCAGGGGTTGCAATCGGATTCGCGAAACCAATCCCTATACGATCTTTAGCCTGTGCACATGAATTCGATACGATCCCAAACCATTTCCAATCGGATTCAACTCGTCCATGTGCACGCAGTGAATGTCATTCATTCAAAACCCACATTAATGCACAATTCCAGGAAATCATTTCCACACAAATTCTCACCTCACAACACTGCTCTACCACACACTCATCATGCCAAAAGTTCCCACATTTCAATACACTGCGGTGGTCATAGTACCGCTATGCAGTACATCTAGTTTAAAAAGCAACTGGGCTTCCTTTTCAGTGCCTCTGCAATAACATAAATGAGATAAATAGCAACTCTTTTTATGACTCAAACCCTCTTATGTTCACTCACAGGGAGATCAGTAGCCATGATCATCTATGACCCAGGCTGAGTTACTATGACAGTTGTGTGTGCTTGTGTGTGTACATGTGTGCACGTGTGTGTGCACGTATGTGTGTGCTCCTATAGCCTGGCTATCGCGACTTGTCAATGCTCTGCGAGCATTGGTCTGGCCAAGCTGTGTTGTAAACCCATTTCTGAGAAGGCGGGCTTAACCCGCCTCTTTCAAATGCCTCTGTTTGCTACTGGACGAAGCTTCAATCAATCACACCCCTCTGCCCTCTGACGTATACCCCAGCGGAAGAAACTGCTTGATCCAAACAAAAAGTAGTAGTAGCCTGTAGTCATATAGAAATGGCGTTAAATGATTTTTGTCGGACTTGTGAGGTGAACATGAGAGTGGCTGGTGTTGGCCATTTAATATTGATATTCGAAAAATGAATCAGTGCGATCAAAGGCGAAATGACCACAACAACAGCGTTCTCGCAAAGCCCAATCGACTTGGCTACCAGCGGGGCTAACTGCTAAATTAAACTTTTACCGAAGCCGGTCGGTAGCATTGCGAAAACGTCCTTTCCCGCAACAAATGCTTCAAGGGCTGCCCTTTGCTGTATTTTCAGAGAGAACTTCCCTTTGAATTCGTCCAAAACAGCAGCTACAGCTGCATTGAAATCTTGCGTTTGCTCCACGTTCGCCATGTTGACAGTGACTGAGATAGATTTCCGGTTGCCAAACTACCGCGTCATTACCATTTTGAAATGCTCGATTTTCATTGGCCCCATATTCCTGCCGGAGCAGAAACGGTGTAGATAGGCAGCTTGGCCAGACTGACTTGCTCGCAAAATGAAAATGCAGCGTCATAGGCAGTATGGGCACACCCAGGCTAGTGCTCCTACTGTTGGCAGTTTCAAATCTAGACTTGAAACCAAACTGTTTTCAGATGCTTTCTGTTAATGACTTGCACTAATTTTACATATATCCTTTAAAGCATTTACACTTATTTTCTCTTTTCAATTGATTTCTACATATGATTTATCTTTAAAAACTTATTTATATGTATGTCATGTTTTCTTATGCTTTTATGTCTAATTTACCTCATACTTTGTTTTACTTTTATCCTTTTACACTTATTTAATCTTTTGTGCTTTTGCTTTTATTTTTGTTAAGCACTTTGAATTGCCTTTAAGAAATGTGCTATACAATAGGCCTACACCTTCCTCACCTTGCCTTGTGTGTGGGTGTGTGTGTGTGTGTGTGTGTAGGCCCTTTCACACTGCCAAAATTACCGGTAATTTCAGCCGAAATTAGTGGGTCGTCTGTTGCGTTCACACTGTCTGAGGCTAGGTGTGGTATTTAGACGTTTCACTGCCACCACCCACCATCGGGACTTAAAACAGGGGAGACAGCTGAGCAGAACTACAAAAACCCCAACAAGAAGTTCAGAGGCAAACTGCAAACTGTGTTTCGAAATATGCTGTTTATTTAGCCTAACTTATGTATAACTCACCCAACGTGAGTTCGGAATTTGTTTTTAATTTAAATGCTGTACATGACTGTTGGCCAACAGCTTTATCATGTAAATGTGCAAGGAACAACATCCCACATTTCAGTGTTGTTTGGAATGTATTTTAACGGAAAGGCTTAGCGAAAGTGCATAGTCTGGAATAAAAAAAATTGAGAGTTCACTTCCTGTTACCTATAGCGTCATTTTAAACCCCATGGTCGGGGGAAACTTTTTTTTTAGAAACACAACACAATAACATGACAATGGACACGGTAGGGTAAACGCTATGGCGATGTATACAACATTATTGTATGTTAAATAAACAGCATATTTTGAGAGACAAATCATTGTGTTGTGTGCTTTTTAACCGTGAGACTAATGTTTGAAAACTGTAGGGTAATGCTAATGTTTGATGATAGCGCTACTGTTTACTAGTGTTAAGAAAACATATATATATATGTCCAAAGCGCATCCATCAATATATCTCCATATATTGTGAATATCCCGAAATATGTGACTGCAAATATCCCCACAAAGATCCCCATCACCCAGTGCATCTTCACCCTTAGTGTTGTGGGCTTTTTCACCGTGGGAGAAAATGTGTGGATAGAGTAAATTATTTAATGATAGCGCTATAGTTCATAGTTGCATATATTTGCAATCCCATGTAAGCATCCAGGTGCAGTACAGTACCATGTCATTTGCAGACAACCTTTGCAGTGCATTTACAACCGATGAACGGGTCATTTGTGTATGAGTGAGAGAGAGAGAAGCTGCAGTCCGTCAAGGCTTAGATTACATACACTTCATTCCAGCACAGTAGGTGTAAGGCATAGAGCATAGCCCACTCATCAAATTTAACGATCGTTTAACTACTCGTTCTGCTTCTTGTCAACAGATAGAGTTTATGTGTACACCATTTGAAACGCAACCCTTTTCCGCGGATCCAACTAGCCCAGTTGTTTAGCCTAGTATACTTTGACAGGACAGCATTGAAATAAATACACAATTGTAGATATTAACCCTCATGTACCAGATTCTCACAATTAGAACAGATTTTTAGCAATTATACAGGTTTAAAACATTCATGACTTTCACAGACATTTCAACGCGTAATCACTCCTTCCGCCTCTTCATAGGCTGTAATGGCCTCTTTTTTAGACAACCCTGTCTGTGGATACCCCTTCTTTTAATTCGTACGAATTTACACAGGCCTTTAATTGACATATACCAAAGATTCCTTGAGCTCACAAACCAATGATATAGGTACACAATTACATCAAGCTTTTGGCTATTTATCGCAGCATTTGGTTCTTTTATCTGCCAGAAGTGAGTGACAGCGTCTTACCTAGTGTGTGGAAATGGAGGCGTCCACCCACACGTTCGCACCCTCTCGCTCGGCGGAAGACTGATGTCAGGTCAGCCCAGCCGTGTGTTCCGATGTCCATACTTTCTGCACTTACTGTACTTAGTTTGAGAACGTAGGGTGTTCACATTACGATTTTGGCGAAAATAAGTGTACTGAAAGGACCCGGATGCTGCCCTCAAAACGGTCAAAACGGTGAGTGTGGATCAAGGTACACTTTTCGCACTCAAAGCCGCCATCTTAGCTACAGCTGCGGAAGTGACGAATCCAAACAGACCAAACTGAAGAAGAAACGAGGAGATTACGTTGCTGACGACGTTGGCGCATTTTTCAGGAAGCTTGCAGTAGTGTATTCATTTTGCAATGACTTAAATATGTCTCGTTCTCCGTTCAAAGTTGGCGGGTAATGACACGCGCGGCTGCAGTCACCATCGGAAATTCCGGTAAGTGCATCACGGAGTATGGAATATGGAACAACACTTACCTGCTGAAATCTGTGTACTTAGTAAGTGCAGACAGTGCACTGTAGTTAAGTGTACCCATGGAAGTATGAATATCGGAACACACCACAGGTCTCAGACGGCTTGGCACCTCGCCCAATTGTAGTACGTCTTTTTCTGATGATGCTTGGGACACACCATCGGAGCCCGCCTACTTCTTAGGCTTTTTTTTCGCACAGCCTTGCTGTTGTCTCACCCCTGTAGATTTTGGGTCACGAGCACCAAAATTGTTGGATTTTCCCTCTGGGAATTGTGTTCTCCAACTAAGATTATTCTCAGTAAGGTAAGGTTGAAGACAGCAGCACTCAGCAGGATTTAAAGGTTTCCTGTTGTCGTGGGAAGTTGTAAGCCAACCCTTTTTGCTTAGCAAAGCCCATTTAGAAACACAACACGAAGAGGCAGGAACCAAGTTCTGTAGATTTATTGTGTTCTTCCACTGAGCAGTGAAGTAGGCCTGAGAGCAGCTCTGGACTCGGGGCTCTGTGCATCTTCTTCTTCTTCTTCTTCTTCTTCTTCTTCAGAGAATACTGGCGGTTTAGACACCATCCGGTGTATTACCGCCACCTACAGGATTTTTAATTTCACTGCAAGTCCATTCAGCCTCCTAGATCCTGGCGAAAACACCAGATGATTTTAAGAATCTAACTAGGCTTGATGCGACTTTCGAATCCTTTAGTTGAAGCAGAGAATGAAGGGATACAGTAGTAACACCAATCTTAGATAATTCGGAGAATAATAGACGTCTGAACTCGCAATATTGCACACACTCCAATAAGACATGGGAAACTGTCTCAGGGACTCTGCATACTTCACATAATCCGAGCTATGTTTATGGATAAAATGTAATGTGGAGTTTAGGGCACAGTGCCCCAGTCTGAGACGAGTCAGAACCACTTGCCGAGACCTATCCCCTGATAGTGTACAAAGTGCATTTACTGAAGGCTGGATAGAGTACAGATGTCTCCCCTTTAAATTAGTGATGGCAGTCTGAGACAGAAGCGCCGGAACGTGCTTCAAACCATTAACTACACCAACCATAAAACCACTGCTCCGAAGGTTGCTTTGGTACGGAAAAAAACACGTGACATATTACGCATGAAACAGCTACTGGTTCATCCGCTGAAAGAATCACCTGCGTGTTTCGCGGCGCCACACGAACCAATCCGGTTGTCATCAGTGCCTTCAGAAAGGGTGTTCTCCAAATGTGGAGAAATTGTGAGAAAAAATAGAAACAGGCTCAGTCCAAAAAGTGTGGAATAAAAATCTTTGAGTGTTCCCCTGGTTACACAAGCACCCAACTTCTCCCATAGTTTCCCTTCACACCCTAATACCCAAGTTCAAGCACATCCTTTCCCTAAGCACCCCCAATTACACAATACAAAGATAAATTCATCTTTATTTGTAAAAATATCACAAACTTCGTATACAGGTGTGAGTGTGTGGTGTGTGTGTTTTGGTACGTTCACACTAGAATAGACGTGTTTCCTCTACACTAGTTCAAAGCCTCCTGCCACTATGAAGCTGGGCCAATTTAGTTGCAGCTTTGGCTTTTCACCAGGAGAGGTCACTGTTACTGAAGCTTCAAGTAATGAACCTATTTTTGAAGCAATGTGCCTAAGTGGTTCAGTGCTTCACCAAAACTTCATTTGCCCATCACTACTTTAAATCTTTGTCCCATTCAGCTTGCCATGTCTGAAAAATGTTCCCCATGAGCTGACTCCTCAACTCAGTCCTTCCTGGACCAACTGGCAACGTAACAACATCTTTATTTAAATATTCTTTTGCCAGTTTGTCAGCTACCTCGTTCCCTTTGATGCCTACGTGGGCTGGGACCCATAGGAAGGACACATCACAGCCACTCAAATGTAGGCTGTTTAACAACAATAGAATGCCAGCAATTAAATCAGGCCGAGCATTAGAAGAACATGACTTAAGACACTGGAGGAGTGAAAAGGAGTCAGTGCATAGGACCACATCTTTAGCCTGTGCCTCCACTACCCATTGTAGAGCTTTAAGGATACCCATAGACTCTGCTGTAAAAACAGCCATATTATCATTGAGCCTATATCCTTTTTTAACATTAAGCTGGGGGATACAGAAAGCACAGCTTACCCTTCCTGACTCAGGATCTTTGGATCCATCGGTATAAATTTGTAGACAGGAGTTCCACTTAAACTGGATATACTCTGCGGCAGATTCACTGGAGAATTCAACATCCTCATTGTGTTTGTCCTCATGTAGCCTAAGGTCCACTTGGACAGGGGGGAGGAGCCAGACTGGGACTGGTCCCCAAAAGGTACTTTTGACTGGGACCATATCAAGCAAGTTAAAATCCTTGGCCCATGACATACATTGTTTTAAAAAGGGCTGTCCACTCACCTCAGAGGTAAATTCATAACAGTCAGATAGTATGGAGCTTGCAGGGCCGGTGCTGATTCTTTCCCTAAGTCTGTTCCAGTAGTGAAGAGCAAGCTGAATCCGTCTCAGCCTTAAAGGCTTCTCCCCTGTTTCAACAAGCAGTGCAGAAGTTGATGTGGAAGCAAACGCACCGCAACAGGCTCTAAGGGCCTTTGATTGAATAACGTCAAGTCTTTTTAGAACAGAGCTGGAAGCAGCTCCATAAGCTTGACAACCATAATCAAAGATCGACCTTATCATAGCTTGATAGATGGTGAGGAGGGTACCCTTTTCTGCCCCCCAAGAATAGCCAGTCAAGCACCTCATGACATTAATCACCTTGTTAGTTTTAGCTATTACCTTAGAGATGTGAATGTTCCAATTCAGCTTGCTGTCAAACCACACCCCTAAGTATTTAAAACATTCTACCCTCTCTATGGGAGAGCCGTAAAGAGTTAAAGACATGTCCCACTTCTTCCTAGTGTGGCTAAAAAACACGTATTTGGATTTAGAAACAGAAATCTTAAAACCCCATTTCCTAGCCCACTTTTCCACAGCATTCAACTCTCCTTGCTCTGTGCATCTTCTGAATGCACCAGATCTTTTCCTCAATCAGAGACGCCACTGGTTGGATAACAAGCTGTAGCCACAGTCATGCCCGTTTACTTTTCTATTCATGTTGGGGAAACATTTACATCACTATTTCCCAAAAATAAGCTTAGAACTTGGTATTTGTTTGTAAGCAGAATCACTATCTTTATGGATTTTACTATTCGATGCAAGTGAATTGAGAAAGATGGCTAAGCTAAGCTACACGATAGCTTGTAGTTTACATGCTAAGTAGCTAGCTCCCTTGACATGCTGGCTTGCAAGACTGCCTGGAACCAAAGTTAGTTGATGAAGAATCAAGTCCCCACGTACAATATTAGCCTCCCGTTCCACTAAGTGATTGCAGCTATAACGGTAGAAGAATACTTATTAAGAAGATTATCGTACGCTGTATGATTTGTGATTGAGCATCTACCACTCAATTTATAGTATTTGGGTTCGCTGGCCGACGTGACCGTACGTCACCCCGCGCTTGCACAGTTGCCTGGTGACCAGGGGCGTGGCCACCAGGGTGGCCGGGGGTGGCATCATAGACATACTATACCGAATGGCACCTCTCTTCAGATGTAGCCTTTTTTGTGGGTTAGGTGCCGTTGCCGGGACAATGTAATCATCTTCGTTGAAATGCAGGCTACAGACACGATAATCTTTCTGTTTCAGCCTGTGGATGGGCGTCTTCACGACGATTTGCAAGACCAGTTACTGCTGCAAAGTGTCCTTATCACGCATGGGTAACCTGTGAAATATCTCCCGATTGTACCTTTTGTTGTCGCCATGGCTGCAGCTCTCTGTTGACTTTCTTGTTGGACATACATCTCCACCAAGTCGCACAGGTTTCCGAATGGCACCTCTCTTCAGATGTAGCCTTTTTGGTGGGTTAGGTGCCGTTGCTGGGACCATGGCTCTGTTAAATGGGCACAATGACTGGATATTGTCACCAACAGATGAAATCCCTCCAGTTTCACGGAATTAAATTGCACTACTTCTCCTCCTATTCTGACCGCTGGTCCGTGGTCGACAATCGACTAGTGTGGACATCCAACATGGCGGCGACGAGAAACTACAGCAAGGTACTGCCTATCAAATCTGTTTTATTAATAGATGTTGTGTACACTTACAAAGTTCTCAGTGCTTCGTTTTTAATGTCAGGGCCTTTGTTGTACTACCGATAGAGTGTGGAGTTTCTTCGAGCTGTTTTAATGGTTTAAAAATAGCTTTGTCGTCGTGCTTCGTCTAAGGGCACCTACCACTTCCATTGTTAGCCTTCTGGGGCAAAACGATAAAAAATAGTTTAACTCTGAATGCAGCGGGCTGAAGAATTTTTGCTCCTCGGTACACATACCAACTCGGAATGATGTTTTAACAGGCAAATTTTCATTTTACACCGAAGTTCTCCTTTAAGAAAATTATCATACGCTGTATGATTTGTGATTGAGCATCTACCACTCAATTTATAGTATTTGGGTTCGCTGGCCAACGTGACCGTACGTCACCCCGCGCTTGCGCAGTTGCCTGGTGACCAATTAAAAATCTCAAAATCGTGCTTCAACGGCTCCCATTGAAAACGACGCCATCCCACGGTCCATTCTCTTCTACTGTCTATGGTTCTGACCAATCAGGGCTCATTTTCCTTCTGTCATTTCAGTCTAGGTTCGTAATTAATGGTGGCGGCCCTACCCACCAACATGGCTGTCAGTGACGTTTTAGGTCGGCCATTTTTAGGACTGGCATGACGTTTAGCTACTCGCAACTTGTTGTACAGACCAATGCGACACATTTACAGATAATTGTATTCGTTTGACAAATACAGAGAATTCAGGAAAATCATCTAGAATTCTACAAGCCAGACCCCTCCTCCATCACACTCACAGAAGCACCCTTACTTTACACTATATACTCTACGTAACTACTGTCTATTGTCTTAAATAGATTAAAGTATCTGAACTGTTATTTAAGAAGTTGTGCCTGTCTTATATTTGGGTGAAATTAAACCCCTATATGATATACTTTAAGGATATTAAACGATGCTCATGCAGAATTCATCCATGTAGGTATAGTCTGTGGTGTGAATGATGAATGGTTTACTATTGCTATAGTACACAGGTACTTTAAATTTTTGTGGCTGAGCTGAGCATACTTAATATTGTGCTGAAATGAAATCACTTATGACATTTAATAATATTAAGAGGTAGTTATGCAGAATACATCTGTGAAGACCATAGAACATTCTAGCCAAGTGGTGTATGGGCCTACAGTACATGTAATCTTTAAATGAGGAAACAAGTTGTGCATATCTGATATGGAAAAAAATGACACCCTACATGATACACTTTATAGGTATTAAAGGTGTACTTCCACGAGAAACCGTTTAGTACTTGCTCTTTTGAAATATGATCACCCCAAGTTGCATATGCATGCTGCATATCAAAATGTTTTTCTACCCCCATTTTCTATATCAGTCAAAAGAAGACAATAGGCGGAAAAACGACCCAATGCGAAAAGGGTCTCCTGCGTGACGTAGACGTGTACAAATGCATATAAGAGAAAATGACTGAATGGGCTTTAAATGATGTTAGCCTGTGACTGACTCGCATAAGATTAGCAGGCTAGTTGAATGACTGAACTGCGTTTAGCCGGGCACTTGCACTGTTTTGTCATGCAAATATTACCATTCTGAAACGTTCATTGACAAACGGTCAGGAAGCGACTGTGCTTGTGCCATCTCTCCTCTTCGGATTCAGGATCAAACACATAAGGCTGTATCTCCGAAGACATTCTGTGTGCAGTTTTAGCGCTGTCAAGTTGACTTTTCCCCTTTACCTTACTCTGCTATCAAGTTGACTGTGGAGCAAAGGAAGCTGCAGGGAGCGTGTCACGCCTCTGGTGAAATCGTGTCGTTCTCCCGGCCCCACCCCCTCCACCAAACTAAAACAGCCTGAAAGAAGCACTAGAACATTTTTTTCATCAAAACCAGCACACAGGGCAATTATTAATACTAGAGAAAACACGATGGAAGTACACCTTTAACATGTATATACAGGTATGCTTTTCCCACTGCTCTCCTCCCTCTACAGCTACACTAATGACTGTACCTCTAATGACCAAACTCAAGCTTCTAAAATGTGCAGATGACACCACTGTCATTAGGGCTCATTCAGGATGGTCACGAGTCTGCATATTGACGGGAGGTTGACAAGCTGGTGCACTGGTGCAGTCAACACAACCTAGAGCTGAACACTGTAAAGACTGTGGAGATGGCTGTGGACTTCAGGAATCTGCCAGAGAACAGGACAAACTGACTACAGCGTACAGCGACCCCACTTATCCTTCACACTCTCTTTGACCTCCTTCCCTCTGGCAGGTGCTACAGAACTACCAGACACAGGAACAGCTTCTTCCCCACTGCCATCACTCTCCTGAACACCTGACAAGTTGGGCCATCCCCACCTTGCCCATTTATCCCAGACTGCTCAGACACGCATTTTTTGCATGGCATAAGAAGACTCTTGTAGTCTGAAGTGTCCCTGCCTTGGGAAACATATCATGGCACATCTCTGTTTTTGGATGCCCCAGCTCTCCATATGTTGGTAGACCATATAAAAAGTGGCTTCTGAATAGTCACAGATGTTCTAATAAATGTAATCTTCAGGTTGGAAAACAAATTGTGCATATTAAAGGAGATACGACTATGTCTTTAAATGGTACTGTTTAAGATTACTATTATAAGGTATTTATTGACAGTTTACCAATGCAGGCCCTCGGACATAGTAAAAATCGTTTAATTTAAATTTGAAATGTCTGGCTGTGAACATAAGAAATTGTGCATATCTGATATTGAGGTAGAATGAAATCCTTGCTAAAAACAGCTACATGCAGAATATACAATATATCACACATGTGATAAAGAAAATGCCAACCCAATGTTAGGCATTACCTATTGCTTGCCCATGTAATAAAGAAACAGAAAACCCTTACAAGAATGTTCATTGTCTCATGCATAAGTTACTCACGTTAACATGTTGTAAGAAATTATAGTTTCCTGCCTGCGATACCACTACAAATGTGGCTTCCTGAATGGTAATCCCATTATGGTAACAAGAACGGTCTACATTCACTCAGATACCTGAGGTGTGAAAACACCAATCAATTATAGTATGGGTTGTGAAAGTGATCAAGTGAGAACCAACACAGGCAATGTTTTAAGTGAATGTAATTACCATGCAGCGTGACAAAAGGTCTCCAGACCTGTTTGAATGATCAAACTAGTTTATTTACATCATTACATTACATTACACTTAGCTGACGCTCTTATCCAGAGCGACTTACAGATATTTACAGAGTTTTTAGTTACCATCGGTGGAGCATTGTGGAGTTAGATGCCTTGCTCAAGGGCATCTCAACCATGGGTAGGGTGGGATTCGAACCGGCAACCTTCCGATTGCAAGACCAACTCCCTAACCACTAGGCCACAGCTGCCCCACATCAAGGACATCAAGGCCCCACATCAAGGACATAGGAGGAGTCTTAACAGCATATGGCTAGAGTTTGAGATTCTTGTTGTGCAGAGTTACACTGCTGAATCCGGATGTATGTATGTATGTTCCCATGCTTCGTCACTGCTCATTACTGGAATAAAATATGATTGCTGCATCAACCAAGAGACACACAAACCCTTTTTTTCTTACAATGTCTCATATACAAAAGCGTAACACTCATGTGTGATACAAATAATAAGTATGTTTGCCGTTATAGAAGTGTAGGCATGCTAAAGATATTATGCGGTTTACTGTCAGATATTTGCTAGTTTAAAGTAGAATGTGGCCTACAAACTTTATACAATTGAACAAATCTGTTCAATGTCTTTTTCATGTGGACAGTACATGTACGGTGTGTGCTGCGGTGTGTGAAAACGAGTTGAGCACATCTGATCTCTTTCCTTCTGTTGCTGGATTTCTCACTTGTTCCCTGGTTCCCCCACTGGCTTAACCTTCCTCCTGTGTTAGCTTTCTACTACCATCTCTTATGTTAACGGGTCGGTTTTGACCCGTGTCCTAAATCAGTGCTAAAATACACTAAAAGTAATTATCTATCATCAAATTTGTTTCTTATCTCTAGGTTACCTTGTTAGGCTTCCTTTTCCATGAAAATTATGGTTTTAATGTCTTTGGGGGGATCCTCAGCTCCTTTTTTTAGTATTCCCCTTCAATTTCAATACAAAGAAAATGGTAAAATGAACCTGAAAAGAATAATATAACTAAATAAAAGTTTTTTTCTGTTACCTGACTGGTACTGAGTGGTGTTAGAACACATCTCTAAAATAAATTAGTTTTGTTCATTTTTTATTTTCATGTTTTTAACTGTTGTAACATCTATGGTGTTAAGGGTCGATTTCGACCCTTATGTATTTACATTGAAAAAGAGGCACCCCTGTGTGTGAACTGATGCTGGTTTGAAGGCACCTGCCTAAATCTTTGGACAGTACTGTATCTTTTTGGCCATCCACATGTTTAATGTTAAAACACCCATAAGCCTGAAAGGACTTAAGGCATAAGATGGACACAAGTTGTTTTTTGACAAGTTTTAGGCAGGTGCACACAAAGTGTACACACACAGGGATGTCAGGGATTTTGCAGGATTATAGTCAGGTGTATGATCAACCAATTACACCAAATTGGTTGTATATGTCAGGAAGCATACATCCACAGAAGATCTGTGGTAGTTCTTCAAGATGTTTGGCGCAAGCTACCAGCCAAGTTCCTTCAAAAACTCTATGCAATAGGCCTAGAAGAATTGATACTCTTTTAAAGGCAAAGGGTGGTCACACCAAATATTGATTTGATTTAGGTTTCTCTTTTGTTCAGCCACTGCATTTTGTTAATCGATGAACATAAATGATTAACACTGCCATTTTTGAAGGCATTCCTAGTTGACAGCATTTTTTCACACCTGCCTAAGACTTTTGCACATTACTGTACATCATGAGATTCTGAGCTCCAACAGATCTTACCATCTTTGGACTTGAGGCTCCACCACCTGTGACTTCCTCATCTGATTCATCAGATGTGTTTGTGTCTTCTGGATGACACTCCACATTGTCTTCCTCCTCAGAAACCTGCTCATCTTCATCGCTATGCTGCTCTGTGTCATCTCCCTCATTTTCATTAAAAACATGATCCAGAACTTGCCCTACTGTAAATCTTCTTCTTACATTTGCATCAAACAATTTGAAGATGTGCACTCTGCAAGGCAAAAACAATACTGACTACCTGAAGTCTGGACTTCACTGTCTTTGTTTTATATTTGTGCAGGAATACAGAAAAACAAGACAAAGTGACACTCACCTAAAGGTCAAATGATTGGGAGAGGAGCTGGCTATCACTTTAGCCTGCAGAACATTTTCTTACTTTGGCTATAATTATTGCTTTACAATCTTTTTTTTAATATGTGGGTCAAAAACGACCCGAACACGACAAGTGTTATATTTTTCACTAGACCATTACACAAGAGGAAGGTTAAAGGAGAACTTCGGTGTAAAATGAAAATTGGCATGTTAAAACATCATACCGAGTTGGTATGTTTACTGAGGAGCAAAATTGATTTAGCCTGTTGCATTCAGAGTTTAGCTATTTTTAATCGTTTGTCCCAGAAGGCTAACAATGGAAGTGGTAGGTGCCCTCAGACGAAGCATGACGACTACGCTATTTTTAAACCATTAAAACAGCTCGAAGAAACTCCACACTCCGTCGGTAGTACAACACAGGTCCTGACATTAAAAACGAGGCACTGAGAACTTTGTAAGTGTACACAACATTTATTAATAAAATAGTTTTGACAGGCAGTACCTTGCTGTAGTTTCTCGTCGCCGCCATGATGAAAGTCCAAACAAGTCGATTGTACTACCTCTTCTCCTATTCTTCCTGCTGGTTCGTGTTCCTCAATCAACTTGTCCGGACTTTCATCATGGCGGCGACGAGAAACATAAAAGATAAATGTTTTGCAGTTTGGCATACTCGAGATATCTGTTTAAAGGCAACTAGCTCTGGTGTCCTTCTCAGATAGTCTTTGATGGCATATGGACCATTTGGAAGACAGATCAAATTAAAAACCATGAATATAACCCCATATTGCTCTGTCACTCTGAACCCACCAAAAACAACATGGATGAAAAGCTTTCACAGCAGTGCATAGCCAGGCAACACAAGCTGTCATGCTAGCAAGCATCTATTTGTACCAGCTATGCTGTTGTTGGTTTAGGCATGCATTCCAGTTACTATATAGTTCATTTTAGACAAACTCACAATGGTTGTTTTAGTGACTCTCTGAGAAAATACAGTTATGGGCCATATGTCTGTGAAGATTCTCATTCATCCAGGTCATGGTAGTGAAGAGAGCTCAGTTGTATGCAACTGGACTTCTTTTGGAGCTTGAAGATGTGATGGGGAACCAGGAGTTATATCTCTGGACCACTGGAGGTGGAGCTCATTGAGATGAATGTTTTAAAGCAACACTAAGTATTGTTCTCATAAGTACTAACACTAAGTATTTTTTTCATAGTGCATAGAGGGGGGCAAAAGCAAATTCAGAAGTGTCTTTCACCCTTTTACAAGTTCATGAACCACTGACACAATTTTGACAACATCATTTTAAGGTTGGAAAACTACTTAGTGTTGCTTTAACCCTTTTATTTTCCTAAGGAAACTCAGTTCCTTTTACTTCTGCATTCTAGCTCTGTTATAATTGACTGAAATATATCAGTACGGCTTCACAATTTGCACAGTGTTACAGTGCAGCTATTTGCATAGAGTTGAATAGGTGTTTGCATAGTCAGCTGATTTATTCTCCCTGGAGAATTCTGAGAAGATCACATGCATTGCAATTATGTAGACAGTATTGAGTTACAGTATAGTATAGAGCTTTCATTGCAGATGATTTAGATTATGATATTTATGACATCAAACCACAAACCATGTGCATAGGCTATTTACAAACTCTCAATAGACAGAGGGTGGAGTAGTACAGTGAAAGTGAAACATTATTTGAATTCAAATTACCTCAGCTGTGACCATGTTAAAATTCTGAACATTATTATTACATATTATTCATTTTCTTTAATGTTATGCTATTTTGTATGCTCTTTTATCATGCAGACTTCAGGTACAATCATCAGGTTGAGTCTTTAACTAAGCATCGACTGATCTTGGTGGCCCACTGTTCTCACAAATAAGAATGCAGCAGGTAGAACTTCACATGTTTTATATAGAGCAGAAGACTGTGTCAATAGTGAGGTCACCAACACACTAATACCCCAAAGGGGGCCCACCAGACATTTTGGGGCCCAAGAAAGACAATTTGGGGCTTCATTATTATTAAAAAAATAATAATTGTGATGCTGCCCCTGTCAATGTTGGACCCTTACAAACTACAATGTGGCGCAGACAATGTGTGTGGTGGCGCAGGTGGTAGGGGTGCCGTTTGGCAATCGGGAGGTTGCAGGTTTGAGCCCCGCTCTGCCTAACCCCATCGAAGTGTCCTTGAGCAAGACACTTAACCCCAAGTTGCTCCCGGTGGCAGGTTGGCACCTTGCGTGGCAGCCTCCGCCACCGGTGTGTGAATGTGTGTGTGAATGAGAGGCATATACTGTAAAGCGCTTTGAGTGCTCGGAGGAGTGGAAAAGCGCTATATAAATGCAGTCCATTTACCATTTACAATGGCCAAGAAACAGAGCAGTAAAGGATAGTACAATCATTTCAAATGTGTAGATAGATTAACTTCTCTATTAAATTTTAGATTAACGACATCATGCAACTGTAACACTCATACTGTAGTTCTATCGAATAACCAGTAGATGGTGCAAGGTCATGTTCTTTTTTTTCCCCTAAACTTTACATTACATTACATTACATTACGTTACACTTGGCAGATCCAAAGCGACTTACAATAGAGGACATAATCACAGCGTACAAGACTTGCAGATACAAAGTGCACAGGAGATGTACAGAGCAGTAAGTGCAAATGCCAACTGGGGTAAGTTATTTATTTATTTTTTAGTTTTAGTGCATTAGTGAAGGTCAAGCACACACACAACATGCCTTAGAGTCAATCCCGAGTCTGGGCCAGCTCAGGCATTAGTGCAGTAAGTAGTCGTGGAAGAGGCGAGTCTTTACATGCTTCTTGAAGGTTGAGAGATAAAGAACTTCCTGCTTTCTCATACCAACATTACCAACCTCTCTGTGACTCTGTCTCTCTGTCTCTCTGTCTCTGTTTCTCTCTCTCTCTCTCTCTCTCTCTCTCTCTCTCTCTCTCTCTCTCTCTCTCTCTCTCTCTCTCTCTCTCTCTCTCTCTGTGAGTGTGTGGGGGCATTTTCTGATGTAGTGTGCAATACTCCCTCTAACACTTTAAGGTACTGTTTATCTGACTGTCATAGCAAGTAACACAAAGATAAAATCTGCATTCCTATGACTTCCAATGGTATGCATGGTATTACCAAGAATTATTTGTGGCCTGCAATGTTTTAAATATTATCCTCAGTACTTCTGGGTTTTGTAATGTTTTATTGCTTTGGCAATAAAACATGGTGTGTTCACAAAAAACTAGGAAGTGGGAAAGATCAGACCACCAAGCTGGGAGAGAATAGCCTACACCTGAATGGCTGTCAAACTAAGAACAGTCCACCCAAAAGTGGGAGGCTTTTTGGGGTCTGAATAGAATTTTGCCATCACTCCATACAGAAATAAATATGGCAGTGTTTGAAGTGTTCTTGTTTTGCCATCAAATATGTGACTTCACTGTAAAATTAGGTCCTTATTAGTGTGGGTGGACAAGCTATGGTCTATGTACTTATAGCTAATGTTCAGCACAAGCTATAAGTATATAACTGACAGTGTACCTTAAAGTTACCAAGTGAACATTTTCATAATGTCATAGTCATAATGTCATATTTCTGAAATAGAAAGATGGGTTGTATAACTTCATTTGTTCTGTATCCAAAACATCTTGATTATACTGTAGTACAAACCTGTTGTTTTTTTGTTTTTTTTTATCTAGC
Source organism: Coilia nasus (assembly GCA_027475355.1). Taxonomy (NCBI): domain Eukaryota; kingdom Metazoa; phylum Chordata; class Actinopteri; order Clupeiformes; family Engraulidae; genus Coilia; species Coilia nasus. The sequence goes on from CM050217.1 coordinate 22,883,440, forward strand.
GAGCTTGTTGTCATGCAAGACTGAAGGCTGATTCTATACTCTGTCTGCTATCACAGACACACAGTCCACAGATGAGTGCTAAATATGTGCATGTCTGTGAAGTGCAGAAGTTAAAGGTGACTGTATAGGTCTGTGGTGAGATGCACATGATTTTTGTCGAGTCCTTATGTCCTGTGTCATCATATGTCTGATTAGACATATCCTCTATTCTTCCCTCCTGCCTCTCTCTCTGTCTCCCTCTCTCTCTCTCTCTTTTTTTTCTCTCTCCTCATGCTAGCAGACTGCTTTTGTGTGCCTCGCGTTACCACGGAAACAAGGAACACAATCACCTACCCACATCACTGCAAATTCTTCCTTTTTTGATATTGTATTCTCAAAAATCACACGGACAGATTGCAAAAAGGTCCCATGAAGAGATTGCACACATGGAAAGGAGCTATTTTCCATCTGTCTTTAATCAGTGACGGCCTATGAAGGGTTCTGCGATCACCTGTAACATCCAGATCAAAGGAGAGGTCAGTGTGTGTAAGTGTTCTATATCCACAGACAGCTCACTAAAGTCCCTAAAGGGACTGTGAATGAGCTCACTGGACGTACATATCCTGCTAAGAGGAGTCGAAGGAAAATCTTGAAATGGTAAAAGGATTCCAGGGAAGCTCTCCACAGTCTTAATAAAAACAAATCTCTTGGGCTGTTCAAAGGGCTTCACCTTTTTTAGTAATACAAAAGAAAGGACTGTAGCTCCCTACCGTATATTCTCTTCTCCTTTCGTCTCTCTCTCTCTTTCTAACAATGTCAATGTCTCAAGAATGAAGATATGCGCCTGGATTCATGGAGTCTTATTATAAATTGACATTGCAAGATTTGAGAAGCTTTGAATTGGTAAATTCAAGTTGGTTCAAGTTTCCAAGGGTCATAAAGACCCAGCTGTGTGAAAATCAGTTCAGACTCAATCTCAGCCCCTTCCTCATTTTCTCACTCTGTCTATCTCTCTCTCTCTCTCTCTTTCTATTAACCTACCTCCTGCTGGCCTTCTCTTTTCCCCCCTCTTCCTTTCAGTCTCCCTCTATTTCTCTCTATTTCTCTCTCTCTTTCTCTGTCTCTCCCCCATCCTCTTTCTACCCCTCGTGCTGTGCACTGCTAAAACAGTGGGGGTGACCTTTACACACCCGCCTGACGCCTGACGCCTGACGCCTCTGCTCCGGCCCATGCTGACCTGTGCTCACACCATAGGGCCCCTCCAGCTATAGAACAACAATACAGACGGGAAGGGCGCCGCACACCACAGCTGAATGGCACAAGCAACATGGAGGACGGGTGCAGAGAGAGAGAGAGAAAGCGACAGAGAGAGAGAGAGTGTGTGTGTGTGAGAGAGAGAGAGAAAGAGAGAGAGAGAGAGCGACAGAGAGAGAGTGAGTGTGTGTGTGTGTGTGTGAGAGAGAGAGAGAGAGAGAGAGAGTGAGTGTGTGTGTAAGAGAGAGAAAGAGAGAGAGAGCGACAGAGAGAGAGAGTGAGTGAGTGTGTGTGTGTGTGTGTGAGAGAGAGAGAAAGAGAGAGAGAGCAACAGAGAGAGAGTGAGTGTGTGTGTGTGAGAGAGAGAGAGAGAGAGAGAGACTGTGAATGTTATCACACCTTGGTAGCGTGGTGTAGTTCAGGCATGTTGTTCCAGAGGTTTTAAAGCACACATCATTTGTGTTGCTTCACTCAGAGGCGGTTGAACTATAAATGCTTTATGTGGTACTTTGAAGTACACATAAAATGACCGCCTGGGCATTTCCAGTGGATATATTTAATAAAGGACAAATAAACAGAAGCGCAGTCACCACATTTTACTGTGGATTTCCTCAAAAGGCAGTTTAAGGAGGCACTTAGGTTTTAGTGTTTAAAAAGAAAACAAGACGCATCCTTCCTCTGCAGGGTGGGCAAGTTAAACAGAGGGAAAATGGCGGTCCAATGTGTCTCGTGTGTAATAACTTGCCAAGTAGAGTGTTGTTGTCTGTGTATGTATGCATGTTAGTTGTGTGTGTGTTTGTGTGTGTGTGCGCGCAGGCGTGTGTGTGTGTGCGTTTGCGTCTGCGTGTGCGTGTGCGTGTGCACGCTCTTAAGGTATGAAGGCCTACTTGAGTTATCCATGCAGTAGCTTTTATTCAAACAACTTACAAGGCAACACACCAAGTGATGGTGGGTTCAAGAGATGGTATTCACAGTAATAAACCAAAAAGTTGTGTGTGTGTGTGTCTCTCTGTCTCTCTGTCTCTCTCTCTCTCGCTCTCTCTCTGTGTGTGTGCGTATGTGTGTGTTTGTGTGTGTGTCTGTCCATGTGTCCGTGTGTGTGTGTCTGTGTCTGTGTGTGTGTTTGTATGTGTGTATGTCCGTGTGTGTGTGTGTGTGTCTGTGTCCATGTGTGTGTTTGTGTGTGTCCGTGTGTGTGTGTGTGTTTGTGTGTGTGTCCATGTGTCCGTGTGTGTGTGTGTGTGTGTGTGTGTGTGTCCGTGTGTGTGTGTTGGTGTGTGTGTCTGTGTGTGTGTTTGTGCGTGTGTTCGACTGTCACACCCCTGGCAGTGTGGGCCCCTGGGCATCCTCTGGGCACAATCTTATCAGGAGCAGACGACACCAAACAGCAGCAGACCTCAGCCTGACTGAATCCACCCACACCACCAGAGAATACAGCAGCTGAATTGGACACAGTGCTGTAGGTAGCCTACAGGTAGGGCACTGCCAATGATGTCTCTCTTTCTGTCTATCATCTCTCTCTTTCTCTCTCTCAGTATCTGTCTCTCTTTTCATCCTTGCTCTGATTATCTGTGCCTGTAACTCTCTCTCTCTCTCTCTCTCTCTCTCTCTCTCTCTCTCTCTCTCTATCTATCTCCCGTCTCCCAGTCCCCCCTCTTACTCTGTTTCTCTTTCTCACTCACTCACCTATTGACTTATTCTCTCTCTCTCTCCCTCTCTCTCTCCCTCTCTCTCTCTCCCTCTCTCTCCCTCCCTCCCTTTCTCTCACTCTGTCTCCTCTCTCTGTGCAGTAACTTAAATTGGCAGGGGAGGATCTAAAACTAGCCTTCACAACACAAATATGAGTCCCAGACACAAGGTCCTTGGGTTGAGTGATGATAATTACTATGTGGAAATACAACTGGAGGCTGAGGTATCATGGGGCATTAGATGTATTTGTGGGTCTAAAACAAAGACTTACATACTACACCTGTTTACATGTAAACACGTAATTGACATTTACAAAATGTATGTATGTATGTATGTATGTGTGTGTGTGTGTGTGTGTGTGTGTGTCTGTCTGTCTGTCTGTCTGTCTGTCTGTCTGTCTGTCTGTCTGTCTGTCTGTCTGTCTGTCTGTCTGTCTGTCTGTCTGTCTGTCTGTCTGTCTGTCTGTCTATCTATCTATCTATCTATCTATCTATCTATCTATCTATCTATCTATCTATCTATCTATCTATCTATCTATCTATCTATCTATCTATCTATCTATCTATCTATCTATCTATCTATCTATCTATCTATCTAGGGGTCTGTCTGTCTGATGAATGCTGTAATATGGTGCCATTCAACATGTGTCTCTGTTGTAAAGTCAGCCCTCTGCTTGTTTCAACAAACACCCTGGCAAGAAGGTCAAGCCAGTGCCATTAACAGCTGCACTGCCATTCATTATTTGGTCATTATCTGCCAGCAGGCACAGAGAGAGCTCTGTGTTTATATGGCGCATGGACATTGGCTAAACACCCATGCACAGAGATGCTTTCATCCAGCTGCACAAAGACCAAGAGAACACTCAACTTCAAGTCTTGTTTAGACACTCACACAATTACACATACTCTCATGGAGAGATCTGGGGGGTGGGGGGTGGGATGCATACTCTTGGATGCTCAAGAAAGGCTCTATCTTCCTGTATATGTATGTATGCACATATGTCTGTCTGTCTATCTATATTCTCTCTCTTTGACATACACACGCACACACACACATTTGATTTGTACAGCATTTTATTTGTTTTATTTCATTATTACTGAAGTTGAACAGTCTTAAAAACCAATTGTGTATGTTACACACTGGCCACACGTAAGACAAGCATATAGGGAAACAACAAACAAGTGAATTAAGTGGACACATAAATGCAGCACCACACAGTGCTGCATATATACATTTACTGTAGATTATACACCTGCAGGATTCGATTCAACTTTTGATTCGATTAAAACAAGTCATACAGTCAGTTTAGTCCTCTTCCAGCTTATGGAATGAATAAGCAGCAAGTTTTAACTACATACATAGTCTCACTAAGAACCTGTCATAAACCAATCCAGACTGTCGCAGTTTGGCTGTAACGAAGGGAACTGACCTAAATCTCTCACATGTGGCTGGCCAGACTAATTCATTCCTCTGTGATCACTATCTGGGCACTACAGGTAGGGTTGTGGCAGAAGAGCTTACAAAGGTCTTATACCTTGTTACATATATATTTTTTAATTGCTTTGACACATTTCATTAAACCATTTTCAAAATAGTGGTGCTTTTCATGAAATAATTGCATGTGCAGCAACACAAAATGTATCACCTACCAGGGTCCCCAACTCACTCACTCTCGACTTCTCAGGGTATGTCTAAAAGTAAACAAATCATATCACAATAAATAATTCATAGTGGACTGCTTCTTCCTTTGTGACTGCATCGCCTACATCGCCTGTGGCTTTAGGGCTTATTCTGGGCATGTCCTCTGCCCATGACTAGAGTGAACAAAAGCCACATTACCGTATTATCAGTGAACTAGGCTATAACAAGTTTGCTCAAGGAACTAGCACAATGAATAACAAAGTTGTCATCATGTTGGACCATATTGCCATGTCAGGACCTACACAGTGTAATCCTCTCCCAAAAAGGTGGATGTTTTTCTGTTTGTTTGCTTGTTTTAATTTGTTTGTGTTTGTGTGTGTGTCACACCACTGTTTTTACATATAAAATTATTCCATAGAGATCACAACAGGGATATATAAAACGTATAAATGTACCAACATATTAGCATGTTGCAAAAAAATAAACTGTTATGGGCTGCACATATGACTACATTATCCATTTAAATCTCTTTTAAGAAATGTGCTAAAGCAACTGAAAAACTACATACTAAATAATCTTTGCCCCAAAGTGGGAAAATAGTTTTGAAATGTTAGGTGTATTCAGGCATGTGTTTCTGTCTAGAGTAAACTTAACTGGGCCGAGTCTGACTAAGAGGTTCAAGGAATGACAGGTGAACCACTGTTTCAAGACAGTGAGTGTAATTGACACTGAGGAAGACCCCGACCCAGACTTAGACTTAGACTGAGTCTGTTCTGTGGTCAGCTGCTCTCCAGAACAATGTTGCGTGCTCTCCCAAGAGTCTCTGCAGCTTTAGTACAACACAAGCCTGAAGCAAGTACACAAACGAGAATAACACCTATAGGTGGCATACAGACACATCACACATATGTTTACATGTATTTGACTCACGTATATGACAAAGTACAACACATATAAATACAATACACTGACGCAAGGTACACAACAAGTATACAAATTTAAGAACAATCTGAAATAACAGTTGACTATCATGAATAAATATTAAAAATGGCGAAACTGACACTGAGTACAAGTTAAAATGCTACATTTAAACATTTCATAAACTGACTTCATATTTCAAAGTGAGACAGAACTGTTTAAAGTGCACAGACTACAAAACACAGCTCTGAACCTGTTGATGTATCTCCTAGTAAAGGTCATAGAAAGTCACCTTTCTTTGCTGGCCCACAGAGCTCTTCTCATAGAACCCCATGTTACATTCTAGAATATTTCTGTGCTTTGCTTTTAAAGGGCTATACAAAGGATGGAAGTGGTAGACAGTGACTGCGTTTACATGCACTTAAGTATCCCAAATACGAGGCTTATCCCGGTTTTGATCAAATCCAGGATAAGTTGTTTATATGAACGCAAAGTAATTGGGTTATTAATATTCTGGTTTACATGAAAAACACTAGTATCCCGATTTCTTGTTACACTGTCAGAACCTTCAGTATTCAAGATAAGGTGTTTACATGGCACAGCATCCCAGTGTCTTTGGAGCGCTCCACCTATTTCTTAGAAACCGGGATAAGGGCTTATTCAGGATGCTGAATTCGGGAAAAAGTGTTTACATGCACAAACGCAAAGCCAGGATACTTAATATCCTAATCATATTTGGGATACTTAAGTGCATGTAAACGTAGTCAGCATGAAATATCATTTTGAGGTGTACTGGCTGGCACTGGTTGCCAAACGAAGCAGCAACAATTGCTGTTAGAGTGATTTTTTAACTTAACGTAGTCTAACAAGCTCTAACAGACTTGTGATGGTCTAAACGAGGTCCAATGCACCAAAGATTATGTGCATTGCCATTGATGAAACAGTCTTAGTTATTCCTCTAGCCATACCACCGGGAAGTTAGCAAAGACATTAACACATATATACTGTACGAGCACACACGCACACACACACACACACACAAACACACGCACACACATAATAACGCACACACAAATAAGTATTACTCTCTCAGCCCACCTAAACAGAACTGTCTCAAATGTCAATTAGCAGACATTAATAAAATACAGAATAAAATACTATAATAACTACATGGCACCTGACATACTGCACATTAAATGAGAGAGGCAGGGAGGGTGGTTAGGACAAGAATACAAAAACAAACCTCTTATTATTCTCAAAAGCTGGCCATGAATGCTAATCATCTTTTGCAATCAATTAAAACTGCACAAACAAGACAAACTAAATTCTTCACCATCAAGATTGCTTTGCTGTGTAAAAAAAAAAAAAAAAAAAAACATTCATCGACTTGTCAACAACAGTTAATTTGTTTCTGTGCAGTGTGTTGCCTTATAAATAAGTGTGACTTGCCTGAAACCATGTTTGGCTGTCTATGCCTGTGTCTACTCTATGGCCACCGCCTGTCTCATTTCTGTTGCCTATTACCTATTACACAATGAGCAAGGCTCCACCAGCTGTTATCAAGTCTCCATTTCCTCCAGCACAAGGCTGATGCTGTAGTTGTAATATTGAGATCATTTATCTCTTGTCTCTCACTAAGATTAATTTGAACAGAAGGGGATGCTAATATTGGCCTTGGGTTAAGCGGAAAATGCTGAGGTGTACCTCACAGGCCTTATTTACCCAAACCAAGTTGCCCAGCCTTTCTTCTTCAATAATTGTATGTTACGATAAAATCAAACAGGATCGAATTTCACAAAATTATCCCATGATTCACCTCACGTCTGAGTAATTGGTCGTATTTGCACTAATCTTGATAGTTACGGTACGTTTTACGGTACTAAAGTGTGCGTTTTCCGACCTTGATGTAACAAGCTGTTTGATTTATTATTTATGTATAGAGGCCATGCTATCTGTTATTTCTTCTTTAGTTTATTTGTAAATTCTTCCAGCTTTTAATATTTTAAGCACAACTGAAAATTTAGGTTAACAAGACAAATTGCTCATTTCTGAGGTACTCTTTGGTTTCATAAAAAATAAAATCTTGTCATGGTCATTTTTTGTTGATTAGCCAAGAACTAAAAAACAGCCAATTAAGTTTACATTTCCATGCCACTCCTTCATTTCACCCCAGAGTCAGGAAGAATGAGCATCATACCTATAAATAGACAATTAGACCAAAATAACATTACAAAGCCAATAGAACAAGATGGTGACAGTCAAACAAAACGAGAAAATCCTTTGTGGCACTGGACTTGTTGTCTTCTAAGATTGCTTTGTTCGTTATCACCACACAAATGCAAAGGAAAGAAAAAAGACAGAAAGGGGCAAAAAAAAACAGCCTGGAGCGAATACAACAGCGCAATGTTTTGTATCATTATTCATGACTACACGACACAAGTGGTGCGTGGGTATTCACAAGTGAACATTTTGGAAAGGGGGGGAAAAATGCAAAAGTCTTGACTTAGCAGTTTTGCGGCCGTCACGTGACACGGCATCGGCTGTGTAGTCTGTTGAGCGGGTTTCATTGCTTTTGTTGAGAGATTAACAGAGCACACACACACACACACACACATGCTCTCACACACACAGACACACATGCTCACACACACACACACACGCACATACACACACACACATGCTCACACAGTGTGAGGGAAGCTAGGGCCGGTTGGCTGCTGTCAGAGAGAGGGTCTCAGTTACGCTGCGGTGGACAACATGACCATCGCCGTTTAACCCCACCAACCCAGCCTACCAAAAAAAAAAAAAAAAAAAACTACGGAGACGCCATTAAACAGGGGGCAACTCTTCATCCCAAGAAGCCATCAGAAAGGCCAAACGGAGGCCATGTGGTTAAGTGTGAAGCGTGTCGTCTGATCTCTGCCACGCAGCCGGTTTTGGGAACTTTGTTTTTTCAGCGGGACCACGGCCGGCCACTGCTCCGCCGCGCGAGAAGACTGAGGGGGGAAGAGAACACCGTTCCGGAAGACTCTTCAAGCCCCCCCTCAAATGACCCCCCACCTCAATCCCAGGGGCACCATCCACCAACACAGTAAGTCACTGATGCCAGTGTGTGTGTTTCCAGTTCAACTCTCCCCTCCCCGGGCACAGAGGTGCCACACACAGTGACCGCCATCGCTTGAAACGCCAGTGCAAATTATGTTAGCGAGATGTGGAAACAGGTGTTTCATGTCACACATATGTTAGTAACATTTCCCACTGACTGATATGGTATTGTTGTCCGCCACTATTGTTGTGGCAGTGGGGTGACTTCACAGGTGTTACAATGACAGACAAGAAAGCAGTTGTTGAAGGTGTTTGGACAGAGAGAAGTTCTTGATTGGGGGGGAAGGGGGGGCATGGTACTCTCTTCTTTCTCTGTCTTTTTCGTGTTTTACCTCTCTCGTTCCCGCATGTTGTCCACAAGGCTGCTGTCCATGTGTTGGAAGGTGTGTGTGTTTTGCTTGTGGGGGAGGCAGTGGGGAGCAAGCTCACCTTTCGCAGTAATGCAGGGTAAAACTAGGCGAACCCTTCACATCCTCGGCAATGCCCCAAGCCTCTAGCTCTTCCTCCTCCTCTTCCTCTTCCTCTTCCTCCACTTCCACCTCCACCTCCTCCTCCTCCTCTTCCTCGTAGACACTGGGCTCCTCGATGGAGGCCTCCATGCGGTAGCAGTAGGGCTGGCCCTCGGTGTACTCGTAGATGGTCGGCAGGCTGCTCTTCAGGCTGCAGCGCCGTCGCAGGGCCACCAGCAGTGGCTGCGGCATGGTGAAGATGTCCACGTTGTTGCCCAGGTCGATCCACGCCAAGCAGGAGAAGCTCTTGGGGTCCTTGAGGACTTCTGTGAGATCCTTGACCACCGCCACCGTGAGGCGGTTGCCGTTGAGCGCCAGCGTGTTGAGCTTGGGCAGCACGGCCAAGGAGGGCAGCAGCAGACGCAGGCCCTCGTCCCGTAGCTCGCAGAAGCTCAGGTCCACACCGGCCACAGCGCTCCCGCTGGTCTGGAGGTGGTATGCCACGTGCCGAACGTCGCGGGTAGAGAGAGGGATTCCGGAAAGGTCCACCGAATCAGAGGACAGCTTCTTCTGAAGGGTGTTTTTCAAGCTGTTTGTAGAAAAGAGGCAGATAAGAAAGCGCATGTAAAGAGCCAGAGCAAGATGACAAAAATGGAATATAGAAGCTAGACAGCTAACAGTTCTTGAAGTACTCTAACAAAGTCTACTTAGTGTCAAGATTACATATTGCACATTAGGTTCCAAGCTACTGTCATGTTGACACATGATAGAAAAATGAAAAGTGCTCCTTTCCAACCAAAGCCAGATGGTCACATAAACATGTTTCTTTCTTTTTTCAGGGGACTGATACCACCAGGGCTGATTTTAAAGTAATAGTTGAATTGGCTGTAGTGTAACCATAGAGAAATTCAATGGAGTTTTGAAAGGGCAGCTGGCTGAGCTTTATTAGTGTGGAGCCAGAGAACAGAAGGTCAATAGAAATTTACAGACAGAAGGTGGTGAGAGAACAAGAAAGGGAGAGAGAGAGAGATAGGTAGGAAGAAGAGAGAACAGGAATACAAAACTTTACATGAAGTGAAAACAACAAAATGACTACAATAGTGGAGAGAGGGAGGCAGAAAGGTATAGGTGAAATGTTAATATGACAGATGTAATGGTGGAATGTTAATATTAGAGAGAGAGCAAGACAAAAATAGCAAGAGCAAAGTGAAAGAAAAGGGGCAGCAAGATGAGAGAGAGAGAATAGAGAGAGAGAGAGAGAGAGAGAGAGAGAGACATAACTGTCTTAATTAAAACTAGGAGAAAGGCAGAAAAAGTATAAGTACAATATATAGCGAAAGAGATCTGAAGAGAAACAAGTAGAACCAGAGGAAGACTGGGAGAGTGGGCAAGGTTGTTTTGGGGGTCATGGTATCAGGGTGGGATTTCTGTCACATTGTCCACCCTGCGCCGTTGCCTGGGAATGGGTCCTCGTGTGTGGCTTTGTGTTTTCAGTGTGTGCCGAGGGGACTGAGGGCCAGGGGAAAGGAGGGGGGGCCCAGCGGAAGACTCGCATAGGGGACCCAGCGTGTGGGATTAAGGCATGTGTCAACAACATAGCACAGAACATCCACAGAGATGAGAGAGCACATAACTGCCAAAACATCACACACACACACACACACACACACACACACACACACACTTTACAGGTGTTAATAATTAAGAAGTAAAATCTGTATACTTTCATACAATGCCATTGTTTTTCTCACCAAATGTCAGAAAATATGCAGTGACATTGATAGTATATTGCATGCACTATATATATTATGTAAAGGTTTTGCTACACATCTGGGGTGTGATTTGACTGTAAATGCAGCCAACAGAAAAGCTATACAATCTCACTCCCACTCACTTTTATGAAACCATTCGACTCCAACTTTACAACAATTTAATAAAAGAAAGTCGCCATTGTAAATTCATCCTCTTCCTCTAGACCTCGTTGAAATGCGTTTAAACGGGGCTTTGGCCAACAATGCCCACAGCCCGTCCACTCTGCGTTTATTTCTTTCATGTCAACGCAACTTTGTAATGTGAAGCTGTCTGCCTTTTGTGTGGCCGCAATGGTAATCGTGCACACAATTGCCGTAATCCCGAATACAACAGCGGACCCCCATCCCCTCCCCTCTGCCTCCAGTGCAGTGTGGCTCCGTGTTTGGACAGCCCTTTTGTTTTGTGTGCTCCTAGCCTGGGGCAGATGTGCCACTGACTCCTGGCTTTGTGCGGCGGCCATTAGAGGGAACAGCGGCAGTGGCAGTGGTAGTGGTAGTGGCGGGGGCAGTGGTAGTGGCAGTGGTAGTGGCAGTGGTAGTGGCAGTGGCAGTGGTAGTGGTGGGGGCAGTGGTAGTGGTAGTGGTAGTGGCAGTGGTAGGGGCAGTGGTGGGGGCAGTGGTGGGGGCAGTGGTAGTGGCGGGGGCAGTGGTAGTGGTAGTGGCCGTGGTAGTGGCAGTGGTGGGGGCATTGTTGGGGCAGTGGTAGTGGCAGTGG
>CM050217.1:22897500-22900000 GCA_027475355.1 Coilia nasus
GATTATATAAAAAGGGGACTATATGGCAAAGATTTGTAGGCATAATATGACTGCCAGATAGGATGTACTGTACAGGGAGGGCAATTTCCTGTTGCAGGACTTTTAGTGGCTGTTGCAGAGATTTCGGTGGCTGTTGTTACCAATATAAAGTGTTTGATTCAGATTCTTAAGCTCCTTTTGTTGTAATGCGAAAATGCAGGCTGTGTGTAATGTAATTACACATGTGTAGCTACTCTGGCAGCATATTTCAGTTCCCTCGCTCTGGTGAGAAGGTGGGAGACTGCACAGCAAGAGCCAGCACCCTTACCAAACATGTCATTCTATTGGCTATGCCAAGCATTGCTGTTGTCTGCCTGTCCCTGGCCTTGATATAAAGCCACTGCGATATGATGAGCCAAATCAACACTTTCTGGTAATGTCTTTTGCATTACCACTACCTCTGTACACAACAACTTTGACTAAAGGCAGTATCAGCAATTTCAAGCATTTTGTAAACACGTAATACTCTCCTCTGATCTGCTAACTCTTCATTCACTCAAAATGCTTTAAAAAACATTTTGGGGTTCTACTGGAGCCCAGACTATACAACTACACCACTATACTTAGCCCTCTGGAGTTTAAGTCACTCAGGAGGGACTTTTTTAAGTTTGTAAGGTTGTGTTTACAGAATTTACAAAAAACACGAATTTCTTTACATTCACTTTACTTTCACATTATTATTGCTAAGGTCTTTCAGAATATAACCATATCTGTCACTTTTGGATAAATGTTTTTAGTTGTGAAAAATGTAAAAATGGTGAGGCTAACAGATTGCCTCAGAGAGGCCTCAGATCCCAGAGGGTTAGGAACCAGAAACAAACAGCTAAGGTGCAGCCTGCCTTCCAAACATCATGTGAAGTTTCTCAGATATCACTAAAAGTAGGCATAAGCTAACTGTCTTGCACGGTTTAAATATACAAATTTTATTTATCTCAGAAACTTACACATAAACATAAACACAAACAAACGCAACATCGGCTGGCATTGCTGATAGCACCACTAAGTGCTCTGTGTTTGGTGTGCTGTTTGGTATCGATGCAGACTGCACCTACTTTAATATCTAATAACCACACACACAGCACATGTTCTCACTGGGATATGAGTCGTAGGCATCGGGATTGGCTCTCTGTCTGCCCCTCAGTGTGATGAGAGATGGAGGCCTTCTTAGCTTTTAAAAGATTTCCCATTTTTCATTGTCAGGGAAGTGGCAAGGTGCCTGATGAATGTCTGTCCAGCTCAGGGACAATACATCTACCAGCCATAATCAGCTTACAACGCATGAATGGTTCAGCAAGTAAAAAAAACAACCTCAGATTTCATTGTATTTAAAGTGAGAGTGAAAGCAAGGGTAAGACAGACAGACAGACAGACAGACAGAAAGACAGACAGACACACAGGTAGACAGACAGACAGACAGACAGACAGACAGACAGACAGACAGACAGACAGACAGACACAGACAGGCAGACAAACAGACAGACAGTAAAAAGGAGCACTATAAAAGGGGTAAAGTTCAGTTGCTCATGATAAAAATATATTTATGTAAGTAGCTGTAGGGCTTGTTGCATTTCAGTGCTTGGGAAAAGAGATTGGACATGTGCACAAGTGTGTACACACACACACACACACACACACACACACACACACACCCACACACCCACACACATACACACCCACGCATACACACCCATACACACATTGGAGCATCTTCTTCATTTCGCCCTATCCAGTGGAAACATGTTGTGCTGATATCTGCAGGGAGCAGGTGTCCTTTCCTTTTAGCACAAGTCCTGAATTCAATTTATTTTCCAAATATAACACCCAACCCCTCCACTCCCCCTTTTTCCTCCCCTCTCCTCCCCTCTCCTGACACCCCTTTGGTTGTCGAGCAAGGGTTTGCCTGACGCACACACTGACACTGAGGCTCATGTCTCCGAATACGAGGAGAAGGATGATGTTCCCAGCACGCACCTCATCCCTCCACACAAGCCTCCATTCAGAGGCCCCCAGCTCTCTGTCCTTTCACTGGTGACATTTGTGTGATGTTGACACCTGAGGAGCAGTCTCTCTGTGTGTGTGTGTGTGTGTGTGTGTGTGTGTGTGTGTGTGTGTGTGTGTGTGTGTGTGTGTGTGTGTGTGTGTGTGTGTGTGTGCAGCTGTGTGTGTGTGTGCAGCTGTGTGTGTGTGTCAGAGAGAGAGAGAGAGAGAGAGAGAGAGAGAGAGAGAGAGAAAAAGAAGAAAAGAGACAAAAGTCAGATCTGGAGATAGAGAAGCTGTACGAGGCAAGTGAAAATGTCTTCAGTCTTGGGTAGATGGCTGGAAATATGGAAGGAACAGCAAAAGATGAAATGAAATTACGATGGGTGGACAGATAGGGACGCAAAAAAAGATGAAATGGACTTTGATGTTGCTTTAAAGCTCACTTGAAGGACCTGCTGGAGACACTGATAGCAGTGAGTCA
>CM050217.1:22905000-22935000 GCA_027475355.1 Coilia nasus
GAGCTCGCAGCAGATGGAGGCCTTCCATGACAAACAAACAACCCCCGTATAGAGACCAAATCACAGCGCATTATGTGAAATAATAATAATAATAATAATAATAATAATAGCAAACAGATGCCAGAGACAAATTAGAAGCGCCTTTATATTACTTTGTTTGTGTGTGTATGTGTAAATCCATTCATGGTTGTGTTTGTGTCGGTTTGTGCATGCATGTGTGTGTTTGTGTGTGTGTGTGTGTGTGTGTGTGTGTGTGTGTGTGTGTGTGTGTGTGTGTGTGTGTGTGTGCATGTGTGTGTGCGTGCACTGACTGACACCATGTCTGATGACTAATCACAGCCTGTCCTGTCTGTATGAGGGTGTGAGACTGTCACTTTTGGCACATGGAGCCAAGCACCATGGAAAGAAGCCATGTTAGGTAATGTAGTTAGTTTCTTCACGCAGGTTTTTCATTTGAATGTGGAGCACAGGACAGATTACTGCTTTCATGCTATATGGAATGATTTTGGCATATATTGGCATTGTTGGTCTAGAACTCATCCTGTGGAAATGTGAAACTTCTCTCTGTTTCTCTCTCTCTCTCTCCCTCTCTCTCCCTCCATTCTTCCCTCCCTCCCTCTCTCTCCACATCCCTCTGTCTCTCTCATGTCCCTCTCTCATGCACACACACATACACACATGCATGTACAGTACTCACACACACACACACACACACACACACACACACACACACACACACACACACACACACACACACACACACACACAGACACACACATATTTATAGTACATGCTGTTTACAATATTTCGATATATCTCTCAGCTGGATCACTGCATATTAATTAGCCCCAGTGATTACATTCAGGTCATCTCAGTGTCGACCCACAGGTGCGGGATGGCTACCCTGCCAGTGCCTCCCTGTGAACCAGATTGCCTCACGCCCCTTACCCACGGCCCATTCAAACCCCTGAACAGAGCACAGCATAATGCCACTGCCTTTATCCTACCGCCGCGTTCCTCCCTGTTAGATTGGCATTTCCACATGAATGCTGCAGTGCGTGATTAAAAAATATCAGCCAAATTGCCCCCTGAGCCCCTTAGACTGTCGGTCTGAGCAGGCGAAGCTGCTGTGGAGCACTTGAACAATGTGAAAATGTGTCGCTTGAATAAAGCTAGACCTCCCTCTATTAACCTTCTTATGAAAGCAGATCATTTGTATTTATTGCACTTCAGCACCTCATAATGAATACTATGATTAAAGTTTTAATTAATAACACATGGTACCATCGGAAGATTACTTTTTACAGAGGAAGGCTGCACTTGTCAGGGCAACATTACTGTTTGCATATTTTTAGGAGGAAAAAAGATATGACCTCTACTGCCTTGTGACTGAAATACAAACAGTCACGACACTGTGTGAATGTGTGTGTGTGTGTGTGTGTGTGTGTGTGTGTGTGTGTGTGTGTGTGTGTGTGTGTGTGTGTGTGTGTGTGTGTGTGTGTGTGCCTGTGTGTGTGTGTGTGTGTGTTTTTGCCGGTCTTTGTTGCAGTGTGTCTAACACGCAGAAAGAAATGGGCAACATACTTATTTTATCTGTCCTGACAGTGTCATTCACTACTATTTTATCATTGCTGCCTCCATATCTAATCTTATTTAATGTGCTGAAACTATGGAGTCATTTTTAAGGCAAATGTGCTGCTCAGTAGGGGCCCCTGGGAACGAAGGCCGCAGGGGTGTCTGAGTGTTCTTATCTCTGCTAAGACATCTGGTCGCATCAGAATATTAGGATTTGTTCTATTTTTTTCTATATATGTCAGACTTTATTTATATTGGTTTATATTTGTCAAACTTGTTTTAATATTGGAGAAATACACCCCATGTCAACATAAAATGTAGTTTTCCAATGCTGACTTCGTTTGTTGTTGATAACAAATATACTGCAGAACCAGACAGGGATGGCATCCCCCCTGAAATAAAAACAGTCAAAATCATCCCCCTTCTAAAATGGTCTCCCACCATGTCTGCTGTCATCAGCACAAAATATCTGCCCCAAACAATAAAATCAAACATCCAACCTGATTTGTTTTTTACAACCCACCTACTGGTTACAACCACTGCGGACCAGTGAGAAAAAGGCTCCTCTCATATTTGCCAAAAAGCATCTCGATGACCCCAAAGACTTTGGGGATAATATTATGTGGACTAATGAGTCAACAAAAGAAAAAAAAAACATGGGCTCTGGTACATCTGTCAAGGCATCACAGCATTCCAAAATACAAACACCAGACCAACTGTCAAACCATGGGGTGACAGTGAGAAGGACCAGGGCTGCTGCTAACTAATGAACCTAAAAGGCCTGCTTTGTAACAGAAAACCCCAAAGCAAAATGTCCGCCCAGGTTCAGTTCAAACAAGCAAGTCCGCTTCGGAATGGCTTAAAAGACATGTTTGGAGTTGCCTAGTCAAAGCCCTACCTGAATCCAACTGAGATGCTTAAAAAAGCCTCACATAAAAGCACATCAAAGCCCTCTCATGTGCCGGAATAGAAAATGCTCAGAATAGTGGGCATGCTATCATTATTTGCAGTTATTGCCACAAAGGGTGTCCCACATAGTTGTTATGTTTAAGAGGGCGATTACTTGTTCACATTGGGTGATACAGGTTTTGATTAACCCTATAATCTCAATAATTAGACTGGTGTTAAAGTTTTTATGTGCACATTTGCCCTTTTCTCACTCTTACATTAGACATATTTGGGTTCTAAACCATTCTAAACATGGCTAGCAAAAAAAAAAAAAAAACACACACACAAAATAAGCACTCTTTACATTATCAGTCTGACAGGCAAATGGCACATATAGTCACATGTTATTTTTTAGAGTGCATTTAGATACTCTGTATTAGTGCGGCATTTTTATTATTATTAAATTAAAGCCTTGGTTACAAGAATAAGGAGTAGGTTTATAAAATATAGTTAAGACATGATTGATCCTGTAGACCACGATCAATACACTGCATTCACCACACCAAGGGTGGAAGAACTTCAGAAAGCTACTTCAGAAGGACCAACCTTTTTTGCTAAACCAGAAGCAATCTACATTCATGTGCACAGTCACCAGATATCTAATG
This sequence comes from Coilia nasus, assembly GCA_027475355.1. Classification (NCBI taxonomy): domain Eukaryota; kingdom Metazoa; phylum Chordata; class Actinopteri; order Clupeiformes; family Engraulidae; genus Coilia; species Coilia nasus. The sequence goes on from CM050217.1 coordinate 22,908,129, forward strand.
CATTGTGTAGGCTGGTAATCCAGACTGCAGCAAAGCTGTAAAAAAAACCCTGGCTACAGCTAGGGCTGTCATGTCTCTTGAGAAATGCTTTCATGCAAGCCTTTTCATGCTCTGACATGGCAACCATTTACAAGAGATTAATTATACATATGGGGTCTGTGCAGGCAGGCCTCGACACAAACAAACAAACAAATGCAAACAAATAGTGACATGAGTATACAGGCACTTACACACAGTAAACCATACATAGGTCCATATTAGGGGGGGAAACCAGTACCTATAAAAACATATGTCGCACAATCACAATTATTCATATACCTACCCTCAACAAACACACACATACACACTCACACCACAAACACATCCACATACAGTACCCTCATGAGTATATGCTCATGGAAAATACACACACACACACACACACACAAACAGCCTCTTTGGCTTTGAAGCTTTTGCATACATCTTGTAACTGGCAAAAGTAAAACTAGGCCATGGTAGAGTGACAACTGATGCACAGACACTGCAGTGGGATTAACAGTGGCACTTGGCTTAATAAGTTCCCTTACTGTGTCAGCTATGTTGAGGCAATGACAGACATCTTTAATCACTGTAGTATACATACATTACCCCTATTACATAGACTGTCTGAAATACTAAACAGTGTGGGGCTTTCAGTGAATATTGTGACTTGCTGGTGCAATGACAACAACAACACAATTCATCAAAACCTGTAACCTATATTTTGTCTGACATGTTTTACCATGAGAATACCCATGATATTAAACAGAGGGAAATGTAATTTTGCCAGCTTTAAATTATTACAGCCATGCCTCTGTGTATTAACATGTCACTGTCAGTAACTTCCTCTAATTAAAAAATCACTCTCTGTGACTTTCAAGACTCCTCCCCAGACAGAGAGATCCAGAAGCATTTGAGGGCAGCAGGGGTTACAGTCTGATGGTTGTGAAAGTGAATATATAAGCATTTTAATGAGTCCATAAATTTAGAACTGCTGGGAAGTCCTTCCATTCTTTGTCATCTTGGCACCTAAGCTCACTTTACAGTGTGAAAATTACCTTAACTATTTAAGCTTGGGAATGGTCACTGTAGGCCTCTCAATGACCATCTCTTGCATGGGAATACTGTTGAAAAAGCATGGCCAATTGATTACAAAGAAAGAGGAAATGAATTTGTAGGCATAATGGAATTTAATTCCAATAATTTCTTGCCCATCACACTCTGCAATATCGAGTACTGACCTTGCATAGGAAAAGGGTGATGTATTTCTATCACAATGGGTTTCTTGTTTCATTTATTTTGTGCATTCTTCTGTATCTGTCTACAGGGCATTGATAGGAAAATGTTTACTGTCTCAATTGTGTGAAACTGGATGCAAAATTTAATTAATAGGTATACAGTAGGTGGGTTTATACGGACAACCTTAATCTTATTGGAATTCAATTGGGCAGAACTTAAATAAAAGACTCATACAAATGCCTTGATTGGAATAAAATTGCCTGATCTTTTTGGGATTTCAGTTTTACTGAAGGGGGTTGTATTCTTTTGTGAATTCAATAAAAAATGTTATATTCCCTTATTCTGTTTGCTGTCCCTAAATTCAGTAATTCACATGCTCATAAGTCAATACAAAGTCTAATATACTGTATGATACGCAACCTATGTCAAAACTATGCTCCTTTTCCATGTTGTTAAATTTCAGTGTATTTTTATTCCACCATTTCTTTTCTTCCATAACTTTAATCCACAACAATCTTGTGTGGGATGGAGGAGGTGGTTGAAATACTGACCAGTACGCTAGCAAAAATCATCTTACAACATAGTTGCTGTTTGCTGTTTTCTGACAAATTCTCAACCACTGGATTTTTAGCAGAACAATACAAAAGCAGTACAGAACAAAATCACAGTCAACAAACTGTGTACGCTATATTCAGCAGCCTCTGCCCAAGAAACAACTGTGTGTAGCTGTCATTGATAACTCTTTGTAAAATCATTTAAAAAGGACAACTGACTTGGATGATCTGATAAATAAATATCTATTCAGTAAAAAACAACACCACGTAAATGTAGCTGATAAAGTGTTTGGGTGATGTAAACAAGAGAATTGCTATCATTGTATGATAGCGCTTAAAAAGGGGGAGAGTGGAAAAGTGAGGAAGTCTTTACAGAAGAAACGCATGAAAGTCTGAACAGCAGGGCGTGCAGAGAGTCTAACTCACGGGGTAAGCTGTGGATAAGCACTGAGCAGACAGTTCTGAGTGTACTTGAAAGGGAATAGGTTGGTGTTGGCAAAAAGGCAGACGGCAAACTTAAATCCTGAAGGGATGGTATTTCGGGAAAGATTAGTTGTTCATATAGGGGTTACTGCAACTGGTTATTGCTTTTAGAAGAAAAAGAAAACCTTTGGAAAGGAGAAAGTGGAGTGTACATAACAGCTGCTTTCAGACATAACCGCTGGAATAAATTAGGAAAGTTAGGTCTGGACTTTCAACCTTGACCTTTTGCACATGGATGGAATTTTTCTAGTAAGAGATGTGATCACACGACAGAAAACAGGCTCTGCAGACTTGGATGCCCATTCTCTATTACGGTTTTTAACCGGTTTTACTGTTGCTGTTCACATATCAGCCCACTAGCAACTTTCGAACCCTTTCACTAGGGTTTTGGAAAGAAAACTCTGACAAAAATCTAAAACAACTTTTCCTGAAGTTTCCTTTCAGACATGCAGCACCTCCAGGGAAAAAATAAAAAAGCGAAAATTTCATGAGTTGAGGCTAAGTCTAAAAGCAGCTCATGTTGGGTAGAACTCTGTTTTTGTGTTATGGCAGCTGGATGAAACAAGTGTCAGGCCTCATTTCCATCAACTTGACCGTGTACAGCACGTAACTGTGTACAATATATGTGTATGTGTGACAGAATACGCTCAGATGGTGCGTGCGGTGGAAATGGTTAACCTGCATTCTAAATGAATAAGGACAGAAAATGGTCACTTGCTGTCTAGGCGCTGTATACGGAGAGTGTTTGGTGGAAATGAGCCCTCAGGTGAGGAACGTGAGTGAGAGAAGGTGGTGGTGGAGGTGAAGGTGGTTGCTCTCACCAGGCCTGTGACTTCCTGCGGGACATGCTCTGGCGGAGCCACTTGGAGTGCGGCGTCAGATGGTAGATGAGCTGCCGGCAGATCTTGTCTGACGACTTCAGGGTGTCCTGAGCATCCTGGAAAAGCGGAAACATAAAAACATGTCATACAAAAGAGATAAATGTTTTGCTGGAAGCACAACGCCTAGGAGAAGAGAACTCTCGGTGTTGGCTTCCACTCTGGTCTGAGTTTTAGCACGAAGCCATTTGCTGGGTGAGGAGCCTGTATTGGTTGTATTAAAAAAAAAACTCCCTCTGCCAATGTAATAAACTCCCTCTTTTGCAATGTAATAAACACTCATGTATTTAACAACACAGAACAACCAAAATATAGATGTGGTCCCAAATCATTATTTCTCTCCATGGCAGACATGACAGATTAGAAGACACAAAATCTGATCTGATAATTCATTCAATTCAAGCCTCGCCTTCAGCATATAATGTGATTTGGGACCAATTTTCCTTTCTTGACATTTTTGTGCCTGAGGGTCATTTTAGACATGCTGACAGCTCTGCGGCATCTCTTGTGTTGCCTTTAGCCATGTCTGCACCTGAAGACATTACTAGTCTCTTTTTAGCCACCTGTACACGTTCACAAAAGCTAATGTAAGCCAAGGGAGAAAAACAACACCCGTCAAAGTACAACAATTGGAAAGAGAATGTTTTTTTTTCCTTCACAGTGGCTGTCACAGATTTTTTGGGGGGCCAATATGCCTTTATTCTTTTTGTTGCAGTTTCCTGACAATTTTGCTGGGGAACATTTGAGGACAAAAAAAAAATCGTAAGACAACACATGGTGTGAGCGTTCTCTCTACTCCGTGAGTTTTAGCTCGAAGCCATCTGTTGGCTGGGGAGCCGGTAGGACCAAAGACTAGCAGACTGAACGTACTTACGGAACCACTCTCCACCACATTCCCTATTCTTTGGGCGTTGAATTATGCATGCCAAAATGAATAATCCACGATGATGCTGATGAGAGAGGGGACCTGAGCGCACACACACAATGAGTCATCAAAATATCCTTTCCTATCCAGAGAACTATGACCTGCCTAATTATCTGAGACCAGCAATCACAGCATCTGAAAAGCAGCATACTGTCTGGATAGGAATTTCATTTGCATGATTCTGTAAATGTGTATAATATACATATCCACACTTGGCAGAACATCTCTGCCTGTCTGACTGTCTTTTCTATCTGACTGACTGTTTATTTATCTGCCTGATTATCTGTCTGACTCTGTGTGTCTGTCCTTTTGTTTTTTTCTGTCTGCCATGTCATGTTCCTGTCTGGCTATCTCCATCCTAGCTACATGCAGAGCATATAAAGAGAGATAGTGCAGTTCAACCCAAACATTATTTTAACATTTCTAACACTGACACAAGCCAAATTAGTCATGTTAGTACAGCTTGAGAAAACTATGAAGATCTGAATGTTGATAATATTCAAAAGACATTTTTTGTTCCTCTGCAGTATTAAAAAATACATTTAGGGCTTATCTCTATGAATCTTTAATGAGTTATAACTGGGCAGATAATCACAGGGGGAAGAGGATCAGAGCAAGCTTAGAGGGGGCAACTCAACATACACACACACACACACACACACACACACACAGTGTATACACTCAGTGACTAACACACAGTTTGCTAGCATGAGGAAATAAAGAGAGAGAGAGAGAGAGAGAGAGAGAGAGAGAGAGGGATGGCCGGATAACACTCTTATTTAATAGGCAAATGAATCTTGTTTGCTCTACTGTCCCCAGGGCTAAAATGTCTTTACATGCACACACACACACACACACACACACACAGACACACACATACACACACACACACACACACACACACACACACACACACACACACACACTATCTCTCTTTCTATCACACACAGAGACAGACCCACACACACACAAATGTGTTACCACAAAAAGCATAACGTGTGGGTGTAAGATGGAGGAAGCATGGTGCATTACCCTGACCAAGAACAGTTTTTCACAACCACATAGACACACACACACACACACACACACACACACACACACACCCACACCCACACCCACACCCACACACACACACACACACACATTAATAGAGATGAACCCAAGACAGGAAGCTAACACACAGAGCCATGCACGCACACAATATATTAACACCATCCACAACTCCATCCACAACTACAACTTGCAGCCATACAATGAACAGTAGAAAACGTGTTTTTGATAACAGGACATATTCACTCTCATACCTTGTTTTACTCTAGTAATCAAGATATACTCATAAATAAGAACACAATCTCAGATTTATTCTTTTTGTTGCACACAATTCTCTCTGGTTTCTCAAACTAACACATACAGAGGCCAATTGACAGGTCACACAAAGAAACATGACAATTAAAAGACAAAAAAAGAAAAAAATAACAAGTGAATAACAAATAATGGTGACATCCTCAGCAAAAAAGACAGCCATACAAATAAGCAGTGCAGCCAGATAGGCCTGACAAACCTAATGATGGATCTGGCATAATGGAAAACGGTCGGAGTGACAGACAGATGCATAACTTGACAGATGATGGACAACAATTGATACACAAACAAAACAGGCCTGAATGAGAAAGACATAGGCAGCATGGAGAGATGGAAAGATGTGTGGGAGTGCGGGAGGGAGAGAAAGAGAAAGGGAGAGAAGAGAGAGAGAGAGAGAGAGAGAGAGAGAGAGAGAGAGAGAGAGAGAGAGAGAGAGAGAGAGAGAGAGAGACAAAAGATGTGAAAGGAGCAGACAGAAAAGAAAAGGGGAGATGGAGGGAGAATGAGAGATGGAGAGAAAAAGAGAAAAGAAGGACAGAGAGCGATGGAACAAAATGAGAGAGACATAGAAAGAAAGAAAGAAAGAAAGAAAGAAAGAAAGAAAGAAAGAAAGAAAGAAAGAAAGAAAGAAAGAAAGAAAGAGAGAAAGAAAGAAAGAGATGTGGAGGGGGAGGTTTGTAGATGATGTAAAAAGCTGCAATGGCATACATGTTGGCCTTACTGTACCTTCTTTGGGCACTGCATGTCCTTGGCCAGGCTGATCAGCAGCTCATGGGAGATGGGATCCACCAGGTTGAGAAAGGCTGCATTCTTATACAAGATATCATTTAGGGATGTGCCCTCTAAACCAAGGTCCTGCCAACACACACACACACACACACACACACACACACAGACAAAGAACATTTACATTTACATTTACCTCATTTACTGTCAACAAGCTAACTCATGTTACGTTTTTCAGTGTACAGCGTGTGGTGTTGGTGTTGTGTGGTGTTGGGCATTGTCAGGTAGGGTATACTGCTGCATCAACCAATCACACTACATATAGTCATTTAGGCACATGACACAGGTATGGCACAAATACTACACATTGTGTAACATTCCTAACCTCAACACTGACATGGTTGTTGCAGCGGAACAGAATTGTGCTCAAGTTACAGGTAGTTTACAGGCAGTTAAATTAAGTACCCTCTATATACAGAGTGAGAGAGACAGAGCACAGTTATTTTGTTGACTTTATATTGAGCCCACAACAAGGATTGCTTCCGATTCAGTGACAAGACGCACCAATACAAGGCTAATAGCAAGTGCTAATGCTAAAATGTTGCCATCCAGTTATATAACCCACAGACAGAGCTGGTGTTCTGTTGGGTGCAATGTAGCACTGTCACAGCGAATACATTTTTTAGCGATGGGATCTGGTCTCATAAAGCTGGCTTTCGATGCCGCTTGTTTATTAATATTCAAAAGGCCTGGGCTTTTTAACTGAGGCTCGCATATTCTGACAGGTACAGATCTTTGCACTTCCGTTCCAACTGAGTGATGGGCTTTCATGTGCCTGCACGGCTGTGGGCCGGGTACGTAACTGCTGGTGCTTGGCACTTGGGACTATCCACCCACACACCTCCTCTTCCTCCTTATCTTCCTCCTACTTCTCCTCTTCCTCCTACTCCTGCTCTTCCTCATATGTCTTTGCTCTCCAGCTCAGAAGTCTGGGACCACACAGGCTCTCATCTCAACAGGGATGGCTAAATAAATAAATAAGTAAATAAATAAATAAAGAAATATGAAATGCACTGCCAGGGCTACTGAGTGCACAGCTCTCCACTGGCAGAAATGGCATATTTAGCATTCAAGTATTATGCATCCTGCATGGGAGCAGTTAAGTAGCTGAGCCAAGGACAAACACAGTGCTTCACAGAAATTATGGGTAATACAGAATTCTGGTGAGCAACCTAGGGAGGTTTTGAAATATACCTTTAGCCTTTCACACTTAAAGGAGAAATCCACTGTAAAATGATCTTTGGTTAGGTTAAAACATGATAAGGAGCTGGTATGTTTGCTGTGAAATAAATTCGACACAAACAATAAAGTTTGGAAGGCAACAGGCTAGTGTAGTTTTGCTCCTCAGCAAAACATACCAAGTCGTTATCATCTTTTAACATACCCAAAGTTCATTTTGCACCGGATTTCTCCTTTAACAAAACAGTTTCTGTATCAACTAGTGGGTGGAACTTACTGTTCAGTCATGGACTGTTCGTATTCAGTGCATGGGATTAGTCAAAGCAGGGCTTTAGTGGCTTAGAAACATATCGTAGCATGAAGATACTCATCTTGGTAGACGACATAAATTGCTGTGAAATAATTTTTGTATAACTATGGCAGATATGTTAAAAAAAGGATAAAATTCCCAAAGCACAAAATATTTGCATCTTTTTCATGCTGTACCAATGTCTGAACCTCTCTTTGGGTGTTTCACTGAGCACGCCTGTGTCTTTCTGTCTCTGTCTTTTGTGACAAATAGAGAAAGAGAGCAAGAAAGACACAGTGTCTGTGTGTGTGTGTGTGTGTGTGTGTGTGTGTGTGTGTGTGTGTGTATGTGTGTGTGTGTGTGTGTGTGTGTGTGTGTAGCTGAGAGAATTTCTGTGTGCCTGCGTGTGTGTGTGTGTGTAGCTGAGAGAATTTGTGTGTGCCTGCGTGTGTGTGTGTGTGTGTGTGTAGCTGAGAGAATTTGTGTGTGCCTGCGTGTGTGTGTGTGTAGCTGAGAGAATTTGTGTGTGCCTGCGTGTGTGTGTGTGTGTAGCTGAGAGAATTTGTGTGTGCCTGCGTGTGTGTGTGTGTGTGTAGCTGAGAGAATTTGTGTGTGCCTGTATGTGCATGCGTGGGTGTGTGGGTGTGCAAGTGAGCGTGCATATGTGTGTGGGTGTATCTGCACTTTTGTCTCTTCTCATTAACAGACAGATATGATGCCAGCGAAAGAGAGAGCTCTGATAATAAGGCAGCCCCAGATACAAGATGACTGCTGATTGGCTGGCTCTGGCAGAAACACCAAGCCAAGCCAAGCCAGAGCGAGTGCTGATCGCTGATTGGCCACATTATCTCGCAAGCTCACAGATACACACAGTACATGCACACAAAATGTGCTCCCGCTCCAATTTATGGCTTTGCGCTCGCACTTCCGCCAACACTATAGTGGTGTTAATAACACCATTAACCAACTCCAATTACAGGAGTCAAACACAAATTAAACTACATGGCCACACACACACACACACTAACACACACACACAGACATACAGACAGACACACACACTCACACACATTCAGGTAGAGACAGTCACACACACTCACGCACACACACACACACACACACACACACACACACACACACACACATACACACACACATATAAACGTACACTTACACACACACACACACATACACACTAACACACACACACAGACATACAGACAGACACACACACTCACACACACACACACACACATTCAGGTAGAGACAGTCACACACACACACTCACGCACACACACACACACACACACACACACACACACACACACACACACACACACACACATACACGTACACTTACACACACACACACACACACACTCTCTCTCACACACACACACACACACACACACACACATACACACACACACACACACACACACACACACATATACTCACACACATGTACCCACACATGCTTCCCGAGTGTAGAGACAGGAAAATACATTTCCAGTGACCTACATCCATCTGTGCTACATCCTTACTGCTGACATCGCCATGGCAGCAGTAACCGCGCAAATCACACAGACATGATGCAATGTCAGAGACGGGTCATGACAATGCTCTCTACTTTATACACATCCTCCCTGAACCGTATTTCATGTTTACTTTCAAACAGCTGTTTTGCATACCACACACACATACCATACTCTGTTCTAGAGTACACACCCTACTCTGCTCTGCTAAGAGCCCATGCACTGGATCTATGAAGATCCAAACTAGCGTTGGATCATCACCGGACCATGGTGACACCTAGCCTGGTAAACCAGCCCCTCATACTTCATTTCATTTTGTACAGAGCATCTGGCATGCTGATCTATGCTTTACCCAATCGCTAATGTGTAGTCATGACATTTAACAAATAGCCTGCCTGCTCACTACAATTCAAATGTAGCACACAAAGTCAACGTCATCACTCACAAACACTCCCTCTGTGTGCTGATTGGCTAGGCAAAATTCTGCATAAGACAGCAATGTCAATGCAAGCACTGCCAGACCCTGTGTACAAAATGAACTGAACTACGAGGGGCTGGGTGACACCCCCTTTTCTGCCTATTTAGGCGAGTGATGTTACCCTCTCTGGCAGTTGTTTTTCCTGTCCCAGCATTACACAAGGGAAATAAATCTCACGCAGTCCCATTCCCATTCAAAGGCTACCTGAAGGTGTGAGACGTTTTATTTTTCCCCCCACTTTCCTCGGCTTGTAATTTTCACTAGTGCCTTGGCTCCATGAAGCCCGACCGGGCGCTAACAATAGATGTTTCTGTAATTGTGTGGGACACTGAAATAGTGTTTGGAATGGCAGTGGAGTCCATAAATACCCCTTGTTCCCTGATACATGTGACTGTCTAAATAAAGAGCGTGGAAAGAACCAGGCTTGGGTGTGGTGTGTGTGTGTGTGTGTGTATGTGTGTGTGTGTGTGTGTGTGTGTGTGTGTGTGCGCGTGCACGTGTGTGTTGTGTGTGTGTGTGTTTATTTGAGATGTAGCAGAAATCCCCCTGAGCCACCTGACAGTGTTGATTAAAAAGCCTGCTTCACGCTCACCTCATACCTGTCAAATCCTCTAAGTAATTAACTACAGTGGGAGAGTGAGAGGATGACAGAGCAGGAGAGAAGTGTGTGTGTGTGTGGGGGGGGAGAAGGAGAATAGAGAGAGAGGGACAGAGACAGAGAGAGACAGAAAAGGAGAGAGAGGGGAGAGAATTTTAAGGAATGAGAGAGAGAATGAGACAGGTTAAGCCTGGTAAATACCAAATTACTGCAAGGATGAAATACATCTCTGTCAGTACACCTTCCTCTGACTGTTGAACATGATGCCCTAACCTCTTTTTTGTAAAGGCTACAACACAATAAGCATCTTCAACAGTGCCGCCCATGGCAACAGGTGATTGTGGTTACCAGTGCTCCAAGATTATTCACAGGTAATTGCAGCCAAGAGCCCGACCTCTGATCAAATTCTGGATCTTTCCGTGGAGCTGGGGGCTCTGGGTCACACGTAATACAATTATGCCATCTCCGCATAGCAACCACCTGCTCACATCTCATTTTGGAAGGCGTAACTGCGCTCTACAGGGAGTAGGTATACTCCATGTGAAGCTCATCTGAGATGACGAGTCCCCCAACCTAAATACTGTTATCTAACCATTTTTCTCGAAGAAACAGCATCCTTTATTTTCCACTTGAAAAATCTGCTCATTGGTGTTCTGCGCTGGACATTATGTATGGCATTTGTTGGTTTAAAATATGTCACAATTTGTCACAGTAATACTTAAGGAGGATGCAGACCTATGGTGCTCAGTGAAAAGACACAGGTGTTGTATTGCACGTCAGTCATGTTTGATAGAATAAAATAAATCAACATTCCTTTATCCGTGAAAAACAATGTGCTGTTTTTGGCACTCAGATGTTACTGCCCTAAAACTGTCATGTGAAGTAAACAATTCTCACATTGTTCTTTCATGAGAAGCATGAGAGGAAAACTATGCTTTCTGCAATATGGCCACTGTTTAAAGATGCATGCACAGTGCCAAGTCATTTAAAAAAAAAAACATGCATAACACATGAGACTAATCCACATTCCTGAGCATAGCGTCTTCACACCAAGTCTTGTTGTTTTAACAAGGAGAGCTACAACTACAACAATGGGTGAGAAAAGGCTCACGCTATTTCAGTTCCTGTGACAAATTCAGATAGTCATATTGATTATCTTTGGGAGTTATAAACATTGGGTGGACACTGCTGATGCTCTTCCTTCTCAGAGGTTCGGCAGAGAGACAGAGGCACAGGCAGTGATGGCCTACCGGTTAAGGTGTCGGACCTGTGACCGCAGGATTGCAGGTTCGAATCCCGGGTCGCCAGTAGCGCCACTGAGGTACCCTGAGCATGGTACAGTACCGTCCCCACGCGCTGCTCCCTGGGTGCAGTTGTCACAGCTGCTCACGTGTGCGATGGATTAAATGCAGAGGTGAAGTGTGCTTTGCTGTGTCGTGTCATCGCGATGACAAAACTGGGACTTTTACTTAACCAAATGATGCCCCTAGTCCTCATCCTTTTGCTCTGGCGGTCCTCCCTCAACTACACCTCTGTCCTGGGACCATAACATGTAATTACCATGCCACTAGGGGCTTTTGCATTACATCTTTGTAACTCTTAACTGGAACTAAATTAGAATGTGTCCTCAATTAACATGATTAATAAAAAGTGCTGTTGATACAGAATGACTGGTAACCTTTGATGTGGAATAGGCTACTGCTCAACTACCAAGGTGATTGTTGGTGTACAAATTCTTACAGTAAAATATACACTTTCAAGACGTTTCTATGGCATCTCTCGTAGGGCCATGCCAGCAGTACACGCTGTCTGAAGGTTACATTGACTGACAGCTGCACAGGACAGAATCGAGTAAGAGACACGAAGCGCAAAGGGGCTGCCCCATGTGTGGTTCTCAAAATGACAGGCTGTCAATAACGCATGTCAAGTCAACGCATGTCTTCATTTTAGTTGTCAAAAGTTGTTAGGGTCTCCTATGTCCAACAAAACATTGTTAAGTTGTGATGCTAAACCACCTGAGTCATGCTCGGGGGTAGTCATAACATATAGTAAGTGCTACGCTAGGCATCTGGTGTTGTGATATCCTGAGACTGGCTTAGCTGGTGGATTAAAGAGAATGATAATGGTACACCTATAACTATTCACGTTTGTTGAAAAGCTTGGGTGTTGCAGAGAGACTTGTCTTTTTGCAGGGTATGCGGGACGACTGCGCTTACCTTCCTCAGTAATTTCAGCACGTCTGTCGCCTGGTCTAGCTTGCGTTCACGGAGCAGTTTTTGTATCTCACGGATCCAGGTGACTCGTCGTACGTAGGGACTGTGGTTGGTTCGGCGCAGCATCCCGGGTAGCTTGTCTGACTTCAGCATCAGCGATGTAAACAAGAAGTCTCCGCTGCCACGACTTCCACTCCTGTCGCTTTCCCCTGTGCTGTCGAGATGTTTGCGGCGCCTCCTTGAAAATTTCTCGTTGTCCAGACTGTTCTGTCTGCTCAGACGAGAACCCATGCTGAAGCTTCAGACAGACTAGCCTAAATGTTGGACTTGCCGGTTAATTTCTTGACTTCGTAAGTGATGACCATGACAGTCACAAATGGTCATTCTGTGTTGTCTTTTCTTTTCTGCCCAATTTAACTTGAACCCATCAGTCGTGATCTACTCGGCTGTACGCATGCAGCAATACTACTGTTCACCCCATGCACAAACGCAAAAGGTTACAAAGACTGAGCTTCTATGTGGTGGAGATGTCAGCTATGATGTGCTGTCAGTCTGGCAAGCTGACATATTTCTTAGCCGTAGGCTACTACTAGTAGGTGTGTCGGTGTTGGAGGCTCGCCTCGATTTGGTATTCACTGCTTGTCTGATGGTGCTGTTTAGGTTTCCACAGCACCACGCGCGGCGCGCTAGGCACTTATCCAATCACAGAAATCCTCCCCTGCGCGTGTACGTGCGTGAACGCCCTATTCCTTAAGCATGTCTAATATCTAATAGTTTGACAATGCGACCGCGGGAGATAACAATCAAGAAAATAAAATGATACAAATTGGACAAATGTAACTCCGACTAAATTGAAAGAAATGTAATATGCATCTGTCTTTAATGAAATACCTGTTAAACGTTGGAAAGGTGCTTGCTCTGCCACAGACAAAAAGCCATGGCCAGTTGTTGCACAAGCACTCTGACAATAATAATGCAACAGCGTTTACAGCTAAGGTCATTACATATAAAATGCAAGTTAAAGTTTGGGCCTATATATATAAAAAAGAACTTACCAAAGCAGATAACATAAAGTGAAATGGTTGTTTAGAGCTTTGCACAAGACTAACTGATTAAATGGACCAGCAGGGAATCTTCAGCACACTTCAACAAAAAATACCTGTGAAATAGCATGATATTAAATCACTAGACATCATGTATTACAAATGACTTTTTTTATTCTTGAACTAGAAAGGTGCAGGCCTCTACCAAATGTACCATTTTGAAAGTGAAAAAGCAGCCTGTTTGTGGATCTGCCATGTGATTATTATGGAAGCCCGTTTCCGCCACTTTAAATGGAAGTTTTTTATGAATTGCGAGATAGTATCTCACAATTCTGACTTAGTATCTCACAATTCTGACTTAGTATCTCACAATTCTGACTTATTATCTCACAATTCTGACTTATTATCTCGCAATTCTGAGTTACTATCTCGCAATTCTGAGTTACTATCTCACAATTCTGAGTTACTATCTCACAATTGTGAGATAGCCTAAAGGCATTGGGCAGACACCCTAGCCTACATTCCCATGGTCTTTCAAAATGGATACGATCATTGAAGGATATTTTCGACGTGGTTTCACACAAAGTGAGATTCGGACGCTATTAGATGAAGAGCATGGCATTGAAATAAGCCTCCGCACTTTACAGAGAACTTTGGCAAGAAACCAGCTCTGGCGCAGGCGTAATAAAACGGATGTTGTCGAGGTGGCAGAGTTCATCCATCAGCAGCTACAGATGTCGGGTCAACAACACGGCTACAGATGGATGCATCAGAAATGCTGAATTGCTGGCATAATTACAGACAGAGACACTGTCCGTCTCTTATTAAGAGTCATGGATGGTGGTTGTAGTTGTACACAATGGTGTATGCCACAATCACTCCGTTTTAATGTATTACAATCAAAGCAAATGCAGTGTATAATCCACACCGAGTTCTTGAATCGCGAACAAAACAGACTGTAACCTAACGAACGATTTGACCTATATTGGCCCATGAATGATTCTCTGCCGCGCGTTGAGATGGTATTTTACTGCGATATAGAATCTCACAATTGTGAGATAATAAGTCAGAATTGTGAGATAGTAACTCAGAATTGTGAGATAGTAACTCAGAATTGTGAGATAATAAGTCAGAATTGTGAGATAATAAGTCAGAATTGTGAGATACTATCTCGCAATTCATAAAAAAACTTTTATTAAAAGTGGCGGAAACTGGCTTCCATAGATTATGATAGGTGAAAAAGGTAAAAAAAAAAAAAAAAGAAAAGAAAAAAAATGCCCAAACATCACCCTTCTGCCAAATCTAGTAGTAGCTTAGGCCATTCTATGTGATCGTCAAGCTATGTCTGATAGGCACACTGCACCTGTAAGCTGATACTGTAAGCTAACCTCTGAAGTCAGCACAATACAATGAAGTCGTCAAGATATGTTTTGCATGGCTTCAGATGCCTTCAGTCAAGGGGATTGTAGGCAAATTTAGTTTGATAAATAATCAAGACTAACACCACTTTTTCACACACACACACACACACACACACACACACACACACACACACACACACACACACACACACACACACACTCTCTCTCTCTCTCTCTCTCTCTCTCTCTCTCTCTCTCTCTCTCTCTCTCTCTCTCTCTCTTTACATCCACTATTGTTCAGGAGAACTAAGGATTAGATGGCTGCCACTGCCAGTACTGCAAAAATGAATGCCTCTGTCACTGCACCAGAATAAGCTAAATTAAGATACTAGCCACATCAGATATAGAGTTCACATTATTCACACACAGTGTACAGTATTCCGCATGTGGAAGCATGAACGCAGTGTTCCTTTTTCTGTCATTACAACAAGTTGTAGAGTTCTTCAGGGATTTTTGACACAAAGTCGTTTGAAACTAGCCTGTCCGTGTACATTTGTAAAAGGACAGGGAGAAATAAACTCCTCAACACATTGCAACCCAGATAAACAGCTTTTGACATCTGCACCATGTAACGTGCCATATTCACAGAGAAAAAAAATCATCATGTACTGTATGAAGACACTGTGTTATTAACGTCTTCTTTATTTTGTGTCTCAGCACTCTGAACCACCAAACCATAGCCTCCTTCCAGTCTAAATGCATGTTATGAAGCTTGTTGGTTGTGCTAATGCCTCTCATTTCACTGACTTGGATGCCAGGTGTGTAGACCGAAAAACAATACTGTTAGGGTACACCCACACAAATACGCCTGCATGCTCTCAGTGAGGTTGGAGAGGCATCTGTGTGTGTGTGAGAGACAGCCGTGAAAATCTTCATAAGGTAGGAAGCCAAGTTAGATTTTAACAGATTTTGAGTACCGCATAACATTTGACTTGCTACTCAATTCTTGTCAGGATCATGATATTGCAGCAAATGCATTTCCTCTGCAATCTGCTTAATTGTCCTAAGGTTTATTGCCAAACAAAATAGAGGACTGACACGTTTCTGAAGCGTGGGAGCAAAGAATTGTTGAACGGACAGCACTGTTGTCAGAATACCACACATCATGCCACACACACACACACACACACACACACACACACACACACACACACACACACACACGCACACATACAAACAAGAAAATGGAAATGAACATGAGACTGACACAATGGAAAAAGTGTCAGGATGCTTGTAACCTGAAAATGTTTTTCTTTTTTTTTTCATTTATTTTATTTAGAAAGACAGCACACATGAATAAACCTTAATGTAAATGTGCCAGTGTTAGCCAGCAGGGTAATTTTCAACTGTAGTCCTTTGGCAAGGTGTTTTATAACCATAATTGACCAGTTGTTCCTGGAAGCCAATACTGATAAAATAGTAACATTGAGAGGACAAACAACAGGACAGAACAATCATCTAGGACACTATAAAATGACAACATCCACACCAAGACCACTGCACTATAAGAAGACAACATCCACACACCACACACACAGATAAAAAATAAATAAAACAACAGACAAGTTAACAGCATCCATCATCTATCAGAGAGGGAGAAAAAGATAAGAAAACAAATAGAGACAATTAAATATGTAACTACATATGCTCACGTTTCTGATTATGAGGAACCAATCTCTTACCAGATGAGTAAATGTGGTGCAATTCATATTCTGATTATGAGGAACCAATCTCTTACCAGATGAGTAAATGTGGTGCAGGGGGTGCAATTTCCTGTCTTATTTGGCGTGTCCATGGCTATAAGGCTCTTATCGAGAAATAGAATTGGCCAAAGGAACTTCCTCTCTCCTCCACACAGGAAAATGGTCAAGAAATCCCTTGTTGCTGGGCTGGTGGTCCTTCTGGTGGCTGCAGTGGGGTTTCTCTTGGGCATTTACTGGGGGGTTGGGAACAAGCAGCCCATCGGCCCCTCGGACCATTTCTACTCCAAGGCAGCAGTGGCCGCAGACGCAGGGAAGTGCTCAGAGATCGGAAGGTGAGGAAGAGCCCCTGCAGAGAGAAGAAGGTCTCTGCCAGAAACCAAGAGAAACTCAGAGCCACTCTGATTTTCAGAAAGTTTAAGTCTTTATTGATATGGTTTTGGTCTTATTAACCTACTGATATGGCTTGGTCATCTTAACCTTCTATGCATTTTGGCTCTAAGCCTTAATCAGGGATTGGAGTTTTTTTAAATGTCAAGATGCCTTAAAGTGTCTTTTGGTTTCTTGCTTGAAGTATCCAATCCAAAATGCACCTGAAACTTCAAGCATCTCAAACCTCAAGGTCTTGTGGGTCCAAGAAGCACCTCTTAGCAGACAGGTTTTTGATGAGTGTCTCTGACTGTTAGACTGTAAATTGAGAACTTTAATTTTATTAAGTTCTTAATTTCACTGTAATATAAATATACCCTAGTATCATCTCTGTTTGACTTCTAGACTGTAAATGGAGAATTGGTAATTTCATTAAGTTCTTAATGTTATGGCAGTCTGAAATAGACTCTCTGTCTCTTTGACTGCTAGACTGTAAATTGAGACTTTTAAATGTACTTAATTCTTATTTTTACTGTACTCTGAAACAGACACAGTGCTGAGGTTAAGTCATTTTAAAAGCTAAAACCTTGTGAAGCATAACTTACTGGGAAAACCTTTATTGTTAATGGTCATCATAATGTAATTTTACAATGAAATTATTTGTTTAGATGTCATTTCCAAGCCATAATAATTACTTTCAGCTGTCAGCATTTTGTATTATAGTCAAATATTGTCACACTTGTTTACCATAAAAATATATAAAATTAAGCTTGAACTCTGTAAACAACTTTGAGCTGTAAGGCTCTCTTCTGTCAGCTTCTAGCATAAGTCTTTTGTGTTTTCAATGCCATTTCCAACCTACCTTAAAGACGTTAAAGGGACGTATCTGTAACCCCTAATTTATTGCATTTATTAATAATACTGTTGGTCAGGGACATCCTTAAGCGGAATGGCACTGCGGTGGATGCCTCCATTGCCACACTGCTCTGTGTTGGACTTCTCAATGCACACAGCATGGGCATTGGAGGTGGCCTCTTCTTCACCATCTATAATGCATCCACAGGTGAGTCTGATTGCAGTCCAAACAACCAATCTGTCTGTCTGAGAGTTATCTATTGATTGGTCAGTGAATGAATTAATTATCTAGAAAAATAAAGCATCAAGCTAACTAAATTCACATTATTCCATTAAATATTGCAGTCAGTCAGCAGATCTGACAGCATTCAAGAATTAGGCATTAAATAGCACAATGGTATTAACATTTAAAATGACACAATAAAGAAATAATTCCTGGCTGTAGTTTGTTGAGGTGCCATGTCAGGAACCATAGTTCCTGGCTGTAGTTTGTTGAGGCTATGTCATGGCTATGCAATGTCAGTGAAGAATATTGTCTCTCATAGGGAAGGTGGAGACCATTGATGCAAGGGAAACTGCACCCATGAATGCAACAGAGGACATGTTCGGTAACAACACTCAGCTTTCTCGGAAAGGTACAGCCTCCATACACGTACTGTAGCCTTGCGCCAAGCCAGAGACTAAGCTCTATGCGAGTCACTGCACTGATAAAGAGAGGAAAGGCTGATGCATGGTACTGACGCTGTTGTTGTCATCTGGAATGAACCCAAGATAAGAGCAGGAATGATCTGCCAAGAAGGATGTTTCCTCTGGACTCTGATAAAGAATGTAATTTAATAAATTCTTCTGTGATAACCAGAAATCCATTAACTCACAAAGTCTAACCTACTCTCTGGATAAGTGTTCAAATGGCCAAATGACAATATTTAAAAAAATAAAACACAGTTTTTATACTTAGAATTCTAGATTTATGAAATTATATTAAATGAGGTTAGATTATACTTACTGTTGTTAAGGTATAAATTATAATGATTGATTGGATTTTATGGGTAATACAAAATAATACACGGGATATTATACTAGCGTTTTTCTAGTGACCACCAGATGCCAACAAAGTCAAGTCCTGTAAATGCTGTGTGTCCTCTTTCTCTCCATACTGTTCCTTTAAGCACAACAAATACACACATGACTACCAGGGTGAAATAAGGACACATGAAATAAGGAATAATACAAACTCGGGGGAAAATAAGGACGAAATAAGGATATATCTGCTGTTGAATAACATACTGCTGAGGGCCCAACACATGCTGGTATTTGTTATTGTCATGAGAGCTCTGAATTTGTAGATGAATTTGTAGACCAGGAACTATTATATACAATATATCCCTATTTCTGTGTCTTAAGCTAGCAAAAGTTATCCGAGTAAAATCACTGCATGCCCATACTCACAGATTTTTTAATAAACAGTCGGCCCAGTCCTATCAATGCCCATACAGCTATATGCATACACACACACACACGCACACATGGACGCACACAGAGACACACACAGACAGGGAGAGAGCGAGAGGGAGGGAGGAAGAGAGAGAAGAAGAAGACGAAGAAGAAGAGAGAGAGAATGGGAGTGTGGGTTTCACTGAAGCAATGTGTGTGGATGGTTCTTTGTGGGCAGGTGGGCTGTCCATTGCCATACCTGGGGAGATCCGTGGCTATGAGATGGCCCACAGGCGGCATGGGAGGCTGCCCTGGCGGGAGCTGTTCGAGCCCAGCATCGAATTGGCGCGCACTGGATTCCCCGTCGGCAAGGCCCTGGCCAACGCCATCGCAAAGAACGGGGACTCCATTCTCAGTGATGTGGCCCTGTGGTGAGTCAGTGGTGTCTTCGTCGGCACGTCGTCATGTTTTAGTTTTTGTTTTCATGCAGGAAAACTATATTTGTATCGTATTTTTTTGTAATGACACAATTCAAGGAATCTTGCAGCCTTCTACATTCATCAAATTGTTTCTGTCAATCACAAGGGACGAACACAGGACAGGTAGTACTCACCATTTCCACTCTGCATTTCTCTCTACTCTCCATGTTCCAGTGAAGTGTTCTGCGACTCGAAAAAAAACCTCCTCAAGGAAAACGATATAATTAAATTCCCAAAACTGGCCGACACCTATGAAAGGATAGCTGAGGAAGGGCCAGATGTGTTCTACACTGGCTCTATGGCTGAAAGCATTGTGAATGACATCCAGGCAGCAGGTGAGTCATCTCATTGTGCCCCTCAGAAACCTGCACAAAAGCTGTGGCAGTGACTGGCTAAAGATTGCAATGGCTCTACAAGAGCCCTTAAAAGAGCTTTTGATGGCTAAGCTGCACTGATGCCAGCAGTGGCAAAAGAGAGTCTCTTACTCGCCTAACAGAAGTATCTCATATTCTGACTCAGAATCTGTGCCTAATTCAATGAAACAATGTTTTATATCATGCAGAACATATTGCAAAGTCATGGTGTTCATTTAGTTATGATTTGCCATTTTCATACAGCAGTGTGTTTGCCAGTGACCTTCTCTAAGTTGATTATAATAATATATTGGAGGGAGACTGCCACTGTCCATTTTGTTTTGATAAAAGCAGCCATTTCACTGATTGCAGTGAGAGGGGCCATGCTCCTTAATAACAGACCATTTGCAACACTGTAGCTTGGGCAAAAGCTGAAATGCAAATGCAGTGCAGTGAAAGCGTATCATCCCTCAGTGATTACATCAAAGGTCAAAACTTCAGTAGAGACATCAGACACATAGATGAAAATGTATTATAACTGAACAAATAAGCCATTGCTGTTGCTGAAAACCCGCTGTGTAAGCTGATTGTAAAGCTGCTGACACTATCTGCAAATAAAAGTGGTAAATGTGCCAATAAATGTTGAGTTGCTAGAGTGGTTGTGAGTTTATTCCTCGCCACCCCCAGGTGGGATTATCACGCTGGAGGATCTGCTGGAGTACAGGCCGGTGCTGAACGAGAGCCCCCTGAGGCTGAGTGTGGGGGAGTACACCATGCACGTGCCCGACGCCCCCTCCAGTGGCCCTGTGCTCGCCCTTATACTCAACATCGTAGATGGTGAGGAGAGGGAGAAGAGTGTGTGTGTGTGCATCAGTGTGTGTGTTTGTATGTAATTGTGTGTGTGTGTGTGCATCAGTGTGTGTGTGTGTGTGTGTGTGCATGTGTGTGTGTGTGTGTCTGTGTGTGTGTGTGTGTGTGTGTGTGTGTGTGTGTGTGCATCAGTGTGTGTGTTTGTATGTTATTGTGTGTGTGTGTGTGTGTGTGTGTGTGTGTCTGTGTGTGTGTGTGCATCAGTGTGTTTTTCTGTGTGTGTGTGTGTGTGTGTGTGTGTGTGCATGTGTGTGTGTGTGTGCTTCAGTGTGTATTTGTATGTGATGGTGTATGTGTGTGTTTGTGTGTATGTATGTGCATTAGTGTGTGTGTTTATATGTGATGGTGTGTGTGCTCATGTGTGTTTGTGTCTGTGTGTGTGTGTGTGTGTGTGTGTGTGTGTGGGTGGGTGTGTGTGTGTGCATTAGTGTGTGTGTTTATATGGGATGGTGTGTGTGTGCCCGTGTGTGTTTGTGTGTGTGCATTAGTGTGTGTGTGTGTGTGTGGTGTGCATCAGTTGGCAAATGTGTTTATCTTTCTACTAACAATTGTTGAATTACGACAACGTTAACTTAGTTTATGATCAAGTGGGTTACTGTTTATGTCATTGTTCTCCATTCTGATGAACAATACCTAAAGTTTTAGATGTACCCTCTTAGAAGGAGAGGGAGGAGGATGACAGTGATGATGGTGATGATGATGATGATGATGATGATGATGATGATGATGATGATGATGATGATGATCATGATCATGATAGTGATGACGATAAAGACAGTATCATTTTACTGTCAGACTTTAGTATGACATGTTCCTCATTTCAAAACAGCTCCAGAGGGCACAGAGAAGACAGAATTCTCTTTTTGTCTGGTGGGTTGTTCCCTAGAGGAATACTGTGCATTTGGCAGGATCAGTGTTTGTAAATGATCATATGGCACAGTCAGAATAGAAACCTTAATGGCACAACATGTTGCGCAGATAAGATGTTGTGGTCATCAGCGGTCGCAGGAAGTGCAGTGCATTAGGATGGCCCCATTACACTTTAATTAAATTCCAGACTGTGCTCATTTCTTGAAAATCAGGCGCTCGGAATTATGTGCTTCCGTCTTCTCCCCTTTTTCCGTAAGCAGTTTTCAAGCATTTCATTTGGCATCCTGCCTCTGATCTACAATCCACCTCTTATCCGGGCATCCAAGGCCTGCATTTCAAATGCATCATGACTATTCAGGCAGCTCCGCTGTTTGATCTTCCCCTAATTGGGCTGAAATGGTTGCATGAGTACACTGAGGGACACCTGCCCTCTTCTACCAGCACTGAATGTCGGATCCCCTATTCACCAACCAGACATTGTCTCTCTAATTAAAGTCTCCTATTAAAGAGTTTGAATGCAGGGTGCTGTCGGGCCCATGTATTAGAGACACACAACACCACAAGTTTTGAGAGGAAAGGGGAGACGTTGGAAAGGGGAGATGTTGACATTGAAAGGAAAAGAAAAGGAGAAAGGAAAGATATTGATTGAGGGCCCATGAAAAGGGCATTAAAGCATTCTTTGTTATCTTTCCCCCTCAAAAAAGTGAATGGTTGACAAGACAGTTCAATAAAAGCAGTATCTCTAGTACTTAACAATAGTGACTGAGAAACACTTGACTGTATTTTTTTTTTTTTTACAATTTAACCCCATTCCATCAATCAACAGGCTACAACTTCTCAGACACGAGTGTTTCCACGTCTGAAAAGAAGACCTTGACCTACCACAGAATTGTGGAGGCGTTTCGCTTTGCCTACGCCAAAAGAAGCAGACTTGGTGATCCGCGCTACCTCAATATCACTGATGTGAGTATGATCTGTAATGTCTGCTATATGTACAGTTCACATATATACTCACACGTGTGATGGGTTGAATACAGATGTTGAATTTCATTGTGTGCACTGTGTGCTGTGATGTGCTGTGTGATCACAATGACCAATGGGACTGACTTTCAGGTTCTTTCACTTTCACATAAAGGGGCCCGACTAAAACAGCTCTTCACTTCCTTTCTTCTCCCTAAAACAACTCTCACATTATGTATGTCCAACAGCTAGGGAGACTATGACACTTGTAACCTTATTTAGTTACTAACAGCTCTGCAATGTACCAGAATGCACTATGTATTACTTTAATTCCATGTATTTTTGTAGTCATAATATTTATACATACTATTTACTAATCTACGGCACCATGACTTGAATTCTATGTCAGATGTGCTATTTAAAAGGCCAATACAAAGCTTAAAGGCTACTACATATACATTTATTGATTTTCTGTGTTCTGTGAAATATGAAGTGCAGTGCCCTTTACAACTTTGCGCATACTTTTAAGTACCTGTGGATGCAATAACTCTGTATTTAATCGCATCACTAGGTCCATGAACACCTCACTCTGGTATTAGTCATGCTGCTCACCCACTCTGATTTCACCAATGTCTCACTAACATTTCACCAATACCACCGCCATATTAGCATTTCACCAATACCACCGCCATATTAGCATTTCACCAATACCACCGCCATATTAGCATTTCACCAATACCACTGCCACATTAGCATTTCACCAATACCACCGCCATATTAGCATTTTACCAATACCACTGCCATATTAGCATTTCACCAATACCACTGCCATATTAGCATTTCACCAATACCACCGCCATATTAGCATTTCACCAATACCACTGCCATATTAGCATTTCACCAATACCTCTCTGCCCCTTTCTGCTCTGTTGTTGTTGTTGGTGTCATTTTTTTGTTGTTTGTTTTTGTTTTGTTGTTGTCACTTTATGTAAATGTTCATGTTGCTGCCGCCTCTTATCTTTCGCTCCTCCCTCCTCACATTCTGTCTTTATTTTGTTTCCTCAGCTTATCCATAACATGACCTCAGACTACTTTGCAGACGGGATCAGGAGCAAGATCACAGACGACACCACGCACCCAGACAGTTACTATGAGCCTGAGTACTTTGTGCCCGACAACCACGGCACCGCCCACCTCTCCGTCATCGCTGAGGACGGGAGCGCGGTAGCTGCCACCAGCACCATCAACCTATAGTGAGGAAACCCCAAGTCTAATCTCTGTGTCTTTACACTATATTAGTGTATGTGATTTATAGGTATGTAGGAAAGAAACAATGTTAGGACCATCTTGAGTAGAGTAGACACATGTTGTGGCTCTGTTTTGCTAAGCATTGACCCTTGAAAAAAACGTGTGGCATGTACTTAAGTAGGAAATATAATGAAGTTATGATTCGACAATAAGTGCAGCACTGGTCTCACAAATGAATTATGCTGAATGTGGATATTTAACAACTGTGACATTAAAATAAAATTGTCTCTCACCACTCTGTTAAAAACACATATGGCAATTAAACATTTACTCAGAGCTATATAAAACTTCTCTTCCATTTCAAGTGGAAATAATAGACACTAAGGTTCGTATTCATATTTTCAAGCCTAATAACAAACAATAGGTAACAATAGGTATATCTAAAAAATGTATATGCCTACATTTTCAAGAGTCACTGTTTTATAAATCAGGTCATGTTAAATGTTTCACCTAGCTTTGGCTCCAAGGTGATGTCCCGTTCCACTGGCATCATTTTCAACGATGAGATGGATGACTTTAGCAGCCCATACATGACCAACGGTTTCGATGTTCCTCCCTCTCCCAGCAACTTCATTCAGCCAGGTAGGTGCGCTACACATCACCCACTGACCCACTAACACAGTAGTGAGGGAACAACGAATCCTGAGTCTCAGGTGGCTCACAGGTGCCCTGCTCCCATTTTGAGTCTGTGAGATATAGTGTAATCCACTGTAAGGCCAACTTGAATTCAGCATCAGACGTTTTGAGGTGAACATGAGCAGGATGAGGCGAGGACATCGGCTAATTCTGAAAAAGAGATTTCCTCATAATTAAGGCTGCTTGTTGGCCTACTCTAGTAGTGACCGGCATGGCTGACTGTTTGTTTTATCCTCTCTGGCTAATCCGTGTTAACACAGACTGTCCTTGCTTTCTTTTGTTTTGAACCAGGCAAAAGGCCTCTGTCTTCAATGTGTCCCACAATCATCATTGACAAATACAACAAAGTCAAAATGGTGGTCGGAGCCTCTGGTGGGACCAAGATCACCACGGCAACGGCCCTGGTAACCACAGATGTCTGCATAGATGTTCAGAGGCAAACTCTCCCCTGCAATAACCAATGCAAAGCTTGACACTGCAAATCGCTACATATTTTCTTTAAATGTTGCTTTAAATCTGGATTAGAAATAGATATTTTTAGATACTGTGAGAAATAAAAGGTTAGTTAGCTCATCTGGATTTGTTACCACTATTTTGCTAAAAGCTGAATTCTATTGACACTAATTATAAGCTTTTGTTGTACAATTTATCAAAACACATATGCCTTATAGAAGGTTACAATAATTTCCCTTGTTAGTACGAGTTAGAACGAGTACTACGGTAAGTACGTAGGTGATAATTTGACAAGAGTACATTCTGTAAGTCATAACTCTAAAATAGACCACTGCTGTGTAATGCAGTGTCTGATCTTTCACAATAATAATGGGAGGACCTAAAGTAATGTATTGATAATCCCATATCACTTTAAACCAGTATGATATGAAGGATATGAATGTAACATATAAAGACAAGGGGATTTTGCATTAAAAAACACTCAACATGCTTTACATACTTCAATGGGCTATGTGACACTGATATGTGTTCTTGTTGTTTCCCTGCAGGTAATACTGAACTCTTTGTTTTTTAATTATGACCTCAAAAAGGCTGTTACGGAGCCAAGAGTCCACAATCAGCTGAATCCTAACATGACTGTGGTGGAGCAGAACTTTGAGAAGGTGGGACATACTGAGTAGATTTCACTGCAGACTTAAGAGTAGTGTAGATTTAGATGGTTTCACATTTACAATCTAAAATAAATGTAATAAAATAAAGCCCTCTGTTGGCCATGAATAAGACACTCTCGTCCGTGTTTGTTTGTTTGTGTGTGTGTGTGCATACTCATTGTTGTGCGCAGGTAGGTGTGCGTGTATAGGTATGGGTGTGTGTTTGTGTATGCACGCCATATTTGCATGCATTTTACGACCCAGATTTGCATGCTGCCGTGTGTCTAGCACACAAAATCCTACAGTACAGTATGTATATGCACAAACTAATGTGGCACCTCTTCCCCCACACTGGCCCTTGTGTCACAGAGTGTCCTTGATGGACTGGCCCAAAAGAACCATGTGACAGAGCTGCTCAGGAGCCCGGGTGCGGTGGTCCAGGCAGTGGTGCGGCAGGGAGACCAGATCTGTGCAGAGTCCGACCCCAGGAAAGGTGGCTATCCAGCTGGCTATTGATTCGGCTTCCCCTCTCTCACATGCTACTTTCCATCCCTCTGGAGGCTTACCCTCACAGGGCCTCATCTTACACCTCAAAGGAGAAGACAACATCTAAACACTGGAATTAGGGCTAAAGTTGAACCTATCAAACACCTTTTGGAGGGGAGAAAGGGTCGGAATGATGAATCAGTGTCTCTTTATCATTTAAACCCTGGTTTGCTCCAAATGATGGTAAATCAACAATGGCCTTTGCAGAAATAAACTGTTCTTCTTTTGTATTTATTTTCAATTTTATTTTTTATCTTATTTTGTTTTGTTTTTATTTTTTCCTCCTATATTGATAAATCTTATCAATAGTTATATCGACATGTATTTACAACTCTGTGTTTTTGAAAAAGAAGTGAAGTACTGGATGAGCTAGTGGAGTAGTGAACGT
>CM050217.1:22940000-22965000 GCA_027475355.1 Coilia nasus
CAATAAAATGAAAATAAAGCAAAGTAAATGTTTCTATTGAACTACCAAAAAGCAAAGAACCACATAAACCCAAATAAACTATAATGCCTACAAACTAATAACATGGTTTAAAAGGTTTATGGTTGCTATCGCTTATTCCTCAAGTTTAGTTTTAATCAGGGGTGCTGTACGGTGGAGGAACATTTCATTTAATCCTAAGGACCCTGCACTGAGACCAAGGCCCCCTTTTAGAACATAAAGCACAGAGCTGTATATTTGTGGACTATATTGACACAGATGGCCATCTTACTTGGTAAGTATAATAGTTTGCATCACATGCAAACTTGGAAATGCAAGTTACCCTTACTGTACATTGGAAAGTAGAAATACAGTATCTCACAAAAGTGAGTACACCCTTCACCCGTCACATTTCAGACTGTTGGCCTGGGAAGATTAATCTCCTACGGTGAGTGAGGTGAAAGGGCAACTGCTTGTTGTTGGGATGGGATGGTGAATCGGTGTGAGACCACCTATCGGTGGTGAATCGGTGGATAAACGACCCTGTTCCCCTGCATAAAGCTTTCCATGATCCATCACACTGCAGCAGGGGGTGCTAATGCCCCGTGGAATTGTGGGATAACAGTCTACTCTCGCACATACAGAAGTCATTGTCAGGCAGTAGACAAGTGCAGTATATACACTAGGTAGGCTATATAAATGAATGCAGATTGTGTAGCATTACAGCACTGGCATTATAATAGATATAAATGCTATAAAAAATTGTAGTGCAAATTTAGTGGGTTTGTTTTAACCAATAGTGGGTTTAGTGGGTTTGATTTACATTTACATTTTAGATCATTTTGTTGTGTTCTCTATGGAATTGAGTTGGGTTCTCAGCCAGCACAAAATCTTAAATGTTTTCAAAAGTGGCCGACACACCCACACTGTCATTCAGTTTTAAAGACCGGTGAGCCTGAGAATTTTCTGTGCTTAATGTTTAATTACCTTGTCAAATTTGGGCTCAAAGCTCAGTTCATTTTTGGAGTTCACAAACACCACTGGAGCTGCTATGGCATCCTGCAGGCTCTTCCCCATCCACAGATGGTTCATGATGGTCTGGACAGCATGAGAGAGAGAGAGCAGGTATACAAGTAACATCGTCTTCTTTTCGTCACAGACATGTAATCACAACACTAGATCTTTAATAATGTAACACACGTCACCCAATTATTCACATAACCAATATTCTAGTAACCAACATTGCCAACTTGGAATGTTCATGATCCAAATGAAACTATGAAGTTATGATCCTATGAGCTCAGCTCTTTTAATGCTAACCTGTGATTTTTAGACAAAATGTTATTAAATGTCAAGATGTGATGTTTTATGTAAGTGAGTCTACTGCATAAATAAATCATGGCGGCGTTAAGTAGCCTACTCACCAGTGCCATACCAGTCGTGATCATGCTACCCCCAGACCCACCCACGACCACGGTGTGCTTCCTCGATTTGGAGTACAGGATGGCAGGAGACATGGAGGAGGGGGGCTGTTCGCCTGGGAGACAGGCACACAGACTCAACTAATGAAAACACACAACATGTCTCCAAACTACTAATGGCAGCATAAGGATACACCAGCACAGAGCATGCCACTTCACACATCATATCAATTATTGTCTTTCTTCAGTGCTTTATATTGTAGTGAATGTTACAATACTTGTACGCATGTATAGTTCTACAGAAAACCTCCTTAATAGTCAGATGTAGAATAGCCACGCCCACATATGTGTGCGTGTGTGTGTGTGCGCGTTTGTGCGTGTCTGCGTGTGTTTGTTTGTCTCTGTGTGTGTCTGTCTGTTGGTCTGTGCTCTTTCATCAATGTAACTAGAAGTTTGAGAAATAAATCAATGCTGACATCGAGAACTTGTCTTGCCTTCGTTAGGATTACAAAAAAAAAAAAATCACAGTGAGGTGAGTCAGGCTTTTAGTGCATTACCTGCCTGGATGCTGCTGGCTTTCCCACAGAAATCTGACAGCTCGTTATTCAGGATGATGCCAGTGTTTGGAGAGAAGACTTTGGAGCCAAATCTGAATGGATGAAGACAAAGGCACAGGAATTAGAGAGTTCTTGTGTTACACAAGACAGATGCTGTTTGTTCTTCGTCCTGAAGTACGGTATGTGCATTCAAAATAATGTGCCAAGAAATACAGCTCTCAAAGACGTTAAAGGAAGTTGCACATTACTGTGTAGGATTACACTGAAACCCAAAATAAGCATGCCCTTAAAACAACACTAAGTAGTTTTTTTCAATCTTAACATTAAGTTTCTAAAATCGTTTCAGTGGTTTATCAATTTGTAACAGGGTGAAAGGCACTTCTGAATTCGCTTTGCCGCCCTCCATGGGCTATAACCGCACTGAGTAAGTTTGGAGTGGATCGTCTCTCTGTAGTTCTCTATGAGAGACAATTCTGCTTCCAACCTGTAGGACGACCGAAGATGAAAGCTACTTTATATATCTTTAACAGCAGGGAATAAAAAACATGACAAAAAGTGCTTATCAAAACAAATGACTGGCATTTTACATTTAGGTTCTATGGGAAATCATTGCCCTTAATGCCTGCAAAGGTAACACTGATGCTATCTAGATAAAAACTCACTTTTGAGAATAAATACATAAATGCACATTTTAAAAGATATCTTCAGAAATACTTTGAAATCTGCTGCCTACTTGCTGGAAACACTTAGATCTGTGGAATATTTGTACACACACAGTGAGCGACGTTGAGGGTGTGACGTAAATCATCAAAAATTGTGCCATCTTTGCCTACCAGATTTAGTGTCTAGCACACAATTGTATATGCACAAAACTGAACTTCTGACAAGTTCCAAATTTGCCCAAGCTTTACTGTGATGATACAGCGATACACTCTGGCTGGTTTCATAAGGCCTGATACACCTTTGAAGTCAAGCTGGATACTGTTTTTGTTTCCAGTTTGTAGCCATGGACTATGCTTTATTAGGAGCTTTCAGAAGCCAACAACAGCAAGACTTTCAATCGATTAAAAAAATACTTAAATATACAGCGACAGTGTCTGTCAGCTTCGTATTAACCCCAGAGAGTAAGCAGCCTATACTATGGGCAAAGGTCTGGATCGGAAAGGCTACACCTGATATGCAGAGCATGTGAGCATAGCCTATGGAAAAGCAGCACTTACTGTGGTTATGCCATGTTTCACAATAAGTGTGTACTGCTGATGTTAATATTGCTATAATGTGATATTTTTAATATAGTGTGCAGCTATAGTTGGTCCCTGTTGGTCCGGTGTGGGTGGCTGTTGTGACTCACATGTGGTTGATGGTGCTGGTGACAGACACAGCCATGCCATCCTCGTCCATCAAGGACACGTGAGTGGTGCCCATGCTGTCCACAGATGGGGTCACATTGTAATACAGGGCATCATGAGTCTGCCCGTCACTAATGATTGCTCTTATTCTCTTAGCAAACTCGTCCTGGGTTGCTGCCAACGCTTCCTGTGTGTTGAAATCAGAGGGCATTCATAACACATGCAATCATTCACAAAGTATCAGTAGTTACTGTGCAAACATGTTAATTGAACAAAGTCTAACCTGTTAAATAACTGTCTGATACAAGTTACCTACCCCAGTTTGACTCAAATTCCATGTTTGAGTTCATTTACAATAAGTCTTTTCACTGGAAACACTTATCAGCAAACTTGGATGACTGTTCCTGGCATTATAACACATCATCACATTATGGTGGGTGGGGATTACGGTATTTTGAACTTATTGACACATGGTGCTGTTTCGCTGTTACATTCTTTTCCTGAGTGAATGAGACGCTTCCTGATTGTGAATCTGTGCAAAGTTATATCTGTGTGGGACTCTCTTGAGATGAGGAGGAAACAACGTTTTGATACTACTGTATGCATCCTAGTTGTAGAGTTTCACTGTTACACTTGAGTGATTCACTCCCTGTCTTGTCAGATTTGGACTCTCCATTTTTATCTCAGAAGCTGGTAAATGTTTTTACATGGAGACAGGCTCCCTGCCCCTTCGTACACACCACTGTAGAAATGTTTGTCTCTCTCATCAGTGCACTAGCCTGGTAAACCAGCCCCTCATACTTCATTTCATTTTGTACAGAGGGTCTGGCCATGCTGCCATTGACATTGCTGTATTGGGTACCAGCCAGTCCTAGCCAATCAGCGAACAGAGGGAGTGTTTGTGAGCGAAGACGTTGACTTTGTGTACTACATTTAAATTGTAGTGCGTAGACAGGCTAATTGCATACGTGACGACCAGACATTAGTAATTGGGTAAAGGCAGAGCCATTTGTTTTTAAACTTCAGCAGAGTCCACACCTCCAGATAGAAAACGTTTCTCAATACAGCACTGCCAGACCCTCTGTACAAAATGCAATGAAGTACAAGGGGCTGGTTCACCAGGCTGTCCATGCACAACACTGTAATAAAACCTCATTCCAACCATTAGTTGAGGAAGTCTTCATTAAGACTGGATATGATTCCTAGTTTGCGGGCCAGACCAATAGCAGATAACTACCATGAACAAAGCATAAAACAAGACGTTTCCTCTTGCTCTAACGCTGGTTTACCTAACAGATTGTCTTTTGTTAAGAATATATGGTCTTAGAAAACCTTTTTGAAGGAAAATGTGAAGAACTAGACATATACGTTGTGAGTGGTCTAATTAATATCTAAATTCTTTCTTTAAATTACCATATAAATTCTTTCTTTACATTACTATCTAAGTTCTCTCCTTTCTGTAGGCTTATGTAAAACCCTGACACCACCCCATCTCAACCCAATGAGATGAAATTAGGCCAGGCCAGGTAAGACTTCACTTTTAACACAATCTATCCTCTTCCAGCTGATTTCTTTTCTTTTTAACCAGCAAGCTTACAGGAACACGCTCAGCATATCATTTACACTCCCCCATCTCTCTTTTTCAGTACACAGCAAAAAACATCCATGACTTAAAAACCAACTCTGACTGGCACAGATTATTATTCACTGATGGGCCGGAAACATTAATGCATTACAGGCTAACTAACCACTTAGCCACTCAGTCGCAGCAGAGTACTTAATTAGCACTACAAGTAAATGATGGAGATGTGCAGTCTCACTCTACTGCAGAGATATGGGTAGTGTGCATTTAGAGTGCAACAGGCCTGTGGGTGGAGGAGTGGGATGTGGTGTGTGGACGAGTGGGTTGTGGTGTGTGGAGGAGTGGGATGTGGTGTGTGGAAGAGTGAGTTGTGGTGTGTGGAGTTCCTTATGCTTGTACGATGCAAAGAGGATAAGCAACCTTTTGAATAACAGGAAATTAAAAGGCACCTATGATAAGGCCTAACATTTCAGCAACTTAATTAACAGATTTTTACACAAATTCTCACAAATGTTTTGAAGTGCTTCCAATTGTTAGTTAATTGTCTAACTTTACAAGAGAGAGTGTATTTATACGTGAAGACTCACACACCTTGGAGGAACTGAATCGTGGATCTCTGAGAAACCTCTTCAGGCCATTAGCAAATTTGAAGGTCTCCACGTAGCGTTGAAATGTAAGAGTCTTCTGCTGCCCCTCAAGACAGGCTGGAGTCAGTTGGTAACCTGTTGTAATTATAATCACGAACCATTTTAATGCGGTCACCTTTCACTTATGCACCCTTTAATGGCAAATTATAACAGCACACAAAAACACACACTGGCGGATGAGGCCTTCCATCTTCATTGGCTGATGAGTCCTGATTGAGCCAATAGAAGCTTTAATTTTCGGTTAAGTTCGGTTAAGTACACTTAACACATTGTTTTATACACACACACACACAGACAGACATACAGGTATATATATATATATATATATATATATATATATATATATATATATATATATATATATATATACACACAATACAACAATATATATATATATATATATATCGGGTATGTATATGTGCACTAAGTGAAGCTCTGTGTGTTGAGCTCTGAGCTTGCTCACCTCTCATGGTGTTTAGTATGAAGCTTAGCACGGCGCCCCCAGCTGGAGGTGGTGGAATGTACATGTCATAGTCACCCAACGGCACTTTCCATGCATCCAACACCTGGACTTTGAATGAGCTCAAGTCCTCCATAGTCAACGTCCCACCTGCCATTTACAAAAAAGAAAAGAGGTTACTTCACCTGTTTGTTTTTAAGACAAAAAAATATTGTCTCTAAGTATCTCATATGAAACAATGAGTTGTTAGAAATCACCAATTTTGAGCGAATGTGAACATTGCTACAAGTAAAATTAAGTCTGATAGTGGTGGGAATATAAGCAGTACTTTCTGTGTTGGGATGCTGTAGGGGTACCAGCCCAAAGTGCTGCAGCACAACCCATGCAATGCTATGCTGCGCTAAACCTATTTAAGGCATTATTTTCTAAGGAAAACAAATCTGTGAGCTGGTACATTGACATGACATTTGTGATGTTAGAGGACACAGGATTTACATAATTTGACACAGAACGTATCCATCACACCCACAAATAATAACACTTCCTCAAGAGTAAAATAAACATTTGGGCAGGATGGTTTCCCAACATCAGGCCAGAACTGAAGAAGTCTTTTGAATGAAAGGTGAAATGTCTTCAAGCTCCAAAAAGAAGTCCAGCACAACTTAGCTCCTTTGACTACCATGACCTGGATGAATGAGAATCTACACTTGGCAGGACATTTGGGCAGGATATTGTGCATGTTCACCTGCTTCCTGGATGTCACTTATCAGGTTCTTTGCTATGTCTCCTGTGTAGAATGCTTCAGCTCCTTTATTAGCAATGGTTTCCAGAGTATCGGCCAGTTTCTCAAACCGCAACTTGTCTCCTTCCTTCAACAGATTATCATTGCTATCAACAAATAATTTCCTATAAGAGAGAAAATAAACACCAGATAATTATTTCTAGGATGAGAACAATTACTTAACAACAAAAAGCTAAATAAATAACCCTAATTTTTAGGACAGTATACTATAATAGTCATACATATGTGTGTGTGTGTGTGTGTGGGGGGGGGGGTTGTGGGGTAGGGATACAGAGAGAGAAGGAACGAAACAGAGAGAGAAAAAAGGAAACAAAAATGTGTAAAGAAACACAGAAGAAGCAGCTCTTGGACATGGACAACAAACTGTATGCTGTACGCTGTATGCATCTCACCGTATTGGAAGCGTCTTGTCCTTCTCCAGCACCACCAGGAAGCGAGCCAGCATAGGAGGCAGAGGGAAGCCCTCCCTGGCCAGCCTGATGGTGGGCTCAAACAGACTAGCCCAGGGCAACTTCCCATACAGCCTGTGGGCCTCCGCGTAGCCCCACACCTCTCCGGGGACCCCAATCCAATCAGGGCCTGAGATGAGGAGGACAGAGGACAAACAGACTGTGACAGACTGTGATAAGCAGTTTCATCCAAAAGGGGCAAATGGGAACACGTCTGAAGACATTTAATGGTATGCGGGAGGTGCGTTAAGTGCATGACACATATGACAAAAATATACCTCTGTGCATATGTGGTCAATACTTCTGTGTGCAATGCACATTATTGTATGTTATTATACCAGTTGAAGAGAGTGAGATGTGTTATGTTTATTGAAGCAATAAAATAATAAAGTGCTAGTGTGGTTGGTAATTACGGAGGGGGGAGAGGGAAAATAAAAAGGAGAGAGAAATGGATATAAAGAAAGGAGAGAGAGAAAAACAAAAGAGAGAGAGACAGACAGACAGACAGACAGACAGACAGAGAGTGAGACAGACAGACAGAGAAAGAGAGAGGGACAGAGAGACCTGGTGAGAAAGCCACATATGTGTAAGTGCCAAAATCACAAGGTGTAAGTTGTTTTTTGACCTTTACAATTATTAACTAAATAAAACATAATAAACCTTTTAAAAAATCTTAGAGTTCTGCTGCCATAAAGGCAAGGGGTAGTTGTTTGTGTTGAAACAAATGATAGGCTGCTTATCACATCACACTGGAATTAAATCAAGTATGCAAATGTATTAGTGCCACCTAAGGGATATCTCTCTCTCTCTCTCTCTCTCTCTCTCTCTCTTTCTCTCTCTCTCTCTCTCTCTGTCTCTGTGTTGCCCCCTCTCCCCGCCAACACACACACACACGCACTACCCCATAGGTAGACATGAAGTGTGGCTTGTGCACTAACTTGGCCTTTGCCCAAGCCATGATGTTACTGTGTCCGACCAAGTGGATCATTCTTGATGTTACGCTAGAGACGCTGGTTTCGTAATTGCCTGGCTGTCATCTTGCAGGCCTACCTGACATTAGTTGGAAGGATGTGGGGCATTTCGTCATCAGGTCAGTGTTGAAAACTTTCGGAACAGTCTCACGGGAATTGATGATTTTCACTTTCCCTGCAACAAAAACATGTTTCGGGATTAGTTTAGAACTGAGAAACAGCTGCGAGACTAACGCGTAAAAGACTCACTGAAAAACGGTACAGCCTCTTACCGTCCTTTTCTCGGATAGTAAAGATTGAACCTCCACCGATGCCCATACTCTGAGGGTGAACAATGGACGTGCATACTAGAGTTGCAATAGCGCCATCTACCGCCGAACCGCCTCGCCTCAGTGTATCCCTGTACAGTGCATAGGAGCAGTACATTGGTCAAAACAACATACAGGCTTGCGTGGGGTCTTCTATTTCTACTCAGTGGTGACCAGCACCCAACACATCAGAGTATTCTAGTATTTCACTGTTACTTTTGGAGCACACCGATAAGCCTATACAACTCAATTTGCCATCAGTTGTAGGCCTACTCGAAGCACCTAATTCCAATAATTTTCTCCTAGGGGTTTGTCCACTTGCTAAATTGTTATCCGCATTTATTGTGAAATGAATTGAAGGCCCTGGTGTTCTTCTTATGAACTCACGCGGCTTAATTAATGCTGATGTCTTGTCATAATTTGTACAGTCTACGCGGAAACGCAAACGGCAATTATAAGCTCCTTCAGTGGTAGTCAATGTACTTGAGCAATGGCCATCTATCACTCATTGGATTCGTCTTGATAAGCAGCTCATAGCCTTCCTCAGGAGGATATCCTTCCTCAGGAGGATATCCTACACATGCCCTAAGCACCAACATCAAGGCGCAGTAATGATTGTACATGTGGAAAGCATAGGCATCCCACTAGAAATTCTATTTGATAATAACTCCGAGTTTGCACATTTTGTTTGATCTTTGTCCTTAACCGACATAAAACAACAATTTCACCAGAAACGAGGCTATAGGCTACACAGGTTGTACTCAGGCTACTTATACCTCTCTCATGAAATGATGTTCGCTTTGGGAGCTCTGTTTAGCATTTCTGTCATTGAAACCAGTGTAGGTCTAATAGAGCCTTACCGCCCAATCTCCGAACACATTTCTGAGTCCGCAGCCACAGCAGCTCTCTGAAATTCCCCCTCTGAACATCCTTGGTGAGTCATTGTAGCCACGCACAAAACAGCAATAAGAACTATGCAGTTCATCACCAGACACAAGCACATACACAACTTTAACGTAGGTTTCCCCATTGTCAGTCTGTATCCTCGCCTAATCGCTGTCGTCTGTCCCAACCGTGAAGACCGTCAAACTCCTCCCTCAAGATTTTACAAAGTTTCATCAAAGCGTTCCCGATGTGAAGGTAAACTATTGACTGCGGGTTACTTTAACGTGGTAAATAACGTGGGCGGGGGGCAGGCAACTCGTAAGATCGGCGGTCAGTGGTTGTATGGCTGGGAGTTGTGCTGATGAGGAGGCGAGGGCGGACTTATTACAACAGGTTCTCAACCCCCAACCCCGCAGATTCTGCATCTCCCAGAATATTCCATATAAAAAAAATAAAATTAACTCGGAATGATTTAGCTATGTTATTGCATATTTTAACATGTTGAGACAACTTTCTTCATTTATCAGACCTAAGATTTAAAAAAAAAAATGAATAGCTTACTGGAAAAAGTAAAGAATGGTCGAAGCCTACAACCATCCGAAAAAATCAGTATAAAATTAACATTTGGAGGAGAATTGAGAAAAATAGAATCTTTAATTAACATTTGGATTAAAACTAGTTTTAATCATGAG
This sequence comes from Coilia nasus, assembly GCA_027475355.1. Classification (NCBI taxonomy): domain Eukaryota; kingdom Metazoa; phylum Chordata; class Actinopteri; order Clupeiformes; family Engraulidae; genus Coilia; species Coilia nasus. Next base: position 22,950,121 of record CM050217.1, read on the forward strand.
TCATTTAAAGATTCTATTTTTCTCAATTCTCTTCCAAATGTTAAACCTTTGCTGAAAAAAGTGTATATAATTTTGTGTGCACCTTCACCTTCTATAAATGTCATTTTGATAAGGCTTGGACATTTAGAGCACCATGTTTAGCTTAATTATTTGTGTCCACAGGACACACACTAACAATACACTAGCAATAAAATGGACTAAAAATGTAGGTTTGCATATTTTCTTCTTCATGGTGGTTATTTTTTTTATAAAGTGATGAACATTTGCTGGTTTCCATTGTTTTCCAGTTATGCATGTACCAACTGAATCTTAAGATAGCATAGTATTTAGGGAAAGCTAGAAGGGGAGCTCGCCCAGGGTTTCAAACAGACTAGGACCACCCCTGTTGGGTATAGATAGTATTTTGTAATATAACAATTTTCTATCCGAAGGAGGCATGCTTTAAATGTATTGAAATTATAAGGCATCTTTGAGTAACTTCCTAGTATTATTTGAGTATCTCATTGTGGGGTCAAGTGTCCTGGTTTTTGGTTACCCTGTCTTATCAGAACGTTGGACCTTTTGTTAGACTTTAGATTTCACAATTTTAGATCAATACTTTATTTGTATTGTGTTTGATGGCGATGTGAGACTGCGCAAATGTTGCAAGTCATAAAATAGCAACCGATTAAGAATCCTGTGCTACAAAGAGTACTTGTCTAAAGAAAGCAGCAACGACAATAACCATCCAACATAACTACTATACAAAATATACAAGTACATTCGACTATCGATTTACAAACGCAAAAAGTGAAGTTTAGTGTGCGCCAACAGGTAGCTTTCCAAGATTATCGTGCGATAACCCAGGGTTCTGCTCAGAAGCCGCTCTGTCGCAAAGCATCACGGGATAGTGGGCTCTTCCTTACTCAAGTACAGTTGTTGCATGATCACTTGTTACATTGTGCGCCGTCTACGGGTAATCCTCACCAAATATCTTAGAATGGTACTTTGCCATGCAACTAAAAATGGGGTAGATGTAGCCGATTAGAACAGTCCAGCCATCAAGCATTATGTATGGTTCTGCAGTTAAAATGGGTTTACACTAATGCCGAAAGCTAGATCTGTGCACTGTGTTGTTACAAGCAGTCCTTGATCTTCGCGTTTCGTGTTGCACTGCGGCTCTTGCTAGCCGATTGCAGTATGTGGGCAGCCGCACAGGTAGGTGGAAAGGACATAACTGACACTGTGGAAATCCCTGTTGGCTGTTATGGATAAGGGACTTCGCCAAAGCTTTATGAGTTGACTTTGAATGATAGCTCGACCACAGCTCTGTTAGTTTTTTGTTTTACACCGAGCAGTAAGCATATTATTATTATTATTATTATTATTATTATTATTATTATTATTATTATTATTATTATTATTATTATGTAGGCTAAATATAATGTCAGCCGATACAAAAACATGAATATGGCAAACTGAGTTACATAATAGCGCAACGCAATAACATACGTTTAAAATGAGAGTGGGCCGCAGATCTCACAGCATCATCTGTCGTGTTTTTCGATTGTGTCATCGACACACAATGGACGACGGATGACAGCGTTTTACAGACCCCGAAACTGCAGGACTGCGTGGTCCGACGGGAAGGGAAGACGTGTTAATGGAAAGGCAAGATAATGAATTCAGAAACCATTCTTCTTTGTTAATCAAAGTCAGTCTGTCTGTAAGTAGAAACAGCTACGGGCTCGTTATAAAATGTAATGTGCAGGCTACGCGTCTCCGAGAAGGGTATGGCCAAGGTTCTGCAGTCGTGGCTTGCCTCCGTAGTCTTTTGGGTAGGATGGCTGCACAGACTTGGAAGTTGATTTGTATTTAAACCGTGTGTTGGAGGTAGCGAGCCAATATGAGTGAGGAAGAAAACGGTTATCGTTTGTTGTTGACGCAGATCTTGAATCCATTTGGGCGTGAAGTTAGCTTGGGGCGAGTTCCTTCTCAGTTTACATAGCCTCATATGGCTTGTACTTTTCTAGAAACAAACTGAACGTCACTCAATCGATTAGTCAAACCCTCTATGGCTCGATGGACTCGTAGCGTTTTGCGTTCATTACCCCACATTCATCATTGTTTACTCTCTTGAGTGTAACGTCTGCTTCCAGACGTTGCTATGTACCCCATAGGGGTTCACTTGGCTTGTAAATGTGCAGAAAACCCGGACGTCTGTGTGCGTGGGAGTTCCCCTGCCAGTCGGTATATGCATTCGACAATGTAGCCTTATCATACCCTTTGTTTACCCACATATTGTTTTCCTTGTGCGCATTTGTTACCTTTTCACCCATTAACAGTTTTATCTCGTTATATGTTTTTTTGGAAATGTATGACGAAGTGGTACACAATTGCTGTGTTTTGTGTGTGTTAATATTTCAGGCTGTGTTTAAACTGCAGCGCTGATAATCGAGTGACTCATGATTTTGTACTGTGCAGTGCGGAGGTGGTATCTGATTTCCAGGGATTGCTGCAGTCCTTGTCTCAGTCACAGATTGAGACCGTTCTGGTGTTAAGTATCAAAGCAGAAGATGGAGGGTGTTGATGTGTGGGTGTGAGTCAGTGGAAGCAAGTGTATGTGGGGGGGAGAGTATGTCCTGTACGTCTCTTCATATGGATCTCCATCATTATGAGAGCACTCTTGTGTGCTGTGTTTATAAATCTCTCTCTCTCTCTCTCTCTCTTACTCGCTCTTGTGCTCTTTCTCCTACTCAACTCTGCATTTCTGCTTCGCACCTCCATCTCCCATCTCCCCCTCACACACTCTACATCTATTTTCTCTCTCTCTCTCTCTCTCCCTCTCTCTCTCTCTCCCCTTCTCTCCCACTGTCTTCCACTCTCCCTCTCTGCACACACACACACACACACACACACACACACACACACACACACACACACACACACACACACACACTCTTTCACTCCTGCTCACTTTCTCCCTCTAATGTCCCTCTCTCTCTCTCTCTCTCTCTCTCTCTCTCTCTCTCTCTCTCTCTCTCTCTCTCTCTCTGTCTCTCCCTCTCCCTCTCATGCAGAATTTGATGCCCTGCAGTCTGCTGTCCCTGCACATTTGTCTAAACGGGCAGAAAGGGAACAGCTGAGGTGCTACAGTAGCTTCCTGTCTGACGCTCTGGACCTTACCGAACTCCGACTCTCCTGCCTCGTCCTGTCCTGTTTAAGGGTCACTTTCTACCCCTTCTCTTCGGCAGAAACCTGGGCTTAAAGCATTTTCTGGTCGTCAGCTTCTGTTTGGTATCAGCCCTCTCCAACTCTTTGCTTCCACTCCGTGTACGAGTGTGAGTTCTGAATGGTTTATGTATCATGTGAGCAAGTTTGACTGTCCACCGTCCATTAAAGTGCTACACTAGAACATTCTGCAACCGGACACTAGAATATTCTCCACCCCGAGCCACTATTATAACACACACCAGAGGACTCTTTATTGGTATGGTTGGAAGCACTTTAGCACATTAGCACTTCAATGCAGTTTGTTTGCTCTTCAAGGCCGAAGATTTACCCTAGCTTTAGCCTTCTGCTTCCCACCCAGTCACCAGAAGAGGGATAGAGGAAGACCGCGTCGGACTGAAGTCTTGTCAGCTGTCCTGGGGGATTGTAGACTGCGGCAGCCCTCGCAGCTCCCACCTTTACCTGCTTGTTCATCTCTGTGTGTGTCTGCTAGTGTGTATATACGTGTGTGTGTGTGTGTGTGTGTGTGTGTGTGTGTGTGTGTGTGTACCTAAGTGCAGTAGATCCAGGCAACAACAACAAAAAAACCTTGACTTGAATGTATGGGTTGTAAACATACAGAATTGCATGTGTGTGTGACTAAGTGTGCGTGCATGTCTGTGTGTGTACCCCGTCTTGTGACTCTCAGTGAAAATGGACTGGTCGCTGGAGAGGATGCGTGATCTGGTGGCGAGCGGCATGCAGGCGATGCGCGAGTGCGAGTCCAGCGTGGTGGGCACGGCCCTCTGCCTGGCACTGCTCTTCGTGTGGTACTGCTACCGTGTGGGCCGCGAGCAGAGCGGGCCGGGCCTGCGGGGCGCCTACGGCGTGGCCGAGACGAGGCGCGCCAGCAGCCTGTCCATCCCCGGCGGTGGCGGCGGCGGAGGCTCCCTCATGCCCTCCAACGGGGCCGGTGGGCTGGGGCTGGGCCTGGGCCTGGGCCGGTCCAAGGGCCGCCAGTGCTCCGGCGAGGAGCTGAACGGCTTCGCCTACTGCCAGTCGCCGGAGTGCTACCGGTGCGCGCACGCGGGCGAGGGCCTCAACCAGAGGCTCTACCACAGCCTGCAGGACTACGCCAAGCGCTACACCTGGGCGGGCATGGGGCGCGTGCACAAGGGCGTGCGCGACCAGGGCCGCTACCTGCTCTCGGGACGGCCCTCTATCCAGAAGCCCGAGGTCTTCTTCCTGCCCGACCTGCCCTCGGCGCCCTTCTTCTCACGGGACGCGCAGAAGCACGACGTGGAGCTGCTGGAGCGGAGCTTCCCTGCGCTGCTGGCCGAGTTTGAGAGCGTCTACCGCTTGCCCACCACCGCAGCAGCCAGTGCCCGTGGTGGTGGTGGTGGTGGCAGTGGCGGTGTCACGTCCTCGCTGCCACCGGGGTGGAAGGCCAACAGCACCCCTCGCGGCCAGTGGTGGACCTTCTACCTGGTGAACCAGGGCACGCCGCTGGCCGTGAACGCCCGCAGGTGCCCGCGCGCCTGGAGGGTCCTGGGCCAGCTGCGCACCTTCATCGCCAACAACGTGTTTGGCAACGCCTGCTTCTCGGTCATCACGCCGGGCGCCACCATCTCTGAGCACTACGGGCCCACCAACGTGCGTGTGCGATGCCACCTGGGTGAGTCCGTACCTGCTGTCAGGGGGCAGGTGACGACACCTACACAGACACACACACACACACACACACACACACACACACACACACACATAAGCATAAGCACAAACACACATGAGCATAATCACGCAAACACACCCACACACACATACACACATACATAAGCTTAAGTGCATGCACACACACTCACACACACAAGCACAGATGCACACATATACACACTGATGCACACACGTACACACACTGACACAGCAGAGAACAAGACAACTGCCCTATTTGGGTGTAATGAGATTTAGGATTATAACAGTAGCAGTGTAGCTGACCCCATTGGTGTAAAATAGTGCTTCTCAAAGTTTTTCAGATCAAGGACCAAAAAAAAAAAAACCTCAAGGACCACCAACAACCCCCCCCACCCCCCCACACACACACACATTCTGAGGCTAACAGGGCTATGTAAATACATGAATTGGTGCAGCATCACAGCTCTAACTAGGGAATGGCATGAAGATGATATGCCTGTCGTTTAAACACACTTTGCATGGCACAGGTAGTTTAAGAAACTAAAATATTTTAACACAACCTCTCACGGACCACTTGGGATTTCTTACGGACCACACTTTGAGAAACACTGGCGTAAGATGACATGTAAGATCGAGAAAGATGACAAAAGTGTTGATGTGTGATAAACCATTAGCTTTGTTCGTGTCAAAGTGGAGAGTGTCACGTGGATGGGATGATTTATAGTTGAGAGTCTTTAGCAGCAGCACTCCTCAGTGCTTCTGCTTCACTTCGTGACTCTCTGGAAATCTGCTTCGTCTGTTGGTCTCACCGCTGTGACATTGCAAACTTCTTGCCTGCCTGTACAAAAACTTCCCCGGCAGACACAAAAAAACTGCCTAGCCTGAGAACTGAGAATGTGATCTTACTGGAAGGCAGCAGGATCGTTATGAAACATTGTGGTCCCATGAGAAAGAATATAGTATTTGTCCTGCCCCCCCCCCCCCCCCCCCCCCCCCCCCACCCAGTATCATAATGGTGGTCATTATGGACTATGATGGCTACTTGTCATTGCATGGCCCTTGGGATTGCGCTAACTTTGTCCTGCCTTACGATGTAGCTGGGAGTCAGCCAAGACACACTTTCCCTGAGACTGAGTTCTGCGATGAATCTGGGGTGTCTGCTTATTCAGTTCAGCTCGGCTCAGTTCAGTTTGACTTTATGTATGGTGTCATATTGTATGCATGTGTCATTGCTCCTCACAGAGCCTAGTATGGATCATAACTTAATATACGTATACAGATAGCAAGCAGTGGAAGGGGTTGTGTGTGTGTACATTTGTGCACACATGCAGCACATTTGTGTTATATTGGTTTGTGTCTTTTTCTGCCTGTGTGTGTGTGTATGTGTAAGAGTGTGTGTGTCTGTGTGTGTGTGTGTGTATACATATGTATGTATGTATGTCTGTGTGTGTGTGTGTGTGTGTGTGTGTGTGTGTATACGAGTGTGCTTGTATGTATGTATGTATGTATGTCTGTGTGTGTGTGTGTGTGTGTGTGTGTGTGTGTGTGTATACATACATGTATGTATGTCTGTGTGTGTGTGTGTGTGTGTGTGTGTGTGTGTGTGTGTGTGTGTGTGCGCGTGTGTAGGTTTGAAGGTGCCCGCCGGTTGTGAGCTGGTGGTGGGGGGAGAGCCGCAGTGCTGGTCAGAAGGCAGCTGCCTGCTGTTCGATGACTCCTTCCTGCACACAGCCTTTCATGAGGGTAAGACCCACACACACATACTGCACATACACACACACACACACACACACACTCACTCTCACTCTCACTGTATACACCCACACACACACATACTGCACATACACACACACACACACACACACACACACACTCACTCTCACTCTCACTGTATACACCCACACACACACCACACTGGACACACACACACACATACTGTACATAAACACACCCATACACACCACACACATACACATACTGTATACACCCACACATGCACACACACACATATATTATGCAAACCTGCACACAAATCCACACACCTCCACATACACCATATTGAAATATTTCGTGTGCCATTACTGGATCAAGAAGGACACATACAGTCACCTTTTTGTTTTGTATTTCTCCCATACACACACAGACACACACAGACACACATGTATTTGCTTAAGTACACTGAGGTCATCTTGCTGTACCAGTGGTGACAGATAGATGTGACTTAATGTTTCCTCTGTTTCTGAGGATTTGGGGATCGCATAAGAAATAATATTTTGCATTACGCACTATGGGGCCGATTCTCCCCTGCGAGTAAGGGCGCATAAGTGAAAAAAAGCGTGCAACTGCGCCCACACAGATTCTACTGTTGACTTAAGTCATTTACGCGGAAATCAGTCAGTTACGCGCTTCGGGAGGAGCAACCCCAAAATTAGGGAGTGTCCCATGTAAATGAACCCTACGCGCATTCTACCCTCCACTTAAGCGGTTTTCTCTTTACGCGCCTCAAAGGGCTGTAGTAAGGTCCAGCGCCACTATAAGGCGAAATGAAATACTGCATTTTATGTCGGCTAGGCCTATTATGTCAACATTTGTTTCTCCATATTTAACATACCAAAGTGCAGAGTCAGTAATGTTTGGTTGTTGATCCTTATTCTTTAAAGGAACCTGTTCTCCAATTAGGTAAATTACAAACAAACAACAATGAATGAAAGAATGGATGAATTATTTTTTAATTACATAATTTACATGAATATAAATATGACCAACATCCTCTCATAATTAGAAACCAAAATGCCATCCTTCTACCTGCTTGCACTCCTGCGTCAATGGGAGAGAGAACGCCGAGGTTGAAGACGTGCTATAGGTCACGTTTATAGGTCTAGACATCCTGGGTTTCACTGACATGGAAGATCACTGACTGACATGCGCTTCACAACGAATATAGCTATAGTTTATTTCATTATCACGGCATATATATTTTGTAAAATGGGACTTCTTAAATTAATGGGCTAGAAAGATCATTTGCCCCACTTCTTTGCTTGCATATTCAAATTTAAAGTTCTTTTCTGTTTCCTACGGACTGCCACTGCTGTGTAGACTACACAATGTGTAGTCAGAAAGTCCATGTCCCATGTTTTCTTGGTAGCCGTAATCCTTGCACTTGGCACTGACGTTGCTTTCATTTTACATATATCACGCCCATGTTGAGTTACGCGCTGTATTTTGGAGTTAAGCGCTAGGGGAGTGGCAGAGGTTCAGAGAGGAGAATCCACGCGAAAGTGCTTAAAAATCCAAGACGAAAGTGCTTAAAAAGTGCGTGCGTAAAAAAGACTTGCGCGCCTATGGGAGAATCCGCCCCTAAATGCTTATACCAGAAAGAATGTCCACACCAAGATGTTGTGTTACCACATGGGTCAGATAGATTTGGAAGCATGAGCAAAATAACACATCAGTTACAGACTAGGTTAAAATATGAACTCCAGCGAGGACCGCCTTAGATGGAGGGGTCACTAAATGTTTATAGTCACACAGATGGGATGTGAGGAGCCTGTTTCATCAGGATTAAGCATTTATTTACAACTGCAGCAGCAGAAGGAGCAGATGTCGCTCAAAGATCAAAGTCTGCAATGTTCAGTTCAGTGCTACACAATCAGAAGTTTGTTGCATATTCTTTGTCACTTTTTTACTTTTTTATTGTACTGAAGAATAAATGTTGGCATCCTGAAACATTCTTATTCCTTAAACAGGTTTTTTTTATCATCTTTTACTCTAAAAAAATATTCAAATGCGTAGATGTTTGTTTTTTCTTGTAATTGTCTTTCTTCTTTTCCTAAGTGTCTTCTGTGATTATCTCATAATCATTTGCCTCCGGTATGTGAATGCTGACATGATAACATCCATTTCTTTCAGGCACTGCAGAAGACGGCCCCAGGGTAGTCTTTATGGTGGACCTTTGGCACCCAAACGTTGCAGCGGCAGAGAGGCAGGCCCTCGACTACATCTTCAGTCCTGGGCACTGAGTGAAAGAAGAGAGAAAGAGAGAGAGAGAGGGTGAAAAAAAATGTGTGAAAGAGAAAGAGTGGACGAGAGTCAAAAGTTCCGGTGCCTCATGTATGGATGAGAAACAATCATGTCTGCTTGTGAGAAAAAAAGCATTTACAGCAGTTAAAAAAAAAACAAGTTGGGAAAGCTTATTAAGAGTTGACATCAAAGACAGGGCTAGTGTTAGGCCAGTTTGAAGGGTTACACTCACTGTGTGTGTGTGTGTATATTTGTTCCCCTCACTGTTAATACTCCAGGTGTACATAACGTATCCTTCTCTGACACAACGTACACACACCCACGCCATGTTCTGTCCTGTGGTCCGGGCTCTCCGGAACAAACATTTTGTACTAATGTAAATGTTTACAGATTGACCAATAAAAAAAAAAAAAACGTCCATTAGCCTGTCAGGTGTGGCATTCCTTGGGGGAAACCCAGAGTAGCTAGTAAACAGCTCAACACTGCTGTCACATATTTCAACTAGCTGCCCTGTTTGTACAAATAACGCTTGGTGCAAATTAGTTGTTTCTGGTCACTCTTTTATAAGCCGTAACGTTTGGCAGAAAACCGCTATGGTAATGACCTACTGACATTTTATGACGGGTGTGTTCGATTGACAGTAAGCTACTTCCCCAAGACCAAAACATGGTATTTCATGGTAGTTTACAGTGCAGTGTGGCTGGATTTAGCAGGCGGGGCTGTGTTTTGTACCCCTGTTCAGAAAACTGAGCAGCTCACTGTTTACTGTATGTTCACATCACTAACTTATTTATTGTTGAGCAAGAGTACAAGGACTGAGGGCGAGTCTGTGTGTTTGTTTGCAGTTTTCACTGCTTTCAACTTTGGTATATTTAAAGGAGAGCACAGCATATACTTGACACATTTTTAAAGTTTACAAATGCTACAGTTCCTAAATGGGCTAGGTTTTAACTCTTAATTGTTCTGTATTCTGATCAGTCTTCTCTAAGGGCAAGTTGATTGCATCATTTTGTGGTATTGATACATTCCTTTTGTAAACAACAACAAAAAACAATGCTGATGTTTAATGATGTGATTCAAGTAACAAGTAATTCCATTCTATTTTGTTTCGTGCTTTTTTGCTGTTGCAAATCAATCCTCAGATTTCAGTATTGTGTCATGATCTCATTTGGAAAACAGTTAAGTAAATCTGTAGGTTTAATAAAACGTGTTGCCTTTACATTTACTTTGTGGTGTTTTCTTTTGTCTGTGTTGTTTTTCTTAGGTATGTTGGTTCAGATATGGCAAAAACGGAAGAAATTGTTAGCCACTGTGCTGATACTACTAGGCAAGAAAGAAGGCATAATTTGTCACAACAGCAGTTCACAGACTTACACTGAATGAGCAGACTTGCCTATAATAGAAAGCCATATTCACCAGCCTTTGAAATAACACAAAACGCATGAGCTGACATATTTGGGTTTCTGCTTTTTTTCACACATTTCCCCTGCTCTGACACAGAAAAACATTCAGCCATCTGTTCATGGAGGGGCTTACAACAAATGTGATGACAATGTCAGGCCTTTAGACATACTGAGGTGTAAAACAATAGATATTCACCTGAAAATGTCTGTGCTTGTAAGTGCTTGTGCAAGTGTTTGTAAGAATTGCACTGGTAAGGAATATAATGTATTAACAGCCATTGGTTGCCATTACTAGCCTTCGGGCATGCTATTCTGATTTTGTGGCCTAATTTACTAAGTCATAAATGTGTTGCTTTCCCAGGGCAAGTTCAAGATATTATTTTAAGATGAACAGACCTGTTTCTTCATTTTAGCCTGCCACTTAATTGCAATGCTATAGCCAGATATTCTAATATCAGCAAGGAATTTTATCTGCTAGATGGGAAATCATCTGGAAAATTCTAATGATGCTGCTCAAAGCGGTGTTGAAACAAGGCCTTTTTCTGCAGTGTGCCAACACTCGCAGCCAGTATTAGGAAATGAAATGATTGCAGGGGTTGACATCAGGCTTTTTATCTTTTTTTTTGCAAGAACTGCACCCCTGTAAGGATTCACTTTCTCAGACCAACGACGGAGCTGAGTGTGGACGAAGGTTATCGCATGTTCTGGACTTATGGAATGGAAATAATTATAAACATGTGCATGGCAAACATTAGAGTAACACTTATATGACCCGTTTATCTGACTCCATGAAATAATAGTTACCTCCAATATCACTATACAGCTTAAGAGCTAATAGCACAGTAATGGCATGGCACACGAAGAGATGTATATGAATGGTAAATGAATGAGCAGTTTATTAACCAAATACAAGTTAACCTTTACAATTAACACAGAGATTCACTGTAATGACCAACTCAACCAGAGATATAAAGAAATCAAACTAAACTCCAAATAAAAGATAGAGAGAAAGAGAGAGGGAGAGAGAGAGACACACACAGCGTGTGGGAGCGTCGTGGGTGAAAGACAGCTCAATGAGTTTTTCCACTAGCATTGCCTTAAGTAGCCAACCTGATGCCAGTTGTTCAGCACACCATGAGGTGTTATCTTGGGGGCAGGGGTGTTGGAGACAGCCCACTGCCTCACACTACTCAGTAACCTTAGGATCTGAGATCTTTATTAGAATAACCCGAGTCTGTTTCAGAATTTAGACCAGTATATCACTCACAATGAGACCATCAGAATGAAACCAAACATGACATGTACACCTCATAGCATTTCTACAATACAATATACCCTTAATTATCCTGTCCTTGCCATAAGGATGACCTGGGTAGGTCCCCACACCAAATGTTGGCAGACCACAGATAAGAACACAGTGGGGTGTGGCACCTAACTAAACACAAGAGCATGCAGCGGGGGAGCTCCTCTGAATCACCCTTTATTGTGATAACACAAATTCCTCTGTTGAGCTCATTCTGAGTAGTCATCCTTGAATCCAGATCCTTACACCCCCTTCCCATTCCAGCTGAAGTCATGTCATTACAGCCGTATGCTTTGTGTTTCCCTGTGTGGTGTCTGCCAGAGAGAGACGAGAGAGAGAGAAGGATGATGGGCATCACCACTGGCACAGCAGCACTTCTATTATTTCAAACGCTTATCTAACACTGAGACAGAGGCAGCGTGACACAGCAAAACTGCCCTTTCCCCATATATGACTTTATGTATTTATCTAAGATAATTTAAAGGTATATATGGTACATCTGACCTGTCCAGGACTTGTTTAAAGGTTGAGACATGCGTGAATGTGTCTTAAAATTAAATGTCCTCAGACAAAACACGTATAAGATTATGCCTTTCTAATAGGTTCTTCCCAAAAAGGGGAAATTTACTGCACCTACACAGGATGTTGAATGCAACATATACCACGTTAGTTGATACATAACACTGCACCAGGTTTGTTTTATTTCACACTATGCTTCACAGTATGAGACGCATAGCAATGCCATTTTGAATATGATCAGATGCATCATTATACTCATGGTTCATCGCGCTCCAGCTGATTGTAATGTAGCGCACTGCCCCGTATAAACAATTGAGGGAGCTAGTGAGTCATAGTGGACACGTGTCAATACGTCTTCACCCAGACATGGAGAATTCACTTTTTTTTCTTGCACAACCATCTTATAATGTAGACTTCCAATATTTAGTACTTAAATACTCATTGTATTAATTTACTAACACTTCTGTGAACTAAATATTACATTAAAGATATAAATGGGAAAAACGGGAATGATGTGATAGTGTGTGTGTGTGTGTGTGTGTGTGTGTGTGTGTGTGTGTGTGTGTGTGTGTGTGTGTGTGTGTGTGTGTGTGTGTGTGTTTGAAATATGCAAATCCAATAAATAACAGTGTATATATATATACACTCTCCGAAAATGCAGTCAATAACAGTGAGTCGACAAACGGGCTTTGCTGTACTGTATTTTTGTAACTTGTAACCAACTCACTGTGGTGTGACAAAGTGGCAGGAAGACGTATCTACATATCTGTGTGTACATGTGATGAAATTACAATGTTGTCATTGTGACAGAATGCAAATTATTGCTGAACATGTTCTTCCTCTTTCACTTGAATTCTGAGAATGGTAAAACCTCACTGACTGTGGAAATGTAATTGCAGTGTACCAAGTCTTTTTATTTGACTAAACATATTTGATATTCAAATAATGTCTCACGGATCTCAGAAGGAAGAAGTCATGTTTGGTTTAAGCTATTTGTTTAAGATTCAGGAGGAGTCAGTTGAAAGAATTAATCTTTACTAATTTGTAACACATAATTCATCATGGGGTTGCAAAGACACTAGACCAACATCTGCACTGTTGCTTTTTTAATAGCCTAAAATGGGACTGACTTCCCAATCCTGATACATTGCCTTCTGTTATGTCATCCTGCCATGTCTGATACTTCAGTGCCCACTGTTAGCATAATAAACACATTTTATGAAACACTAGATTTTAGTCAGAGTTCATATGGAATACCAGTCAGTAGGCCTACATATCAATGAACTATGATGTAAGGTGTGCATTTGGGTAGAAGGTTTGGGAGAAGTATGTTTTTTGTAGTATGAGTATGGAGGAGAACTAAAGGTGTCTTTAAATCAAGCTAATGAAAAAAATGACAAATGGCTTTTATGTTTATTTTTGTTTTGTTTTGCTCAGTGGAATTGGTGAGATGCAATTTCATTTAATCACTGCACTCATTATCAGCTTTTCCTTCCCTATTCTTCCTATCACACTTACCTTCATCAGTGCTTTATCAACGCTTTCCACATAGTACACAAGAACAATCACGACATTTCCCCCGAGTCACACCCTTATAACTTTGCCAGCTACCCCCATCAATAATACTCATTATTATTAGCCGCATCGTCACTCTTCCACGCCTCTCACGGTTTTTAAAAAGCTCTCAGAGAAACCCAGGACGAATATATTGTGTAAATATATTATGGGATTAAAAGGCCCAGATCTTTTTTTATTCATTTTAGATGAGACTCTGGCTTACAGTATGTCATTGTGCCAGGAGGATCACATGCCAACTTCCCACAACAAAATCCAAATCCCTTAGGACCCATATTCTCCAACTCTTGTGTTTGAATTAGTATAGCAAGTCCTATTCATCCAGGTCATGGTCAAGTCAAAAGAGCTAAGTTGTAAGCAACTGGACTTCTTTTGGAGCATGAAGACGTTTCACCTTTCATCCAAAAGCCTTCTTCAGTTCTGACCTGATGATGGAGAACCAGGAGCTATATCAGAGGGCTTTTTTTATGTGTTTGTTAAAAGAAAAAAAGGTAAAAATTAAAAAAACAAAATTAAATAAAAAAAAAACACAATGTAAAACACAATTTTAGGAAAGCAAAAATGATTCTTGCTTTGGGTGCGAGACGCCTGGTGCTCAAATTCCAAATGAACCTTGGTGCAGTTAATTTTCTGCTGTGTCGTGTTTATGTCGTTATCTGCACTTTGTGTTATTTGCACTTTTTTCTTTGTGCTTGCATTCTTCCTTCAGGTTAGCATCTACTTACAGGGATTTGTGTACTGCGCACGAAAGAGAGAGAGAAAGAGAGAGAGAGAGAGAGAGAGAGAGAGAGAGAGAGAGAGAGAGAGAGAGAGAGAGAGAGAGAGAAAGAGAGAGAGATGGCTTGACTGCATGACTGCTTGCAGATGGCGTATGTCTGTAGTGCAAGGAAAAGCAAGTAATGTATTTGTTGAAAGATGCTAGCAAACACATCTCTGTGGTTTACTAAGAATAGTATAGTCATTATAGTCATTTGAAGAAAGCATAAAGGTTTTTTTTATTCTGTATACATCCAGTGCCTTCCTAGCCAAAGATGTTCATGTTTCAGGAGACCATGCTTTGAGTCCCTTCACTGAAATCATAGTAATTATGAGACTATGCAATTATCATTAAGAACTCCTAGGGCTTATTATTAAGCTTTAATTAGATGCCAACATGTGATTAGAGAATGGGTAGTATAC